>VZRN01005992.1:306552-322474 GCA_013397935.1 Dasyornis broadbenti | reverse complement strand
GGCGGGGGCACCGCTACCAGCGCCGGCAGGAGACAAACCGCGTCCCGCCGCGCCTGCGCCAACGCCCACGGGCCGCGCCGCGCCTGCGCCAGCCCCGCGCCTGCGCGCACGGGGGGACTGCTCGCGGCGCCTGTCGCGATAGGAACGGGCTCCGGGACAGGCAGAAAAATGGTATTTATTGTAGCAGAGGCAGGGGAGCGTAAGGACCGAGTGAAGGGTAATTTGTGTCCGTGCAGGGAGCAGGGATGTCTCTTCAAGACACAGTGTAAAAATCCACACTTGCAGCTCGCAAGGCTTGTACGCCTCAGGACAGGAGAGACTCTCAATCTTCTCCGGAGGGAAACATAGGTGATGAAGGGGCTGGAGCATCTCTCCTCAGCAGCTGAGGGAGCTGGGGCTGTTCAGCCTGAAGAAGAGGCGGCTGAGAGGGGACCCTGTCTGTCGGTGGCTGCAGGGAAACTCGGAGCACGGACCGGGCTCTGCTCGGTGTAACAGAACAAGAGACAACGGGCACACACTGATGCTCAGGAGGTCACACCCGGACATGAGGAAGAACTTCTGGTACATCAGATGGAGCAATACTGAAGCACTTCAGGCTTTTCTTTACATCAGCACTAGCATAGATTTAATTTTTGGACAGTAAACACAATGCTTAAGGCTAAAGGTTATCACAGAGCCTTTGCAAGAGAAAGACCCCCGTGAAATACATTTGAGCTTAAGAGTAAAAAAAAAAAAAACACCAATCAGGCCACCAAAGTGTAACTCAAAGTGATTCATACAGATTTGAGTATGCTCAGAATTCTGGTCTTTAGCATAGGCTTGTCTTAACATGAAGAAGATGACCACCTATGTTCTGGGATAAATACAAAGTGAAGGCTGAGGTACCAAAATTACATAATCAAAAGTGCCCTGTCTCAAAATTCATAGTTATCAACAAGTCTTGACTGAAGACAATTCATATCCTGCCACCTAAAATATTTTTAACAGCTCCCCTTCTTTATTTTTAACATACTAGTAGTGCAAAATGATACAGCCAAGGTCATATTGTTACAACATTTGAGAAATTCATATCCCTAAGTGTATGTAAATATAATAAATATAACCCATATTAGTCCTATTGTCAGGAGAAGCTATTTACTAACATTTGCTTGTATACCAAGCTATTCAAAATTCTAAAATATAGTTATGTTTCCACTTAGTAAACACTCATGTAGTACTATAACAGCAATGAGGAATTAAAAAAACAAGACCCCAGAAGCCCCCAAGTCCTCACAATGCAAAGCATGTTTCAACTTAAACTCACCTTTCCCTCTGGACCTGCAAAGGCTTTAATGTAACGATATTGGCATTGCTTTGGAGAGTGATAAACACAGTTACAAGAGTTAACCACATCACTGACATGATCTAAGAGCTTCAAGAAAAAATGCAAATAATCTGGCAAAGCACAGGACTGTAGAACAGTTTTACAAAACGAGATACAATTTAGTCCAATGCACTTCACAACCCTCAGGAGAACGTTTGGTGACTTAAATGTTTCAGAACATGAACAGATCTATCAACAGATTCAAATTACCTCCCATGAGTGTTTCAGTATTTAAATTTGCACAGAACTGTTTGATGTAAATGGATTGAAGACAAGGTACTTCATGGAAGCCACTTGGTTGTTGTACAGGAAAGTAAATTCAAAGTATTTCTAAAGGTTTACATAAAACGAGAAATCCCCATACCTGGTCCACCAAGCCGGCCAGCTGTTCTGAGTAGGAACCATGGTGTTTCATACTACTCTCAATCTACATCATTTCTTAGCTCAGACAGTGTCTCTTCTGTAAACGTTCTAGAATCCTCTTTTCCAAATTCAGAACAAAGAACCTTGTGGAAACATGTTTTGAATTATCCTATAAAATAAGGCATGATGTCAACAATTTTGATTGATGTCATCCTAAAATCAAGTTTAGAAAAGTCAGATTACAGATATATTTGACACCTTTTGCTGCAGGAAACATTGCTTTTGATTGATTAAAACAATGCCAATAAAAGGGTAACATTATCATTGGAACATGCAAAGTTTTATGACTAGATACTGTTACCTTCTGATTTTCTATACGAGCTGACAATTCAGGAGTTCTACTGAATTTTGCTGTGAACACGTATCACTGGTTCCCAAACAAGCCTAGAAATAAATATACCTGCTCAAAATTCTGACTCAGATCTAGTTGAACACTTACTTTTATGTATCGTCAAATAACTGCTCACATTCTTAATGTTACAGTACCTGGGATAAAAATTCTGTTGAACAATTGCCTCCCTGAGCGGCCAGTTCTTGAATCAAATGTTAAACACTCTTTTTCAGATGTATGATATAATCTTTGAAGGGGTCTTAAAATACCAAGTTACTTAACCTAGAAGGATGACCACAACCAAAAATCCTAGTTTCACCCCAAACCACCTTCTCTCTATTTTTGATTTTAAAATACTAATTTCTTAGCATGAAATTCACCTGTACATGTGGACATCTCTGCCTCTTGCAATTTTGTCACACCATCCCTTAGTCTTTGTGTCCATCAGCAGATCTAAATCAGTGACCTAGGAGACAACAGTAATCATATCTGTGTGACTGACACCTGTGGAAGGAGTGTGGGAAGGATAGCACAGAAGAATCCCTTGTCTTGGTTGAAGTTCTTTATGAATTCCTAAAATGGGGAAAAAACAAGCAACTTAATTACAAATTCACATTAATAAAGGATAAATGTCTAAACAAACTTTTTTTATAGAGTGAGAAGACTGGAAGAATTGCTTTTTTATTATTTCCCCAACTTACATTAAGCATGCAAACATTTTAAGTTATCTGACTGCACACATTACAGATCTACGCAATTCATAATTAATCTGTCTACCATTAAAGCTATTAATTTATGGTGCAGTCAGCCAGATAAAAATCTAAAGATCTATTACAGTAATCACATCATGTCCTATGACTAAGCACACCTGAGTTATTATTCCTATACATGCTCCATCATTTTTCTTGTCTATTGACTAAATCAAATCCCTTCTGTTGTGCTGCCTTGTGTTCCTTTAAGGCAAAGTATCCTTTTATGTTTTATAGTGCATCTGACAGAAAGCATAATGATGAAATTTAGAATAAAAAATAAGAAAAACTTAACTCTATTGTTAATGTTTGCTCAAATTGTAGGCCCCAGAGGATACAGAGAATCTTACTGGGGAGGGAGAGGAGCATACTTTCAATTTATCCTCAGGCAATGCCAGGGCACTCTACAAAAAATAAAAGCCCCTGGAGTAAGGCTGAGGAACTGCCAACATAAAAACACCAACTACACTTAAAGTACTAACAATGTAAATAGCTACAGATAATGAAAGCAAAAGCAATTAATCAAATTACTATTGTGAAATAAAACATCTGCATTTGAAGCACAAATTGCTCATAAACCTAGGATAACTAGTGGCATACTCCTTGGAAACACCCTAGACGCCTCATCAAATAATAATATGTCCGACATATTTCACATATAATTACATATTTGTGCTACAGCTACATACATAATTTGCTTCAATAAGTAAGGAAATTATGCAAATGAATTTTGCAAATGTATTAGACTTCCCTTTAGCATTTTCCTTCCCACTATGAGCATCTCTTCACTGCTAGCTTGAGTAAGAGATCCTCTTATTAGATAATGGCAGCTGTGAGCACCACTCTCACTAAATCTCACTCATGTGAGACAACGGAAGTTCAGGAAAAGCTCCAGGATCATCTGTGTCAAAATCAGCACCTGCTGTCCTGCTGCTTTCAGCTTCCAAAGCAGGGTAGCCAGAGCTCCCAGCTTGCCTGGTTGTGAAATGAGAACTTGAAGGTTCTGCAGGTCACACTCAACCATTAGAGAAAGCCCCTGCACACAGGTGTAACCAGTGTTGGGGTTTTAATACCTGAATCACGGTGCACCAGTCAGGGATCTGGAAACTGGAGAAAATGAGGCCTTGCTATCTGCTGCACTGAATGGAAGTAGGGAAGCATCTGTTCCTCGAGACTGAGCTTCAAGAGCTTCATTCCATGAGTATATGTGTAAGGAGGATTTGCTACATAGAGACATGGAGGAGCAACAACTTCAGCTGGAAACATGCACAGATCTCTGTGAAACAAATTAAAACTTGATTATACTAATTTTTAACTGCTTGGGCTATTAACTACTCAAAACCAATAATATTTGCAAAGAAGCACAAAGCACTTGGCTAAAGGTAATAGAAAGTAAATCAGTACATGAAGTTTTATGTTGACATCAAGTAAATTCAAAAACACTGAAGAGGAAAATTACCACTATCCATAAAGTTACCAAGATAAGCTTACTGTACCTCCTACTTTTTTCATCAGCATTACCATGACAAATACAAGATACACCAAAATAAAGTAGAATTGTTATATAACTAATAACAATTGCCATGGAACTATTGAGAGTTTCAGATCTTAGAATGATCTGAATTATACATCTGGGATGCAAACAGATTCAGCATGAAGGAATGTAGCCTGCAAAAAGGACAAAACAAAGCAGCTTATTTATCACTTAACATTTTATAGTTGTTCATATAAACACCCTGCTTTGGAGGGTAGCACACACTCATCAAATCCTTGCAAAGACCGCACAGGGATTTGTCTCAATTACCTTGTAGTAACATCCTTCAGGGTAATCAGTTGCTGCTTCACCGTCAGAATGAGTTCCTGCAATGGATCCTTTGGAACCTCTGAAGTGCTGGAATATGGAGGGCAATTTGCAAAGCCAGCCCAGTGCCACTTGTTAATCCTGGCAGAACAATGCTGAGAGATTTTTCTTTCACTGATCCAAGAGCAAGTTTCCAACAGATCTCTGCCATACAGGGGCATTCTGGAACAATGACGCTCATTCCAAAAGTATATTTTGTCCAGGCATTCCTTTAGTTATCTTTTTTTCTTCTGGGATACCCTTTAAATTCAAAATTCTTTTCTGAATCTATTGTGACCAGCTAAAGCTTATGCAAAAAACGAAGTTGAAAATAAGGATAATTTGGTTAATGAAAGAGTTCTATGAATGGCTATGAAAGGAGAAGAGAGCAAGAGAAAAGCTGACACTTGTGACACAAGGACAAATGTTAGCTTTGGTATTGCAATGAAAAATAAATCTGCTTCCCTGCTCTATGCCTACTGGCAAAAATATTATTTTTAGTGAGTAATCTGAGCTGAAAGAGGTACCCAGCTGATGAGCATATGGCAGGAAGGATTTTGCTTCTCTCAACATGCAGAAGAAGCACACTATACCGTAACATTCAAATACACCAAATGCTTTGATGCTTCAGTCATCTCTGAAGGATTATATGGAAGTGGCATAACAGAACTCCCATATCCCTTAATCATCTTTGGAGTCTGGAGACAGCAAAAGAACTCCCCAAAAGATGTTAATAAGGGTCAAACTTCTTAATAGAGCAAAGCCTTAACTATGGGTATGGTTTTAAAAACAATGCAGTTGTAAGAGCTGATTTCACAGGAACTGTTTTGTGTATGCTATTTCCAGGAAGCCAAAGATGTTTTCACAGCAAAAGAATGAGATCTTTTTTTGTTTTACACATCTATTCCAGCTATCACTTCCAATGCTTTAATTTCATTAACTGCCAATGCTCCGTTCTGGCAGAACAGCCTAATAACACTGGTGCAGGACATCCTCCTTGTCACCTGTCACAGCCACATGTCACACAAGCTGCCTTGGGCTTCACTAACCATACTCTGCTCATATCAGGTTAATTCACTGTAAAATTTAGGTCTACATTACTCTATAGCAGAATTACATTTGCTCCAAGACTCAAAACTGCCCACCCCCTGCTCCATCCCCCAAAAATTTCTTTAAGTGTTTTACAAGTACATCTTAGATTTAAAATTAGCTAGAAGGAGAAGATTTAATTATTTTCCTTGGAAAACTCTAGACCAGAAGTCACTTTCACTGTTTGATCAAAACCACAAGTGACCTCAACTCCTGAGTGTGGCTGGAAAGATCAAAACTGAGCTTTCATAAATGTAAAGAACTATTAAGCAGTAAGAAGCACTGTGCTCTCTCTCAGAAGACTGGCATACAGTCTTTAGCAGTGATCAGTTTGAAAACAAAAGATAACAAGAGAAACAAATCATTCTGAATGAACCCTCTCAGCCCTCACAAATATTACTCTTATTTTCACCTGTTACTTAAAAACAAACAAAAAAATCAGTAAGAAATAAATCAATCACCTGAACACTACATACCTATTTGATTTGAGCTTCCCTGGCTCAAGTCTGGATGATGAAGGGGAGCAGTAGATGTCTTCAATAAGCTTTCTAGTCTTGGCACTATTTGTGCTTCATAGCAAGTAATTTGGTTTTCTGTTCAGGTCAAAGAGACACCAGTCTGCATGCGTAAGTTATAAGAACAGGAGAAAAATGAGAGAGTAAAGAAATATTTTACTACTATTCAGCTGCAGTTAAAAAAAAACAACAATGGTAATAATACCACGTTATCTGAGAAGTTTCAAAAAGCTCACAGCTGATGGCAGAATTAAAGTGGAACATGGAAGAGCCACATGTCATGTGACCTTGCAGAGAGCAGCTGCCGTTACTTTAAAAGGTTCCAACAATCCACACTATGGAAATAGAGCATTACTCTCATGTTACCAGGAGTCAGGAACAGGGCAGCACCCTCAAATGACAAGCTCTGCAGTTAATTCAATGCTTGTAATTAAAACATTTGCCTTTGTAGAACTGGCTTTCCAAAACCCAACTATTCCCACCCTGACACACGAACCCTAAAATAAAACCATGAAATTGTTGGAAGTTTTTATTCTATTCTATCTAAAAGGCATATTTTTAAGAAAGAAAATAATTACAATCCCTTTGGGAGTACTGCTTAAAGTTTACAAATACAGTGGAGAGGCAACCCCAAACTCACACAACCTCAGTGACCACATCCTAACCATGAAAATGCTGCCTGTTCTTCCCCCCTTGTCTGATTGAAAATGTCAAATTCACATTAGTGTCTTGGTAGTTACCATCTTCCATCTTCTTTCTTGAACAAAATCATTTGCCATCCACTGCATTTCTTCCAAAAGAGAATCATGGTGTCATGGCGCCTCATGGAATTTGGGCAGATGTTTCAGAGACCATAAACCTACTTTCCTCAGTGCTGTTATTCACTGCAGAATTTCATTTCTCTTCAAGTAAATATAATTTAACTTATGTTTCCTACTGCACAACACAAAACCAAGACAGACACTGTGAAAAATGTTACATGGATAACCAACAGAAATGATTATTCAGTCCTTGGAAACATTCTGCAGTGTTTGAAGCTGCACTTTATTAAAAGATGATGAATAATGCATTTTGTGCAACTTTATGTAAAGTCTCTGAAGGACTGTGTGAGGCAGCAGTAATGTGAAAAACCAGTAGAGAAGCTTGGGATGCGGTGGTACTCAGTCTTGGGAACTTTTGTTTTTCCTCCTAAAATATAATACCCCTAGATCTCATTGAAAGTGCAGGGCTAATTCAGTGAGAAATTTCACAGAATTTAAATACCCTGCCAGAATGGCAGATGGACAATATTCTCTAAAAAGTTCATATAAAAATACATTTAGTTTCTGGCATTTTTATTAACACATGTAAGCATCCTGCAACTGCTGGCAAGCCAGCACAAGCAGTACAAATTTTCATTGTGATTCCTCCCCTCTTATTCTAAATATGGTGCATAAAAAGTTAAAATAATGGATTCTGTTTAATTAAATCTCCTTCTAGGATTTCATTACAAGAATAAATGCTACTTCCCTAGAGAACATGTCTGATTCCTTCTCACCCCTTTCCTTTCTTCAAGAAAAATCATGTATATCTGCAGCACTAATTAAAACCAAATGAGAGACACAGGTATTCACAGAGCATTCTAAATTTAAATGAACACAAAGTTCTATTGTAAAGGAAGATTCTTAACCAGCTGAGCTATACCACGGCTATCTGAAGCAAATTATCATGCTTGGCAAAGTTGTCTGCAAAAAATACTGGAATTATTTGCTCCTTTCTCCCCAGGCTGGTGTGATCAATTCTGCCACCACAAAGTCTCCACACAAAACATAAAGGTCAACACTCCTCATGCAAGATAATATACAAATCTGATACCTGTTATTGTGAGGGAACTGGAGCTGGGACCACAAGCACATGCTTCTTATCCCAGCCTGCTGGTTGTACCTGCTGGGGCAGAGCTGGCTTCCTGCTGTGTGGAGCAGGTAAGGACTTATGCAAACTTGACAAATTTGGTCCATTTTCCTGTTGGTTTTTGTCCTGGCCAATCTGCTGAGCCACTTGAGGGACAGGAGGCATTCCACCTGCAGAGAAATTTTTAAAAACTGCAATTTCAGTACAGAAAACAGTGAAATACCAAAAAGAACCAAATAAAGTTCTTGCCCTGTCACACAGCTGGTGAGATCAACTTTCCACCATACCCCAATACACCTGCCTACCTGAAAACTCTGAAGGTGTGACTCAATCAACATGGCAGTCTAGGATGTACTTATCCACTCTTCAATCTGACAAGATCTTTGCTAACAACATCCTACAGAGAGATGACTACATAACCAATCTCTAGCAGGGTATCATATTACCAAAAGGGAAAAATTTCGTGCAACAACATTAATTAAGGAAAGCAACAAATTAGGCTCAGAGGGTACAAATTTAAATGCAATGCATGGAAAATGAGATGTGCAGCACATACTTGGATGTCTAAGATTTTCTCCAGAGGGTTTTTAAAACGTGTAACAATTAGTATTAGATATAATGTTACAATTACAGAAAATCTCATTAAAGCAATTATCGTTAATTACAAAGCTTAAAACTTACACTTAATCATAGATCGTTAATATATGCACTAGATGTACCAGCATTATTTTAAAGGTCATTATTTTTTTTTCTAATTGCTGTCAGAACTAATTATGAGTCTCTCTGTGAAGTACTATTTTGGAACTAAAATAAAGTTAACCTAATAAAGTATCTCATTATCAATAAAATGGTGCATTGGACTACCACTTCCAAAAATCTATCCACTCTTAACTCTGATTTTACTTTTACATTCTCTTTATTTTGCTACAAAATGAGTTTTATGGCTGCAGAATTGTTTCCTACACAACTATAAAGGGAGTTGATCTCAATGGTCACTGACCTTTTAACCCAAATTAAACACCTGAATTCTTTATCATCCCAGTTGATTATCCTGTTGCATTATCTCTAGCAGTCAGACCCGGAGGGTTTCTGCAGCACATCCTGAGTCTGGACTGGGTATGTTTGTACTTTGAAGATGATGCAGGATGCTCAAGTTTTAGGCTTTCTCCAGCCCACGGACTCACGGGGTGCAGACACGGAGAGAGGCCGGTGCTGTCACACACACGAGAGATGACAGAAGCTGTGACACCAAGGTGCTGCTGCCTGGTGTCTTTCCTGCCAGTTCCAGACCTCCCGTTTCATAAAGCAGAGCGGCAGGATGGTCCATGCGGTAAAGTACCTCAGAGCCCGGTACGCGGGATGTAAATGCTGCCTCGGAACAGAGCAGGCGCTGACGCTGGGCTCGGCAGCGCCGGCAGCGCGGTGCCCCGGCCCCTCGCACCGCCCCTCACATCGCTGCGTGCCCCGTTCCCCCGCACCGGCACGAACCTTCTGCCTCCCATGTTGTCCCGTCCCCGCCCCGCACTCCGCTGTGCCACCCCCGCACAGCCTGACCTGCTCCGCATCCCCTGTACCACCCCAGTACTGCCCCCGCACAGCCTGTGCCGTCCCGCACGCCCCGCACCGCCTGACCCGCTCCGCACAGCCTGTGCCATCCCCGTACTGCCCCGCACACCCTGACCCGCTCCTCACAGCTTGCGCCGCCCCCTCAACCCGTGCCCCAGCCCTGCAGCCCCTCACGCCGCCGGGCTCTTCCGCAGCGCCCCCTCACGGCCGCCCCTCGCCCCGCCCCACCGCTGGGCGATACCATTCGCTTCTCACCGGAGGGGTGAGCACCCCCGCCAGGCGGTACCACCTGCACAGAGAGGGGAGCCGCGGGCCTGAAGTATTTATTGTTATTGTTATTATTGTTATGAATGACTTTTTCTCTCTCCAGATAAATTTTCTCCTTGATTTCAACTGTGGTACATATCACAGCTTTGGTGCCTTTATTATAAGCAGATAAAGGTATTTTTTTTTTTCAGATTGAAAGGCATAGAAAGATGGAGCTTTGGATAGAAGATAATGCAGAGTATGTCAATAGTATGGACCAGCAAGGGATATAAATGAAAATCCAGGCTGTGTCTCTCTCCAGAGCACTTCTACACACTTGCTCTCATAAAATTGAGCAAGGTCTTAATGATAAAATTAAAAGCTCTAAAGAAAACCCAGATAAAATGAACGTGGGAATCCTGTTTTAAAGAACAGCTGTGTCCCAAAAAATTCCAATCCCCCCCCCCACAAAACCAAAAGAATAATTCCGGAAGGACCCATAAAATTAAAGGCTTTGGCCAGAAACCATTAAATGTGGGAACAAAGAGTTCCAACAACCTTGGCGTTTTTAGCACCACACTCAGGGTCATGCATGTTATTCCACAGGAAAACCATGGATGACATGGAAAATAAAAGCTTAATGGTGTTTAGAGATTCAGTTTAAGTAAAAGTAAATGATTAAAAAAAAAAACCAAAAGCTCATGGAGTCATAACTTCATAATAAAAAAGAGTATATTAAAATGATTTGCCCCATCTTTATGTAGAGATTATATATATTTAAAATACTATTTTCCAAGTAAACATAATAAAAACATTATTCAAATAGCAATTAAGATACCCTGCATTTCAAGATTCTTTTAGAAAGTTGTTTTCTCACTGCACTGTTTTCAAGTATATCAGTCAGGTGAATTG
Source organism: Dasyornis broadbenti (assembly GCA_013397935.1). Classification (NCBI taxonomy): domain Eukaryota; kingdom Metazoa; phylum Chordata; class Aves; order Passeriformes; family Dasyornithidae; genus Dasyornis; species Dasyornis broadbenti. The sequence goes on along the minus strand of VZRN01005992.1, from coordinate 311,550 downwards.
GTCAGTGGGATAAAAAGCTTCTGTTTTTTCTACTGCACTGTCTTCCCCATCCAGTTTCTCCTGGGCATCCAGTTCTCATTCTGCAAATGCCTGCTTCACTGGATTCTTGGATTTAGAAAGGCCACTTTTTTGTAGACAAAGGAAACTGCAAGCAGCATGGGTGCCATGTCCAGCCACATCCTGGCTCAGTCAGAATCATCACCACAACCATCACTACCTTCAAGATCGCTGCTCTTCTGCAAAGCAAAATGGGAAATGGCTTGTCAGTGTTGCACTTACATCCACAGACTGACCTAAATCAAAGACACTGACTTTAAACCTCTCAAAAAGTAAAAAGAAATAATTGCAGATGAGACAAGTTAAGTGGTCTTCTATGCAAGTCCCTCAAAAGCTATGTTTGTTATATCGTCTAAAGCCAGAATTGAGAATTTTATTTGTCTGCTGCAGAGTATTTATGTCCAACCTGTACTGCAGATAAGCCAGGGCTCACTAATACTTATTTAAAAATGAAGTCAGCTGCACAAAGCAGTACTAGGGAAATACTACAAATGTTAGCAACTTACAAGGAAACTGAAGTCAGAGTTCTTCTCTGGAAGCCACTCTTTCAGGAATAGGTTAGTACAGTGCAATTAATTTGCAGGGTTTATGTAGTTTTTTGAAGCAAGTATTTTAATTTATATGACTCATATCAAAGGGTTTTTATAAAGAGAAGCTAACATGGGACATGTCTATAAACCATACGTCTGTAGTTAATCCTTTTTTGCCCTCACCACTACTTGCTGAAAACAAACACCAAATCCCACAAATGTAACACTGGCAGTTTAATATCCCACTACAAAACAAATCCTGACACACTCAAGACAGCTGACTTCATACCAGCGAGCACAGCTCACTGAAGTGCAAACAGCCTGCAAAATCTCAGCAGAGTCTGTCATATCATGCCTTATTTATCCCTCCCAGACAGCTTGTGCTAACTGCGATGCCAAACCTGTACTTGGTCGGGTCTATCTGCAGGGAGCTGAACCTGTCCCCTGCCAGGAACGTGTCAACGACTGGAAACCTGACAGCGCCAAGTCCTGCCAACATCACCAGGTAAAGGACTCGGAGCCACACGGTCTCTTTGGGTCTCATTTAACCAAACTAACGTGGCTTTTGCCGTCACCTCCTCTCACAAACACCCCTCTCACAGCTCCAGAATTCAGACAAGTGAAAAATATAACCCTGAGAAATTTATGGTGTCTTGCTTGTGCTATTCAACAAGGCTGTAAGTTTTATTTTATGTGTTAAAACTCTTTCTTGAACTCAAGCAAAAAATGGCAGACACATAATTAACATTCTTCAGGGCAGGTTCCTTTGCTACATAAAATAAAACTAATTTTAAAGGCTCTATTAAATGAAAAGAAGGTCATTATTTTCTTCTGAGGTGCATTACAAAGCAGTTTTAGCCCTGCCCGTCAGTCATTCTTCAAGGACTTGCAAGCTTTTAACTGAAATTTCTTTTTTGTTAAAAATGTATTCTACATCTTTGTAGTATTGCACCTTACAGTTCACAGGAGCTCCTTTTGGCACAAATCCAATCCCACAGTACCCCAGTTACTCGGCAGTCGTTCTGATGGCCTATTTTGAGTTCATGGCAGATTTACTTAAAAGAGCTGGTCCTAAATTTCCTTGGTTCCAAAACTTATCTGATAACAGGGAATTACACAAAATGAGAATTAGCCCAAACTCAGAGAATACAAAGAGCCGGAAGGTATTTAAAGCAAAACTGTCAAAATGAAACCTAGACTACCAAAAACTTTCCCAACAGCAAAGGCTGGCAATGTGTCTGTAATTTCTTTTGCTAGTTTATGATTATTAAAATTGCTTATGCTTAAAGCTTTCCTTCCTCCCTCATCAGCAGCTCCCTGTAAAACCCTGGGAAAACAATTCTTTGTACAGTTCATTCCACTGTCATCAAGTGCACAAAGACAGAAAAGATTATACACATTTCATACTCCAGGTGACTGTCATCTTCCACGGCATATTCCTGGAAACAAAAGTGTAACAAAGGCAAGAGACATTTCAATTTGACAGCTTCCATTTGGAAAGTAATGGCTTCAGTCATTACCTTTGAATTTTTGTTGTTAGTTTGCATCTCAACAGCAGATGAGTTGAAGTCGTGAATGGGGAGGGTGTTTAGCCAGTTTGCCATGGATTTCTCCTCCCTTTCTGTGTTGATAATGGTAGGATAGATGTACTGCTCTTTGAAAAGAGCAATCTTCTCCTCCTCCTCTGTCCACTCCAGTGGCTCATGCAGCCCATCATTCCCAAAACGCCTATTGTATTTTTCAAAGTGTACTTTCTCCAAAACCAGCCCAAGTCCTGGGGCTTTGGGCACGTCGACCTTCTCCTCTCCCCAGCTGCGCTCCATGATGGATTCAGCAGCGTAACCTTTCACAATTGCTATCACCAGCCCAATCATCTTCCTGATCTGGTGCATCATGAAACTCTGACCTTTCACTTTGATCACTGCAAATTCCATGTTTTCCCTGACAAAGGGCTCTCCACAGTACATCTCCATGATGTACCGCTTGGCACTGGGGTCCCTGGGACCCTTCTGTGACGTGAAGTTGTGGAAGTTGTGTGTCCCTTTGTAGCAGGCCAGCAGTTTATTGACCCTTTCCAGGGTCTCTCTGTCCAGCCGATAAAGCTCTTCGTGCACATCATGGTCTTTATGGGCAAAAGCAAATGTTGGCAGCATGTAGGAGTAGGTTCTGGCATCACATTTGTTCTTGGAGTTGAATCCCCCAGTGACTCTCTTCAGGCCTGGATTTAAAAGTGACATTAGGTTTTTGAATCAGTAGCTTACAGATTGATTGTGATCTCACTCCTATCAAGAAGAATATTTTTTAAACAAAATACAAACAGAAAACAGATTTGTTTGAAAGAACTCCAATTTCAAGCTCACAGAAGCATATTAAAACTAAATCACTTATAAGTAAAATTATAACCATTAAGAGAGAGACCCTCTGCAGGAGAAGGCTTCTCTTGCTTTTCTCTCCCCACTTCAGTGTTCTTACCCAGAATTCTGATGTGAGAAGGAAGGTGATTATTTATCTTTTCTAAGATGTCATCTATTAGCCTGACCTTCAGCGACACAATCTGGCCAGCTGCAGACACACCCTGTAAAAACCACAAAACACACAAACCCACATAATCACATACTTTGGAAGCTCTGGGATAGCACTTGCAGAATTGAAACAGCTGAAGAACAAGTTTATTTGCTTGTACTTTAGCCTAATAGGGGACAAAAGGAGAAGTTTCAAGCAGCCTTCACTGTGAATGACACTTGCTACTGAATCTCACTCTAGACAATGCTTTACCAGTCCATCCCAGTTAGCAGAGGTTTTTAAATGCCAGAGTTTAGGAGAGCACAGACCCTACCCAAAGTACCTTATCAGTTCGAGCACACCGCTGGAAAGACATCTTCTTCATATCTTCCCCGTGGTTTTCTGGGATGCATCCTGACTGAACAAGGGCAGAGACTAAGTCATCTTCAATTGTCTTGAACTGTGAAGATCCCACGTTTCTCTAAGAGGCAATAGGTAGTAAAAGTAAGAAATAGAGCAAATAGTAATAATTGGATAACTGAAGATGGCAATTTCGTTAATCAAACACAGTTGTGAAATTCTTTAAAAGTCCTTCCTTCACAGACTTAAGAGCACGGCCATTCTCTAATACAACTAACTGTATTTTACCAGAGAGTGTTCATAAAACATCCGTCAGATTTAGCTGTTACTGTTATGGCAAATAAAGACTCATTTCTAATTTCACTGTGCAATACTTCTGGAGTTTTTTGATGATTCCTTCAACTGCATGAAACAGCACCCATGAAATACTGCCCCAGCACCTGCAAGTTGACAGCTGCTGCTCCAAACCCAGTCTCTGCAAATACTGCTTCTAGAAATTAGATTGGGTTCCTTTGCTCAGTTCACCTCATGTGCCTGTAAGGATGAGGTTTGCTGCTGGTAAACAAATCTCCTTTGTTGCATAAGCATGAAAGGCTCCCTTCCCTGTCTGTGTGCAAAATTGTCAGTTATCCCTTGGAGCTTTTGAAGGATTTCTTAAGTGCATGGAGCTTGAGGTACATGGAAAGGAGCAGCAGATGGAGCAGGATCACCCTCTCGCTGCGAGCTCTGTGCCACAGACCACCCTGCACGGGCAGCTCTGGTGCTACGACAAGGCACTGTCTCTAGAATCATCAGAGATGCACCACTGACTTTTTTAAATTAAGTTACTACCACGCCATTTGAATCCATTCATACTCTGTTCCTGCCCCAGCTTTTCACACTGCAACTGCTCAACTGTTTCCCTACTCAGTCACTGTGACCACAGTTATAAACCTAACAGACTCCAAACCAAAAAATAAGCTGGATACGTTGCATTGCCAAACCACTTACTTGCATCCCATGGTAGCCCTTCCCTGAATATGCCATCAACAGCACAATCTTCCTTTTGGGTGACTTCTTATTCTGATCCTCTGCATCTTCCTCATCCGCATCACCCTTCAACCTTTTGTTTTGATGCCCGTTTTCTTCCAGCCTTTCAACCACCTCGCTGCTGCTGTTAAGTCTCTTTGTCTGGCTGGCAACCGCTGCTCTCAAATCCTCAGCCATTCTAAGAATCTGCAGGGGACACAACCGCAAACGGGACGAGCATGAATGGCATGAAACTCGGGCAGAAAACGACAGCTCCATCCCCCGGAGCCACAGAAAGGGACAGCATATGAGCAAGTCTGAGGCAGGAAGGGGGAGCACCCCTGTTCCCCTCCAGGCCGTGTCACCATCCCCTGGAGAAGGGAGGCAGGGCCTGTGCAGCCTGGACACGCGGCGGGACGGCTGGGAAGGGCGGGAGGGCGAGGGGCGATGGGCCCACCCAGCCTGTTCCGTCCCCAGCGCGGGGGCAGGGCAGTGCCCGGCAGTACCCACGCTGCGCTGCCACCGCCTCGGCCCGGCGCAC
>VZRN01005992.1:228170-306493 GCA_013397935.1 Dasyornis broadbenti | reverse complement strand
CCGCCACTTACGCGGGCGCTGCGGAGCGACGGCACCGCGCGGGACGCACACGCGCGCCGCTACGGAGGCCGCGCGGGGACACAGCGTCAAGGGCGAAGGCAGCGGGGCGCTGTGAGGGCAGCGGGGCGGGCTGAGGGAATCGCCGTCTGTACTGCAAACCGAGCGCTTCCCGGATCTCCCTCTGAGTGTAAAAAGTGATGGCGTGTGGATCCAGGTCTGCTCCGGGATTCCCAGCCTGGAGAGCCTGCCCTGCTCCAGTGATGGCAGTGGCCAGGGTGGGGGCATTGCCCTGCTCAGCCTCACACCCGCACACGGGCTTTCACGCAAAAAGTCTGTCACATTGTTAAATCAAGGAAAAGCAGGGGAAAGGCAAACTAACAAATACATTGCGGTGGTACATGGTGTCTGTGTAAGTAAAGCAGCCCATTTTTCCCTGTCCATAGGGAAACAGACACCGACAGCACTGCAGTCCCAGTGAGGCGAGGACAAGGAGAGGGAATAGCTCACATGGCACACAGGTCTGCACTGAAAGCTCACGGTTCCCTTCCCAGAGGGATGTCACATTGGTCCCCGTCTCTCCCTTTCCCATACACCTTTTGTCTGTGCCAGTGTCAAGCACGTGCACCTCTGGCTCCACTTTCCCTCAGGTTTTTCTCCAGCTCGCTTGCTCAGGCAATCCTTGTGCTCATGTTTTTTGCAGCGAGTTTTATCTGCACTGAAGCACCTCACGGGGAAGCTGAGCACAACAGGAGCCCTTATCAGGCCACAGCATGTACCTCCCAGAAAGCCAAATGCACCTAGAATATTTTTTGCTCCACTGCTCTGTAGGATTGAGTTACCCAGTGAGGACGTGGGTTCCCTGGCATGCTGTGAGATTAGTGTAGGAGAGCTCCATTTAGCCTTTCAGATGGAACAGGGAAGGTTTGACATTTGCAAGCAGGCCAGATTATCACAGGCTTGTTATTTCGGCTAATAAGGGGAGGAAATGCAGCACGTCCTTTTTTGAGCTGACACTGACAAGTTATTTCAGGAGTGGGATGGAGAAAGGGGAAGATCTATCACAGGTCCCAGCTGCACTTTGTTTAGAGAAGCGATAAAAGATGGCCCGTCACAGTGCAGCACTGCTGCCAAGGGAAACAGGAATACAAATTTCTTTATCACTGCAACCAGGGTGTCTGAATCTTTTTTTGCCTCATTTCCTTAGGAAGGAGCTTATGCAATTGCACTGTCTGTCCACCACATCCCTTCCTCCTCCTTCCCTGCCCTGATTTCTGAGTTTGGCTCAGTTCAGTAAATTTGAGAGAGGGAAGAAGGCCCCAGTCAATATGGAAAACGGTGATGGGATAGGAGACAGACTTGCATGGATATCCCACGAGGGAAAAAGCTTTGGTATCCCAGCTCCGTACCCATTCCAAGAGAAGCCAAGAAGCTTCAAAACAGGCAGCACAAGCTCTGCTTTTAACCTGCCACAGCATGTATTGCCTCTTTCTTTTTAAAACTTACCTATTTTATCTTCAAACACCTATCTATAATTGATCTATTTTATCTTGCTACCAAAAGCAAGGAGAAATCGAAGTAACTTGCCAGAGTTGTCGCTCCTGGTGTGTTCTGGGGCAGTCAGACCCTGACGCATGGGAAATACATGAATGAAGAATGGCCACAGTACAGGGGTTTGCCATATTTTTTTGAGGCAGTTAATTTAATTTTCATAACGACGTCAGTGTCTCTTCTCGCCCCAAACTGCGCGGGGTGCCCGGGCGGCTGCCGCCTGCAGATGGGGCTCTGGCAACGCGAAGTGCCAGCTCCCTGCCGTGTCCTGGGAACGCCCACAGCCCTGGCTGCACAGCTGTCCCCTGCCAGGGCACCTCTGGCACCTCTCCCACTCCTCCCTGCCCGGGAGCACTGCGGGCTGTCCCCTCCGGCTGCCAGAGCAGGGCCCATGGCCCCACTGCAGCTGGCTGCCCCCTTCCCGAGCAGCCTGTTCCTGTTCTGCAGTGGCAATGTCACCCCAACAACTTTCTCATCTTCCTCCCCCAGACCTGCTTTGAAAAGAGGACAGATTTATTTCAAGAGGATTTGCTTTAAATGCAGAGTAATAAAATTTCTTTTAAGTCAATGAAAAAGGCTCTGAGGAAACATCGTGTTTTGAAGGATGCTTCCTTCAGTTTTCTGTTTTAGTTGCTTTTTAGTTTTCTGTTAAAGGGAAGGAAAAACCTATTAAACTGATATTTAATGAGTTTAAGGGTTTTGCTGCACAGCACTAGAAGTTCAGGACATACCAAACATTGTGGCTAAAAGCCATTTACCTCCATGCTGGGAACTGGTGACAAGCTGTCCTGCAAGGGACAAGCAGCACATTAGTCTTCTCCTCCCCTGTATTGTTCTGTATTGGGCAGTAGTTGGAAACATGAAGAAAAATTGTGCACATTTGGGAATTCAGTTACTCTCTATGATAAGGGAAGAAACCTGTGTTTGACATTTGCTTCTGCTCCTTCTTAGAAATACATTATTTAACATGTTTTCTGAAAGCATTCAACTCTCTTGCCAGATTCCAAGTCCCAGGAGGGGAGGGTGGTTCTGACTCTATTGTCCCTAAAAATGGCTGGTTTTAGAAAAAAATGTCCCAGGGAAGTTTGTATCCCTGCACTACGTGGCACTCCTCACCCAGGGAATGGCACCCATCCTCAGTGCTACATTTATGGTAATAAATCTAAATAAATCCAACTGCTGGCATTTCTCTGGAGTGCATTAGCTCCTGCCCTGCAGAGCAGTGCCAGGGTACTGTCTCCCTGCACACAACCCTTCCCCTCCTTCAGCAAAACCCCCCCCTTGGAGTGCAAGGTGACCAGGCACAGTGGGCCACTGCAGAGAAGCCAACATCAAGTTAAACACCAGCGAGCTCAAATGTGCTGGGAAGGAGTTAACTCCTCGTGAAATAAAGCTTTAAAAGAGCTGGAAGCGGAATAATTGATCTTTGTATCGCCTTGGTTCAACACACACCCACCCGTTTCTGCTTCCTTGATGTCACTGTCACCCCTGATCTTTCAGAGTTGAATGAGTGTGTTTTTGCTGACGTACTTACCAACAACTAAATATAAAATGCGGGAACAAAGCCAAATGCCCTGGAAGAATTGCTCGGGTTTGTTTTCTCCTAGAATCAACAGCAGCGTAACGTCACAGTCAACATCTAGAAAGTTGTGCAATTTCCACTGGTGCTTTTGAACTGTCCAGGCCCCATGGTTCAGTGCTTTTAGAAGAGACTGTGTATTTCTGTTGTTTAAGTTTTCCCAGCTAGCACTTTCCCCCTCTGCTCTGCTGGCTGTGAAAGAGTCCTATGGATTCAGCAGAGAGCTCTCTATCCACACAGGCGTGTGACACACAGTAATCCATCTTTCATTTGGCCACAGTGTTTTCACCTGAACCTTTTAAATTCTTCATGGGCAGCTTTGAAAGAAACCCCCTCCCCTACCCACAGCATCAGAAACTTTTACATGGATATATTCTGTACTACTATCCCATGCTGTAGGGAACAAACATACACAAGGTTTTTCCATAAAAGGGAAAAAAATGTTGAAAAAAACCCCAAAAAACTCTGCAAGCCATTGAAAAGCAAAGCCCCAAATGTGATGAGCTGTCAAACTTTAAGCAACACCAACATTTGTAATTATTTAGCTTTCCAAGGGCTGCTGTGGGGTCTTACTCAGGTGGTACCACCACCTTTTCACCACACAGAAGTTCTCAGAGTTGTCCCCAGCACTGATGGTGCTGCAGCTCTGCAGGGAGAAAGGATCGACTGTCCCTGCATGTGAATCAGCATCAACAAGAGCCCAGCATTTCCAGACAGGACTGCTCTCACAGAGCAATTCCCTGGTGTGGGAAAGGCAGGGGCAGGAAACAGAGGTTATAAACAGGGCAGAGCAAGACAAAAACAATTCCAGCTCACGGTAAATCATAATTTTGAAATAAGATTTTTTTCTTACAAAAACAATACTGTCCAGTAACGGGTGACGCTGCATCATACAGGGGCTGGTGGGCAGGACTTTCCCCAGTGATGCTAATGGGCAACAATAACACACAGAGTTCAGCAAGTGGAGTTTTGGGAAATGTTTGGTGGAATGATGGTATTTGGCTCCTGAAAGTTTACAGCTGTGTTGCTGAAATTTCTGCAAGAGTGAAAGGACTGGACTAATTAATTCAGCACCTCTCCCATATCCCAGATGTGGAGTTTAGCTTTTCCTCCTTGAATATTCCAAAAGCCGAGCCTGGTAGAACTACATGTGTTATAAAAACCTTGCTCAGATGCCATGTGAACTGGAATTATAAAGCACTGAAAACAGGCCACTAACAATTTCAAATCAATTTTATTTTCTTAAATTGGTGTTGTACAATTTAAAGCCAAAAAAAAAAAAGTCACACAAAACACAAATAAAAAAATGTTGACGAAGTATCAAGCATTACCTTATAAAGAACATCATCATACGCTCTCACAAACCTGAAGGTACGTGTAATTAGACTGAGGTTTCTTGAAATCTATTAAAGACGCCAGACACAAACGCTGCAACAGCAACAAAGCCATGACAATAGCAGGTGGACTACACTAGCAACTTCAGCAATGGTTGGGGGTTGGTTTTTGGGGTGTTTTCTTTCTTTTTTTTTTCCTTTTTTTTGCATACCTTATTGTCTAACAAAGCAATAAATATTTTTCACCAAAAAAGTTGGTTTCACGCTACATGCAGTTAGATAAAAAAGAAAGTCACCAAAGTGATGGCAAAATAAATCACCTGTCAGATTTTTCTTTTTTTTTTTTCTTCCCCTATTTTTGGGGTTATTTTGTGTGGGTTTTTTGTTGGGTTTTTTTTTTCTTTTTTTAATTCAAGCACAGTGGCTAAGTTTCAAGTATTGAGAGAAAAACATATATATACACGTTTGTGTTTGTGTGTGTATCTCTACCCATGCACACACATACACACACACAGCCTTGCATGTATATACACAAACACATACATATATATCGGTTGTAGGTCTGTAAACCACAATTCTTTTTGGAGCAATATATACTTGTATACATTGAATGTGGACGATTTTGATACATTCAAGTAATTAAGTACAGCTGGAAGGTTAGTGCTGAGCTTGCCACACACACAGCTCACTAGGGCGCGGCAGAGACGTGGATCCCAGGCTGGGCCCCCCTCCTTGGCAGGAGAGCCGTGGGGCTGTGCCGGAGGCTCTGGGGTGTAGGGGTTGGTATTGCAGAGTCAGTCCTGGCTTGGTGCTTCTGTGCTGCCTCCCGGCGCTCCCGCCTGCAGCGTAGCCCTTTGCACATCTGGCCAAAGCCTTTCAGAAGTAGTCTGGGTCTCCTCGGCATTTCTGTCCACAACAGGCTGGGGGGTATTGGTTGTTGTCTTCCTTTTTTTTTCCTTTTTCTTTTTTCTCAGGCACAAGCACAAACGGCCACAGAAGCAGCAGACTGTGAGTGTACAGTGTAACAGCAGCCAAATACTGAAGCATTTGTGAAAGCTATGCTTAAGTTTCCCTGGTCGGGGCAAATGGAAATATTTTTAAATTTCTTTATTGGCATTTCTGCTCTGTGAACAGAAACACCCATGTTGCCAAACACGGTACCAGCTCCAAAGTCAATGAAGTTGCTCCTGAAACCCTTGTAAAGTATCACACCGAACGTGCCAATCTTTAGAGGAAAAAAAAGCAATGAGGACTTAACCACCATGTGCAAAATATTTTTAGATCCCCAAAAACTAAGCCTGAGGTTTCGAGTTGCTTTCAAAGATGCTTTTCTGCCCAGCGCTACCACAACACTGCCACGACTCTGGAACGTCACACTCACGCTCTCACAGACAGATGGAAGGCAGGCAGCTCCCCTCTCACACACATGCTCACAGCACCCGAAGCCTCAACCAGAACTCCAGCCACTCACACCCGCAGTCGCATTTGGCTACAGAGTCTCCTTGAAAGAAATGCTGAACATAAAACTGAACGCTACAAGATTTCTTTATAAAAAAACCCCCCAACAAACAAAAACAAAGCAGCAAATAAAACTTCTTAAAAAATGCATTTCCAAGTGTGTGGGATCCTAACGCCTGTTCTTCAGCTCTTAAAAAGCACGGAGCTTTGTACTGACTGTCCTTAAAAGAACATTTAAATAAAAAACGAATCTTGGTACTGCCAGACTGCAAATCAGCTTTGCCTGGTGTGGAGGAGGAACAGCACAGACTCTGCAGTGCTCTTTGCCTCGCACGCACGAGATACAGTACAGTTAAATACGTACAGTTACACACAAACCATATCAATATCAATATATATTCACTCTTAGGAATACATATTAATATACGCACACACGTAGTGCAATAAAACAACCAGGAAGCAAGGAAAGGAATAAAAAGAACAGCATTCCTAACAGTCGTGATGTTCCTGGGTTGTTGTGTGATGCAAAGTCAACTTCTCAAAGTTCCCACAGTGTGTAAAGTGCTCCTTTGATTCACAAAGCTAGTGTTTTCAGTTTGGGGGGCTCCAGGACAGGGGTTATTGAGCCAACAGCTGAAAGCAGGACAGTGCTAGTGCTTCCTCCAGGTAGGTACGTGCTGACAGGCCGAGCTCAACAGCCAGGAGTCTTTCACATTGATCCCACTGAGCTCAGGGACCAAGGGAGGAACGGATTCAGTTTGGCTTCTTACAAACACAGGATGTGACGCTTTCTGTTGTCCTCCTGTTTCCTGCACAGTCCCTTTCCCTGTGTTGTTCACCCACCCAGGCAGGCAGGCAGGGAGCTACACAACAGCCGTGGGATTTCCAAGCTTCCCAGCAGCTGCATATCCTCTGCCTCACTCAGCAAGTCTGTAGAGGTGGGAGCTACTTCAGCAACACCCAACTCCCTCCTCTCCAAGCACTCCAAGGCATAAACGCAATGAGAAAGGACAAAGGAGAGAATGGAGGGGAGCCTCCAGTTGTCAGGGAGCTTGAAGATGCCTGGCTCTCAGCTGGGAAGGGGAAAGGACATAAACTGGCCTTTATGTCTGAATGACACGCTCCAACATCAACTGAAGCCAGCAGTTTCAGCACATCCATCGCCTGCAATGGACACAGCACTGGAATACCCTGTTCTTAAGCAAGAGGGATAGGCAGTAGTCTTATCCTTCAAAGTGCTGGGAAGAAGCAGACTTCTATCCTTCATCCCCTCTGACAATGAGGGAGACCTTTCCACATCATCTATGTCTTCACCCAGGCCTTCAGGCAGGGAAGTATTTGTACTTGCTGCAGTCACACGTCCCCACAAAGGAATCCGAGTCTGTGGAACAGCTTCCCAAAACGCCCAAATACAGAACAGTGAGCAGTTCATCCTCCAGGTGTCCTACTGCCAGAATCGTTTCCCACCACAGCACAGGCTGTTGGGAATAAAGCAATCAGCTGGAGCGAGGTGTGTGAAGGACACCACCACTGAAATCAGGCACAGAACCCCGACAGCAGAGCTGACAGCCTGCGCTCGATGCACAGCTTACCTGGGGGAAAAAAAAAAAACCAGCACAAGCAATCAGCTTCTCATCTTCATGGCAATATAAAGACCACCACTGGAGATTGAACAAAAGAGGAAAAACAGACAGTAGGAATTTCAACAAATCTAAGCAGCACCTTGGGAATCGTTACCAGGTACCAATTAGGCCAGCGAAGACCTGAGCACAAACACCCTGCTGGGAAGGGACAGGTCAAAGGGTTGAACAGTCAGGTCTGACTGGGAAACTGGGAAAAGCAGCAGCTCTGACAGAGGTATCAAGATGCTATAAGGGATCACCATCGGCCAGGAAGAATTTATTCACTTCCAGTTATTGAAGCAGCTTTTGCCAGCAGGCAAAAATGACTCAAGGTCTCCAGTGCCATTTGCCATGGCTTACATGGGAGACAGAGCCCACCCAGCATCATCAGCGTCAGGTCTTCATCACCTGAACTCAAAAATCTTCCAGAAGATAAATGTTTGGTGGAATTCATGCCTCTCACAACAACACTTGCTGCATTTCTACGTTCATCATTTTACTTTTCAGAACATGTACACATAGACCTGAGATCTAAAATGAAATGCACACCCACTACTGCCTACCAGCGAACAGCTCAATCAGGAAGCTGGAATCTGGAATACCAGGATAACAACTGGGAAAAGAAATCTACTACATGCATTAACTATATCTTGGGATCAAACGATATGATCTAGGTTTGGTAAGAAACAGTACAATAGAAACTACTTAGTATTCCCTATTCACTTAGCCCTCCAGTACCACACACCACCTGACTATTTCCCTTTGTTCTCCCTTCAGTGAGCCTCCTGTCAGCTGTGAAAGTTGGTGATAATTAACTGACTGATTGCCTGGGAGCCAGAAATCTCTTCTCTCATTACCTACCCGAGGGTTCTGCCTCCACGGATGGCTAGAGCTGTCCAGTGCTCTGGTTGCCGGCCCAAGGCAGGCAGTGGGTGGCCAGCAGAGGGGACAGGCACATGGTCTGCCAGCTGTGGCCTCCCCCTCTGACCACAGGGACACTGCTGGGAGTGCTGCAGGGATGCTGGGGTGGCTGTGGTGGAGCAGAGCCCAAGCCAAGACAAACTGCTCCTACAGACAATGGTTATTCCCCATCCCCTCTTCCCACCTTCTGCAGGGAGAGGCAACAGAGGTGATTAAACCCCAGCCATAAGGGGCTTTTTCTGTTGGAAAAGCAGGAGGCTGTGAGGAGCTATAACAAGCCAAGAGATTTCTGCTATGTCCACCAAGATGCAGCCAAAGGAAAAAAAAAATGGTGCTGGGAACTGAAATTTCTGATCCACGCAGCTAAAAAGCCCACATGTTCTAGTGGGGGGAAAAAAACAAAAAGTCACCGAATACTCACATTTACTGATGTTTTCTATGTCCCCCTGTTCAGTGATGATGTTCAGAAGCCCCTCCATTAGCAGCAGAGCCTTGTGGTACCTCTGTGCACAGTCCTCTCTGTGGTGGAACATCTCATCCAGAGCTGCAGACTGCACCTGAGGGCAACAAAACAGTGCTGAGAGGTTACTCCCAGAGCAGACCCAGTTTTCCCAGTGCAGCAGTTCAACTGCTTGGATATCGCCCTTGCCCAGCCTCCAGAGGGGAGCATGAGGGAAACCACCTGCTAAGGCCACCAGCAGGAACCAGTAATGCCCAACATTGCTCTGTGCTAACCCCAGTCCCAGGCACTGTGAGGTTTTTACCATTTGCACAGCATAGCTGAAGATGAGCTTCTCTGCAGTGATGCTGTTGATCCGATCCATCAGCTTCTGTTTGTCCAAGAAGAACCTCTGCAGTCTCATGTTGAGGCAGTGGCAGGAGGATACACTGGATTTATAAAGCTCATTCAACTTCTTCACAACTACAGTAAAAGAAAGAAATGCTTTAGGCATTACTTGCAGTTCTGCCTGTGCCTCGCCATCTCCACACCTCCATCATCTTCGGGTAATCCCTGAAGGATTAACCCAGAGACAACAGGGTTATGTTAAAGCCAAGGGACTGACAGGAAAGCCCTGCACCAAGAGGGTCTCTTCCTTTTGTCACCTTCATCAGTTAAAAGCCTGCACATGGCAACTCCTACACACATCTGGTTCACCTGAGGCCAGGTCTATTTTTGTTTCCCTCAGCTGTCACAAGGCAGGGAGCAGTTTGCTCGTACAGGATGTCTCACACACCAGCAGCAGCAGACGTGCAGATATAGAGCTTCTGCTACTTGATGGGTGATGATGTGCTGTGAAGGAGAGCATGGCTCGCATGTGGGAGCTCTTGGAGTGTGGATCAGCAGCACTGACTAAGCAAGGGAATCTCTCCTGGGACTCTGCTGTCCCACTAAGAAAAGATATGGATGTCTATGAAAGGCCACCTCCTTTCCTGAACCACAGCAGCTCGTATGGGAAGGTTATGGAATAGAGAATCAGGAATCAAATATGACTCTGAGTGATTAAATAACAATCCAGAACTGCAAGGGAGGCCACAGGCTGAGTCTCCCTAGCTACATGGCATGATCTACACAGAGTACTGAACACAAACTCCCACCATCTGATGAGTACTAACTCCTACACGCACAATTGAAAATCCCCACACTGAACAAAACAAGACAAGCCAGCCTTGCCCAATTCCCACACAGCAAAGGACAAATGACACTACAAATCTAGAAGCTGAAATCTGCTCTGAAAAGGAGTGATTTATTTGGGTTATAATAACTTTCCTGTTAGCCTGAACTTGTGGAAAATGTGCAGCTAAATCTGGCGTATTTTGCTCCACACTGCCTGCTACAACATATGTGTGTTCATCATATTTGACTTCCATTTTTTTACACCCAATCCCAAGGCAGAAAAATACTTGCAGAAGACAAAGCTCTTGGGGTAGGTGGCTGGTGGATCAAGTACTTCAAGTACTTCAAAAAGCTCCCTCAGTAGTATTACAATGGAAATTTTAAAATTATTTTTTCTAATCACTGAGTCACAGCCAGCTCTCACCACAGCCAGTGAGATGCAAATGTAAGGCTGTAACACCAACAAAGAAGTGACTCTGGCATTACCAGTACTTCACTTCCTGTGTTTTTGTTTCACTTGAAAAATCATCACTGCCAGGACAGGTCTCTATTTGCTGAGTAAGCACTTCCTAGGACATGCCCTGTGTAATTAAGCTGGGCTTACTTCAAGTACAAATAAGCACCTGAAACAAAGATATACAAGGAATCAGATAAGATACATTCCCTCCTCACTAATTAGTGCTGAAGTCTCTCACAGAAGCATGACAACAGCTCCGAGACATAAAGTCAATGTGAAGAGAAGAACGTTTTCCGTGTGAATAAAGATCCTGCTGCACAAGGGGACAATCACAAATGAGCCTCCACCACTCTGGTGGGGTTCACACTCACTCCATACCCTCTGTGACACTTTTAATAGCTCCATTCCAGGCAAGTCCTTTGCCCCATGAGTGCAGCAGCCCCTTACCTTGCTTGACAGTGGAGGAGAGGCACAGCTTGCCAGCTTTGATCTGCTCTATGGCCATCTGCAGCCCCGAGGACAGAAGCTCTGCCACTTTCAGGTACAGCACGAGCTGCTCTGCATAGCTGCAAGGAAAGCATATTCAGTGCAGACAGATCAGTGCGACAGCAGCGCTGTGTCCCCAAGGACTGCGGGTACCTAAGCATGTGTGGGGTGGGAGGGAGCGACAGAAGCCCTGGGAGCTGGGCCCTCTCTGCCCATCCTTACCTCCACTCTCGGCTCAGGAGGCTGATCTGGTCGGCCACCACGCTCTCCTGGAGCTGGTACTCAGATGTCACCGAGCTGCTCATGTCACTGGAGCTGCCCTTCAGTGCAGCGATTTCCATCACGTAGTGCACAAAGGCCAGCGTGAAGCGCAGGCTGCGCAGGATGTCCGTGTGCTCTTGCTGTTGAAGGGACGCCAAGGAGGGTTACAGGGAAAGCTGCTCACCTAAGCTGTGCCAGCAACCCACCCCAGCTTACAGAAACAACACCTCACCCCCAGAGCCCCTCACACCTCTGCTTTGGGGCTCTGGGCCAAACTCAGCTCGGAGCCTGCACCGGTTCCTTTACCACAGCAACAGCAGTAAGCATGAGCCCCAGGGCAGAAATTTCTAGGCATCTCCCTTGGAGAAGCTAGTGAGGCTTATTCTAAAAGGACAAGCTCCCTTCCTAAGGAGCATCCCAGCTCTGTGGGATTCTTTCAGAAGTCAGCCAGGAAGGGGAAGAGACCATCTGCACCACGGGCCCAGCTCTTGCTCCCACTACAGCAATGCCAATGTGGATTTCATGAGAGTGACAACCTCCTACACCATAGAAAACTGCCAAGAAAGTGTCTCCCGCCCTACATCCCAGCCCTCACTTTGTGATGAAAGGGGCCTTCATCCCCTCCCAGTTCAGTGCAGTGAGCCCTGGGTGAGGTTCTCTGAGGAGACAGCAAGGACAACCTTTATCTGCAACCCCTGTCCAGCTAGTGCTCACACCAAGTGCTGTGGTCATTTCAGAGTAGTTTTTCCTCTGCTGTTACAGATCAAAGGGGATTAGATTATCCCATTTCTGGGAAGCTGCATTGCTCAAGTCACTGCAACCAGTTCTGGGAAGTTAGTATTTATGGAAAAACTGAACGCTTGTGGGTCTGCAAAGTGAATTGCTGCCTGGATCAGATGCCAATTCCATTGTTTGTACTCTCTGTTGAGAAGTGGGTAACCTGCTTGGCCTTCAAAGCTTCACTGGCTCAGTTCTTTCAAAGTGGGGTGGTAAGGATGTTTCCTACATGAATTTAACAGAAAACCCCCATGCTCAAGATCTGAGAGCTGCTTTCTTTCCTTTACTGGCTCAGGCACTTGGCTGCTCAGGCAGCTTTGACTATCTGAAATATGAATCTCTCCTCCCACTACCTTGCTACCTGGACAGTCCAGAACAGTGAGGAACAGTTATCTCCATCTTCCTCAATTTTCTTTATTTAAAAGCAGAGGAGGAACTTGGAGATTAAGTAATTACCGAGTCATACAAGAAGTTTGTGGCAGAGCAGGAAACTGCTCAGATCTTGCAGGTCTCAGCCTGCTATCTCTAACCAACAGGCAGCCCTTCCTCTCTGCCTACAGTCAGTCAGCTTCTGTTAACTGTGCTGGCAGTCATTGCCCCATTTGCCCTAACAAGTCTTCTGCAGCCATCTCTGTATTGTGTTTTTAGAGTACTGCAAGAGAAACTAAACCCCAGTCTCCAATATGCCTACCTAAACAAACTTTTACAAAAGATGGAAGAACCACCCATTGGAACACAACAGTGCTGCTCAAGATAAGCAAGAGCACTTAAACAGTAAGACTTTAGTGCCCTGAAAGATGAGCAGAAAGCAGAAAACCTGCCAGGTTTGCGTTCTGGCCAATTCCACAGAGCACAAAAGGGTCTTGAAATCTGCTGTAAAGGTTTTGTGACATGCAAACGGATTACTGTGCTCAGCAGAAACAATGACTGAAGCCAAATGACTCATTACAGACAGAGAGGCTGAGTGCTATTCCAAGATCAAACTGATACTTCCTTAGAACACTTCTCTTTAGACCGGCATCCGAAGTGGTGGCAGCTGGCAGGGCCCCAAACTTCTGTCACCTCATACAGGTAGGATGCTCAGTTGAACTGACTGCTATTGTGATCACATCATTGCTGGAAGCTTTTGCCCTGTGGCTTTACAGGTAATTAATACAGTAAATGCAATTCAATGCAGAACTGACAGAAAAAATGACCTCAACAAAATCTGAAGTAGAAGAGCAAACCCACATCCTTAAAACAATATATGCATATCTCTGTTGGTATCTTGGGGTTTTCAGCAGCACCAGTAAGTGTCAGACACAAAGAGCCTTCTCCAGTCCCAGACAGCCCAAGGAGGTATCACAAGCAGAGCTGAAAGCATGACTGAATCTGCCTCCCACCTCCACTGCAAATGGGCAGCCTGACCTACATTTCAAATATATCTCAGCTATAACAGCATTTGCTCTGCTTCAGCCTGCAGAGAAGGGGAGCCTGGCAGCCTTTCAGCTCCACAATCTGGTTCAGCTGTTCTGGTGCAGAACACGGCGTCCCCCGGCCCCCAGCAGGAACAGAAGTGCCAGGTTTACTTTGTTTTCAGATCTTTGCAGCACAGACCATATCACTGCTGACTCCCGAAGTGCACCGGGCAGGCACCTGACACACTGAGCTACTCACGTTCTTGGGTCAGCCAGTACTAATGCTGAGCAACTTCTTTAAAAAAGAGAGAGGCCCAAAGCAAGCAAGAGGCCCTTAATACAGAATGCATCAGGTAATTGATCCTCCAAACTGCAACTTCAGCTTTGGAAATGGGGAATCTTAACCCCAGTCATGGGCGGTCTCAGTAACTAACGGGCTTGGTGCTAAATATGCCCTGAGCTTTCTGAGCACTGCAACAGCCTTGCTCTTTTGGAAACAGTTTGCTCCACCTTTGGAAGCAACCGTCTGGATTACAGGCACGGAGTTGTCTGGATTTGCTTTACTTTTATTCCCCTGTCCTTTGCCCCTGAGATGCACCCACCTCCATGAGCGTCTCTTCGGGCAGCTCTGGTGCCTCAAATGTAACAGCACCCTCCAGGTTGGCAGTGATGGGATCAGCAAAGGTGTAGCGGAGACTCGAGGGGCCTTCCAGAGCCTCCCCAGCAGCTCCCACCGCCAAGTGCCTCCCGCTGAAGGAGCCTCCAGAACTGAGAGAGCTGGAAGACCCCACTGTGAAGAAAAAGAGACAAAGAAATTACTGGAGGTATTAATAGCAGGCCAGGTAGATATTCCTCACACAGGAGAGAGGACAGTTCTGTAGGATTCAGGATCCTGGATCTGACAGGAGCCAGCAAGAGGTACTTCAGAGGAAGATGCAAGGACTCTGGATGCAGAATAACCACTCCCCACCATAAGCTCCTTAGTGACTCAGGCAGACCAGCTTACAAGCTCAGGCAGATTTAAAGTACCTTCCAGAAAAAACAATCACTTATGGAGATGATTCAGAAGAAATTTTTTTTTTTTTGCTAAACCCTTTCTGAATCCTGCCACAGTATCTTGGGCTGATCTTTATCATACACTGCCATAGCCAACTTCCCCATCATGGAGCAGCACAGTTTGAATCCTGGCTCCCTGCCTTTTTGCTATCAATGTCACTGAATGAGCACTCTGATAAGTAAGTGATGGTTCTAGAACATCCTGCATGCAAGCCACGAGAGCTTTCCATTACATGCCCTGCACTTCTGCTTTCCCCTCCTTATAAATAAGAGGCTGGGCAGAAAATCAGTGACCAGCTGAATCGAGACCCTAACCCCATGGTTCTGGAGAACCTGTAGGTATGTTGTCCACCAGACAATTCCTTCACCATCAACTTTTCCCCATCTTGACCACTGAATCCACTCTAGGAGCACAAAGGAGTTTTTGTCTCAGAGTATTCACAATACATTCACCACTTCCAGAGGGCTTCCTAGCCCTGGCACATTACCACAGAGAGAAACATTCTGTCTGATGGGGGATGCCAATACCTGCTCCAACACACTGCTGATTCTACCCAAGTGGTATGCTCCACTGTCTCTGGTCCTTTGGAGGAAGATGTTTCTCTCCTATCCACAAATTTAATTCACTGCCCTACCCTGCCTTCAAAAGGTTCAGCAATATAATAATGCACAACTGATCTGCAGAGAGGAACAGCCTCCTTTCCTCCCAAAGCTCTCTCCATGTTGCCAGCAATGCTTCAAAGCTAAGTGGATCACCAAAGACAGGCAGAGAATTTCCAGTTCTCTCAGAGAGTTGAGAGAATCTACAACATCCCATTCTGGATGCCCTGTAATTCAAAGAGGTTGTTTGCAGAAATTGTTATGATGACTCACAGAAAGGCTCTGCCTTTAGAACTGTCCTTACTCATGGCTTGTCCAAGCACTTGGGGTGAAAAGTTTCAGCTTGCAAATTTCCCCTTTCCACCATTAACTTCGTGCTCTAGCTGTAACATAAGGAGTTCCTGCACAGGCCTAATAAACAAAGCTTGTCCTGCAGCATTGCTTTAGTCGCCTTGACCTAATGCTGCGTGTGTGTTGCAGGTTCACATTCAACAGCCTCCTATTCCAGGCCTCCCATCTAACATCCTGACTGATGGGCAGACCCTTAACCACCTGAGTATCAACCTGCTAAAATCTGGTGCTTGGATCTGCTTCCAGATTTCTATTATCCCTGCAAAAACACCACAGGAAGTCTGAATCCTCTATCCACTACATTGCAGTAGCAGCTGGAGGCTGTAGCCAGGACAGTGAACCCACTGCACTACCGGCCCCTCACACACTTTTTGAGAATCTCAAAGCTGACCTTCCAAATAAATGAGACAAAGACAGACTGTGGTCCCAAGCTGCCAGGCAATCAAAGACGTGAGTGGTTTTAGTTAGGCTGGAAATGCAAGTTAGGCACAGGAACCAAGCCTGTACGTCCCCCAACCCAGTCAAGCAGCTTATTCACAGCCACATCGAAACTTTCCTTTAAGTAACTAAGAACAGAGTCAAGTACATTCACATGAGGAACAGCGAAGACAAGAACTCAAACAAGCCAAATATGCAAATCAAAATGTGTCCAAATATTTTCTTAAACTGAACACAGACTCCAACTGCCAGACACTCTATGCCAAAAAGGCCAATTACCACAGCCTCAACTGCTGGCTGATGAGGCCAGAGCACTGGTGTCTTACAAGGAGTATCTGCCAAGCAGGAGTGCATTCCCCATCTCCTACCTAAGCAGCTCAGAGCATAAGTAGCACCACTAATAGTGTTGCACACAGAGCCATCCTGGCCCCTTCTCAACAGTTCTTGTGCACTGAAATTGTTGGGCACAGGTAGTCACACTCATCTTTTATAGCTCATCCAAAACCCACTAGGAGGACAATCAGAACACAACACAATCTTTACATGTGCTGGCCTCTCAGCAACAGTGGATGTGTGAACAGCTGCAGCACTATTCCTGAAGCAGAGAGCAATAAAGTAAAAGTTTGTCTGTCTCTTACTGTACTGGAAAACCACTCTCTGGTACTAATGCCAGTGCAAACAGTTAGCAGCAATAACTGGGGTTGGCAGGAGCGAGCACAAGAACCTCAAAGGTGCTGAGACCAGCTGAGCTCTACAGATTGCTCTGAGCAGTCCTCTGCCATCACCAGTGTGCAGCAGCAAGGAATGAAACACATCTCTGTGCCCCCAGGCATTCCCACTGGAACAGGCAGGTAGGTATCAGCCCTTTACCTGAAAACATCCTGGTCCTCGTGGTCTGTGGGGGGGTTGTTCCACTGGGAGGGGATCCAACAGTAAAAATCACTGGGGATGGGCTGGCAGAGCCCCCAGCCCGGGCACCAGAGTGCAGGGTCCCTCCGTAAGCACCTGAGGGAGCTGGGGAGACAGTTGAAAGGTGCAGACTGGCATTACAGGAAAGTTACTCAGCGCACGGGGTGCCTCGCCCAGCGGGTGTGTTCCTGCAGACTCTCCTGGGACACAGTGGTTACCAGCACAGGCCAGTGAGGCATCCCCAGGAACAAGAGCCACAGGACAGGGCCTGGGCAGCACCAGCCACTGCTGCAGCTGCTGTTCCTCCTCGCTGCCTGACCTGCACGCCCAGAGCACCCACCCGTGCAGAGCCATTCGCACTCGAGCTGCCTGGCACGAAGTCACCACTTCCACAGGTTATCACATTCGCAAGGGGCCAAAAGAGGAAGCCCTGCCTACAAAAAATCACACCACTATCCAGCAGTTCCACAGCGCACACAGCCCTCAGAGCAGGGGAAAGCAAACACCACTGCACTCCTCACACACGGCACTCGCTTCCTGTGCCAAGAGCCACCGGCAAAGCAGCCTCCCGTTTGCAGGAGGAGTGTAGGCAAACTGTTCACCCCAACCCAGGACATCCTGCCAGATCTGCCTGGCCTCCCCACCTACCTGCAATTTCCATTGGCTTCTCATTGTTCAGGCTGTCGCTGCTGCCAGCTTCTGAGATCTGCGCCCCAAAGGCTGCCTTCAGAAGCAGGTCAGTGAGCCTGCCTGTGCTCAGAGATCTAAAAAAGAGTACAGACAACATGATGCTGAAAGTCAACAGGTGCAAGGTGTCAGCTAACTTCGCTTCTTTGTGCCATTCCTGGGCCACAGCCACTTAACACTACACAGTAAACAGTCTGGAGGTGAAAAAACCCCACTCTTTCTCTTTCAGCAGAGCATCTGAAGCATCTCCTGCTACTTGTAGAAAGCAGAAATTAGTGTGACTGTTTATTGTGCACAGTTTCATCAAGTGGGGATGCAGGATTTTGTTTTGATGAAACTGCACAATAAACATGGTGTGAAGCTGCAGACAATCTTTCATTTTAAAACATCCAGGCCATGGCCTGCCCCTGTAGAGGAAGACTTTTAAAATCTGCACCATATCTGTTTGCAATCCAAGGGCGCTAGCAGATAATTACACAGTGTTTACAGATGTCTCAGTACAACTTCAGCATTAGCTGGGGTTTGAAATTTGCCCCATCCATGCTGCATTGACAAGCGAAGCACCACTGAACGAAGCAGACTCCAGCTCACCTGCCCTTGATCTCTTCCACAGGCCTCAAGCCCAACCCAGTTTGCTGGCAGTGGAAATGACCCATCTCCTTCAGATCCGGCAAGGTCTTGTTCCGTGTTGGAGTCATCATGACCCCCTGATGGGCCAAGAGGGTGAGGAGATTCTGTGAACTTGGGGTTTTGGGAAACTCAAATGGGGACACAGCCTAAGAAGAATAGAAAGAACAGATCTGTCTTTAAAACAAAGGAGGAAAGTTCCTCTTGGTCCCCATTTGTTTATCAAAATTAAACCATTTAACAGCTTGAAATAAAGGTAGAAATCCCACCCCGAGCAGTTACTTGTCCCTAACCCCAGAAAGACTAGAATGAAAGAACAACAAACTGCTGAGAATTTGTAAGCAGAGAAAATGCTGTCCTGGTGCCAGCTCCCCATGAGGCACGAGACTGTCACTGGCTGCTGGCTCTGCCGGGGATTCCTGCTGGACACTCACTTGCGTCAGAGCCGGGGCACCGTGTCCCCACCGGCACCGTGCACTCCGGCCATCGGGGCAGCTCCTTCCCCTGCCTGCTTCCACCCCGGGCTCTGCCCAGCTGCTGAGTGCTGCTGCCAAGGGAGAACTGCCCATGGTAAGTAGGACACCGCCCCATTTCACACAGATCACTGCACAGCCCTCACAGGATAGGAGCAAATGCTGATAAATCCAGGTCAGAGCTATCTGGTCATGCAGCAGCTCATCCCCAAATCACCCAGAAGATCAAGCTGTGAGAGGCCCAAAAGCAGACTCCTGAGCATACCTTTGTAGGGGATCCCATTATTGTTGGCAAAGGGCTTCTCTGCATGAACTCTGAGAGCTTTGGTGAGGATCGGAGCTGCCGGCAGTGCTGCAAGCTGTGAATCTGCAGAGGCTGGCTGACTGGGGTATGACCAAAATGAGCAACAAGAGGATCAGAGTGCTGCTTGGTTATCTTCTGCCTGCAGGAATGCAAATCCGACAGGTTGGGAGCACTGTGGAGCCGGGAGCCCATCCCTCGAGGAGACTGTTCGGGTGCCGAGGAACCTGGAGGGCACAGAGTGACAAACCACATCACTGTCTGGTCCTAACACAGAGACAGCCTGATCCCAGGATGCACGGCTCAAACAGCTATAAATCAAAACCTTCAGTGCATGGCTAAGGATGGCACTGAGCAGAGTCACAGCACTGCCAGGCCTGGTCAGGTTTTGAGTCTGTTGGAGGATGAGATATGAACAACAGAGAAATAAAAGTGCAGCTTCTTTCCTTCATTGCTGCTGTTTCAGAGATACAGACCCTGTCAGTCAGAGCTCAGCAGCAAGGAAACTACACATCAAACAGGCCCCCTGGCAGAGGGGCATTTGAGATGCTTTCCTTCATTCGATCCATTGGCTTCCCAAATTTGAGTTTTTGCGACAAAGGGCCTGTCAGCACTGGAAGACGCTGGCTGATGAGATGTGAATGGATCAACCCCAACCCCTACCAGCACACAGAGATCCTGGCTGGCCAAACATCCAGAGAAGCTGCTGAAGCAACCAACCCAACCTAGAATGCCCCGAGACTACAGTTTTGGCTTTATCCATAGGAATAACAAAAGGAAGGTAAGAACCAACACACCGGCAACAGGAACACGGCTTCTCACTTCTGCTCCAAGAGAAGATGGGATAACAGTCTGGCTGGGCTGCTCTGGGATTGTTCCGACTGTGAGGGAACACAATAAAAAAAGCTCATTCAGTATTAAGTTTCCATAGGCAAGAACAGCACTATGCACCATCTGCTTATAGAAAGATTCCAGTTATCTCTTCCATCATCTCAGCCCTAGCTGTGTGGTGAGAAGATCCTCAGCTCCTGTAAAAGGAGGTAAAAAAAAAATCTCTGCCTGGTAGTAATGTAGCAAGTTTTA
Organism: Dasyornis broadbenti; assembly: GCA_013397935.1. Lineage (NCBI taxonomy): Eukaryota > Metazoa > Chordata > Aves > Passeriformes > Dasyornithidae > Dasyornis > Dasyornis broadbenti. Next base: position 286,513 of record VZRN01005992.1, on the reverse strand, counting down.
GTCCGACTTTGCAGTGATATTAGTTCAGAAGGATAGAACATGAATATTCTGTTTTTCCCCATCAGCAGAGACTAATAAATACACGATTGGAGACACAAGAGATACAGAATAGTTCATTATATCAGTCTGTTCTTTCACAGAAAACAGCAAATTGCATCCATTGCACACTGGGGTTTCTCTCATCCCTTTCCACCTGAACTGCTTGTTAGCATCTAGATCAGGCTACCAGATATTCAGTTAAAACTTTTCAGTCTGAAAGTTCAAGCCTTTACAAAGCTGGTCAGAATTTTGCTTTGACAACAATTGGCTTACATTTGTTCTTGCCCCAACCCAAGCCAGTAAAAATGTACTTTGCACTTACAGAAGCCCTCTTCTGAGGGCAGCAAAATGTTTGATGCAGGCACCAAAGCAAAGCTTGCCTCTCCTGGGGCTAACAGGTATTTTGCTCTCCTTTTTACTGAGGCCAAAACACTTGTCAAATAATCTGCGGAGAAGAACCACAGGGGAACACAACAATCTGAACTTTCTACTATCTAGCAGCTACACCTGGTCAAAAAACCCCTCTTTTACAGGAAAGAGGCAAATGGTTTTATTAGGACAGTGATGTGCCAGTTGACATCTTACCTTGTGGTGATGGCATAAACGGCTTGGCACCCCCAAATGAGAGCTTTTTAGTGCTGGGCACGGATCCATGCTCTCCAGGATAAGGAGGGGAAGCACCAGTTTTGGGAAAACCAAGAGGACTTGTACTGCTGGACCTCCGAACCGTACCAGACCTTACAGGAAACAAGAGCAGCACCCAGGTTACTCCAGAGGCCAGTACAGAAGAGGAAAGAGAACTGCATCACCCAATGCACATACAGCTACTCCCACAAAAGCAGAGCTCCATGACTGTTTATCCTGGATTAAAATCCCACTTTTCTAGGACTACACCAATACAGATGATAATCCTTGTTCTCAAGAATTTAAATTCAAATAAATGAAAAGAACAATCAAGGTTAGCTTAGCTGTAAGCAGGACAGTCATTTTTCAGAGCCACTTTAGATGCTTTCAGGTATCTACATCAATCCTGAACAAGACAGAGTTTCCTATCTTGCCAGGTCCAAGACATTTATTTTAGGCAGTGTCTCTAGAATGCCCTGAGAGGGCTTTATTCAAGCTGCCTCCTGTGCTGAGCCACTTGCTCTTCAGTCAGAAAGCTCTGTGCTCAATTCTGAGGTAAAGTGTGCCAAGGCACTGCTCTGCAACAGAGCTTGGACTCAAATCAGGAGCTACAGAGCAAAACACAACAGTGTGTGGCTGTCAGATCTGAATCACTTCACAGCTACCCAGAGGAATGTGGGTTTTTTGGGCTGGACAGTCAGAATTGCCTGTCTAAACGCCTTCAACTCCTCGTGAAGCCTCAACTTAGGGAGTTAAAATTAATTTGTAAAGCCCACACATGCAGGAACTTTGAGTATTACTCAGTGCTAAAATGAAACAGAAGAGGAAACTAGTGGGAAAGCGAGTACATCCACACCATCAGTCTGGAGAGAGATGGGATTATTGCATCTTAATTAATTATTTCTCAATATGTTAGTGTTTTCACCATCATTGAGAACACACAACCTAAACTGCAATGCCATTCAGCCTCTGCAGGCTCCTTCACCAAGATTCCTATTATACTCCTTTATATGAGAGCACATTCTTTTCATCAAGTCCTTCATTCTATTCTCAATTTGGAAACATCTTTTCCTCTTGTTAAAAGAACATTAGTCTCAACCAGTAGGTGGTTTTCTGGACAGGAATCAATGACTATGCTGAAAAAACCCCCTCCAAGCTTGAGCCACTGAAAGATGCTGTCACTAAGGTATCCTGCCTCCTCTGCCAGGGATGCTGCATTTAGCTCTCCTCATGTACCTGAACAGAAGGAACAAAGGATAGAGGTTGCAGCAGTGTCAGGAATGGCAAGAATCATCCTGATGAACTGTCAGTAAATCTACTCAACAACACTTCTAGGTGTATATTTGATTTTATGCCACATTTCAGAAAATAAACAAAATTTTTTTTAAAGATCTGTTTCAGTAGCAGAGATAGTTAAGTTGTTGATCTGCCACCCTCCCTGCCCCTATTCAATGTGTTACCACGTTCTGCAGCCAAGTAAATCCATGCTATAATCACATGCTTGGAAAAAAGGAAATACTTGAAAATTTTAACCTAAAAATCACTTCTCTTCAGGTTGCTCCAGATTCAGAGGCTAATGCTCATCAAGTGCCTGGCCCTGAAGCAAAATGAATTTCCAAAGAGAAAGGTGAGAAAATATTCAGTGGCAGAAAGTATTGCCCTCCCAGGCTTTTAACTCTCCAGACCATGAGCCATGAAGAAGGCTGAACTGGATCAGGAACTTCCAGAAAAAAGCCACCAGGTGACTGCTGCTGCTGGAAGATGTGGAATGTCAAATGCCACCCTACGAGTCCCAGGGTAAGCCAGAGGATGAGCAGGACAGGTGATGTGGCCAGAGGTACATACAAATAATTAGCACCTCACCAAGCCACACATCTGTCCACAGCCACATTACACAGGCACACAGCAACCAGGCAGGTGACAGGGGGACATTTCTCAGACACGAGAGTGTTACGTCAAGGTTTGCAATCAAATGACTCGGCAAACATGACTCGGCACTTGGCAGCAATGGCCTGTTTGATACACCCGATGGAAAAATGGAATCACACACTAAATGCCTGATGGAGTTTTCTCCTGCCATTCCTGAAGGGTGTCTACTGAAGCTGCTGATTAGAGGAAGTGATGGCCAGAGATAAGTATGGCTTCCTGGGGCAGAAAAAAACATGACGCCAGAGATGCTGAGAAGATGCTAAAAGCAGCCTGTGACTCACCCTGATTGGGTCCATTCCTCGAGTTCCTGTGCAGGGACATGCCAATCTCAGCATTACACAGTGGTGACTAAAAGGAGCAAATCATGGCAGTTTGCTCCCTGACTGTAGCTGCTCCCTGACTGTAGCTGCAGGCTGCGAGCCTCAACCCTGCAGCCCATCACCAGCTCTGGGGCTGGCACAGGACCTTCTCCAGAGCTCTCTCTTCCTACCTCACAGGGGTAACCAGAGCTCTTCTGAGGTCCAAAACCAACAATGTCCACAGGTTTTGTTGTAAAAAACACAAGGCACATAGGAAACAGGACAGAGTTTACCACAAAACCTGCTACACACACGAGGAAGTGAACATAAAACAGTACTAAAGTTAACAGTGGCACAAACCAATCCTTCTCCTAATCCCTATCCAGATCAATATCAGCATATTGTGTCTCTGCTTCTGGGTCCACTTCAAATAAGCCTTATCCTGAATTAGGCTGGCTGAAGCCCAAACTTAGGCTGACGAAGGTATTACCCTACTTTCGAAATCTAAACTTTAACTAATCCAGATACCAATGCAACTCATCCAAAAAAAGACATGACACCTCCTAGACACTTCTGTTTGAGTGCCCCTGCTGTGTAAGCTCTTTAAGATCCTGTACTGGTCTCCTTCTAATCAGTCTACAACCCAGGCTGCTGCTGCCAACCAGAAGTCATATGTGAGAAGAGACAGAAGCCCTACATGTCTTGGATGTAGCAGGCTTTACCTCTGAACCCAGAAGGTCAGGTGTCTGCCACACACTTGGCATCTGGGTCTTCCTGACAGCCTTCAGAAAACATGCTCTGCCTCATGGGCATAAATTGCCCATCATTTACTCAGTCCTGGCTGTATAACCACATTAATATGCAACTCGTGCACAACACATCCTCTATGGCATGACTGGCTACAAGAACGAATTAAGCTAAAGTCAGGTAGGTTTTGTAGCCCCATCCATTTTAGTTGTTTATCTCAAATTTTCCTTTTATAAAGGCATCCGCCAGATGGATGGTTCTTTCTGCTTGGACAGTTGGACACTCAATCCATAGCTGGCATGGGAAAAGCTGTCAGACTCAAAGTGGCTCAGCCTTCACTTTGAGCTGACAGGACATTTCTCACATAAATACACACAGTCAAAATTTCCAGTGCTAACAAATAAATCTAAACAACACCACAAAATCACCCCAAAAGCACAACACACTGGCTCCCTACAAAGAGGGGGAGAGCCCAACACACAATGGGAAGCGGTACAGAGAGCAAAGTGTAAAGCAGTTTGTTTACAGATCCCCTCCTCCCAGCCCCAGCACTCACCGGGGAGAGGAGTATGGATTGGGAGACTGCAGGTTCTGCTCGATCCGACGGTAGTTGTGGATCTGTGTGGGGACTGGGATGGGTACGGAGTGTCCGTATTTGCTGCTGGAAAACTGCCCTGGCCGGCTGTGGAAAGGAGACACACAGAGACAACCTCCTGTAAGGGCTGGGCCTTCAGCCAGCTAATTGGAGATTTTATCTTCATGAAGCAACTGCAGCAGGGAGCGTCCCCTGGGCTGCTATGGGACTGTGGGTTTGCACTGGGAGGTGGTTCAAACTCCTATCAAAGGGAAGTGGCTCCTGAAAACACACATCTCCTTAAAACAGGCACCTTTCCTCCAGCACCATTCCCACCCACAGCCTGATGTTCAAACATACACCCAAGCACGCCACTCCCTCCAGGAAAATCGGAGCCCTGCTATTTCAGGCCATGACTGGCCTAGTTTCCAACAGCTCAGATCCACAGCCAAGCAGACAGCACTGAGCAGGGGCTAAACATATGTGGCTCACAAAGGACACCAGCACAGACTTTGCTGACGAGAGCTACTTGAGATTGACTCATGCAGAGGCACTGCCGCAGCCACGGCATCTCCGTGGAAGTCTCACACCACGAAGGGAATGCAGTGGTGTAGATCAGAGTATTGGCAAGTTGACTATGGGGTGGAGAAGAGAACTCAAGAGAAAATAAATTCAAGGAACAGGAGCTAGTATCTATATACCCATCAAGGACAAGATAGAATATCATGCACACAAAATGGGACAAGCCTGTTCTGCAAATGTCAGGGTTCTTCCTAGTTCCATGCAAGCAGCTTAATTGGCTCATGTGTGATACCTGTTCCCCCAGGTTACTCTTGGCCTGTCCACCAGACTACACACAAACCACGCTGTACAAAACCCATGCAAATACCACATTTAACTAAGTAGCCACCTAAAGTCTTTTCCCAAAGGCCCCAAAATTGTAGGATTAATTGCCATGGCAATGCTATTTACAACTGCCAACACCAACTGCAGGGATGTTGAACAATTACAGAAAGATCTTATTGGTAATGAAGGCTTCTGCAGTCTCCCTTGTCATCAAATGAGGACACACACCTGGGTCTGCCCCTGACAAGCTGGAAGCATTACTCCTTTGGGTCTAACACTTGGAATGGAAATATTTTACATGAGATGAAAGGATGTATTTAATTCAGCAAGAACACACATGTGCACAGGGGAAGAAAGAAGAGTTTGTGACTTATGTGACAGTTCAAAGTTTGCGACTTATCAGACATCCCATTACCAGAATTTGTGTTTTGCGGAAGGTCATAGCATTCTATGGTTTATGGTGACAGCATTGAACAAAGCTGACCTGCAGGAAAGTGTCTGCAGATCTCCACACAGAGCACATCAAGACCCTTCTCCATCACAGAAGAGCCAAATAACTGGAAGAGATCTTTCATCAAGGCTGAATGATCAAATGATTCTGATCTTTTCATTCCTCTCTCATCTTTTTAAAGTTCCACATATTCTTCCTTGTGTGCTCTTATTTCTTCCAGCAAGAAAACAGACTATTAAATTCCTGTCTGTCTTCAAAAGGCAGCATGGATGCCTTGATTTTTCACTGACACACAATGAAATAAAGGCATTCAAGGTTTCCAATGGCTCAGCAGGAAGGTGGGGCTTTGGTGTCTCTGCCTTCCATGAGTGTAAGACATGGAATCATGACAGACATAAATCAGAGTTTTAACCAAGAAGTCTGGGGGCTCACATGAAACCTTGTACTCACTTTGAACATACACTTCAAACGCTATCTTTTCTATCTGGCCAAAATTCTTGAGTAGAAAAGAAGTTCTTGGGAGAAAGAATCCTCCTTCTCCCCATGAGTTATATCAAGTCCTTATTTCCTCCACATGGTGCAAGTTGCAAAGGAAACGATCCAAATGAGGTGACATACACTAAACCTGCTAAGTGGCCTCAAGCCTTAAAGAATGCAATTGACCATAAACCTGCAAAGTCCAAGAGATAAAGCTGGGACAGGGAGTTTAATTACTTGGCAGTAATTAAAAGCTCTTTGAAAATGGTATTAAATCCACTGCTGTGGGGTACATCCAAGAAACTCCCTTTCATTAGACTTACTAAGCATCTTTAAGGAAGTGTTAAAAAAAAAAAAACCCTAAAAGAAAGGATCAACTATCAGCATATATTAATTCTGACCAGTCCTTAATCTCTTCATTAAGAGCAAGGAGGGTTGTCCTAGAGTGTACTGTGACATCCTGTGGAAAACCCACTGCTGGCCACTCTGAAACAGCCCTTGCTTTCTGTCCCAGTTGGACTGCAGCCAGCATTGCTTGCTAGCCTGGAGCCACACACGGAAGGGAGAACTGCTGCTTCCAAGTAAGCAGGCAGAGCGAAAACCAGGAGTCCTCTGCACCAGTGGAGCCAAGTGCTAAACCAACAGGTCTCGTGCCATCTACAGGGAAGGGCACTGAAACCCAGTGAGGGCACACCTGGGTGGCACCAGTTCTGAGCACTTTCAGGAGACAGGTCAAAGAGCACACTTTATCCTCTGGACTCAGCGTGACTGCTCCAATCTTTCATTACTGATGTCTTATTCCCCATCCTGGACAAGGTAGGCAGAAACTTTACAGTGTTTCTTCACAGCAGGTAGAAAAGTGCAAAGTAGCACTAGAGGAGATTTGGCATCTGCACCACAGAAGCTGCTGGGAATGAGTAGGAAAGACAGCAAGAGTGAAAACATGTTCAGATCAAAGCCACAGGCATTGACTGGCCACCTTGGGATGCAGTAGAAGATGATGAGGCCAGTTTGGTAAACAGACAGAAGTGGGCAGGATCTGTAGTCAACTCCCATGAATTTGCCCTCGCTACTGCCCAGAAGCAAGGCCAAAACCTTTAATAATGACTGATCTCCAGAATGCAAAGGAATCAGTTAAGGAATAAGCTGTTAAAAAGCTTAGCAGGCAATGGCATAAGAAGCCTCATGCAATTAAACTCCACACTGTGGTACACACTTGCCAATTAATCTGATCACGTCAGTGAGTCTCTGAGCTGTATTACTCTCTGTTAAATCTGTATGCTTTGAGGCTATGTTTTGTCATTTTCTGGGCTCTGTTCATGTGACAAATGTGTTCAACACACAGCCTGGGACTATATTTTCTTCTTAAAAAAGATTTTAGGGTCATCCATCTCCCAGTGTGAAATCCCCTTCAACTGTCCTCCCCTGACAGGTGCCATATTGACAGAACAGAAGATGAAAGCTGTCCTGCTTCCCTCGCAGGCAAGAACAAGATGGGAAGCAACATCACAGGTATCCTGCAAGCTAAGCACATACCCTAGAACTTCAAGGCCCAGAGACATGGGGATCACGTTCCACAGACCATTAACACCTTCAGAACACAGAAGTGTATGGCCCCACTGGGCAGCTGGTGCTGTTAGGTGTGGGCAGCTGTCACCTACAGCATTTCTAAAGGCCAGAACTGAGTTTAGAGCAATTGGTTTAGTTGGAAATAAACCCATGACCACACCTGTTTGCACATGTTCCTCCTACTCCTGCATCCCTCATCAGTAAACAAGGTCCAGTATCAGCATTACTTTATAGAGACACAGTGCAAGAAGCTTTTCAACCCTCATCCGCCCTTCAGCGGCAAGGGGAGATGAGCAACACTCCCCCACCTTTGTCCAGTTACTCAAGTCCATCATAACTTCAGCCTTGGATAAAGTGTTGTGCTCTAATTCACTGCATGAACTTAGAAACAAAGGCCTTTAGCTGGAATACTCCCCACCTCTGAGGGCTGAGCAGCACATAGGTGCCAGTGGAGTACATTCACCTTCTGCTTGAGAACAATCCCTGCCCCCTCAGGGAACAGAGTTAATTCCTGCATTCTCTCCTAGCCCCTTCTGAGAGACAGAAGAGGGAGAGACAAGCTCAGTGGTTTGGACTGATCAGTGCCCAAGGCTGGGGAGTTTCTCCTGGGTGTTTCTTGTTACCCTTTAATTAAGAGGAGAGATGTGGATCTTGCCCAGCACAACAACAGCGGTAAATTCCCCCCTGGAAGTCAATGGGGAAGTCAATTATTCAGTGTTGCACAGTCACCATTGAACAGTTTTTTCTTACCCAGATGGGCTTGGAGAACTGCTGTATGGGGGTGATGGAGAGGGTGTCCTTCCCTGGCTTTCCAAGCCTGCTGAAGTCACCAGGGAACTCCTGAGGAAAACAGCAAGAACCCAGCTGTCAGAGCCTGGCAACCAACCCTGTTTCCCTCGTACAAAGCACAGCAACAGAACTGTGTCTGCCCAGCACCTCAGCTGTGGGAGCTCTGGGGACTGTCATGCTGCCCCCATCACATGCTGGTGATGTGAGGATCAAACTGAAAATGGTCAGAACCAGGGAGGTGACAGTTATCCCCGAAAAAAAGGCTAACTCAGGAACATCTTCCCTCCCATCCACCAGAATCCCACAGTCCCAAACACCCAGCAGAGTACCAATTTCAGTTGCCTTGATGGTCTTACCCACTGTACATCAGGCTGTCTTGGATTGGTTTCCCTCCTGCAGCCTCAGCAGTTAAATCACCTGAGGACAAGAAAATGCAGAAACAGATTAATTCAAGGTAATTTTCTTAAAAATCTTTACACATTCATAGAAATTGAGATTTTGTGTAGGGTTTCCTGCTCCTCCAAGCCCTGCTGAGTTGTTCCTGAAGTCAGTGTTTTGCAAAATACATGTGGGCTCAATCTGAACCTCATGATGGATGCTGCTGATCCTTACACCCTGAAGTTTTGGTAAATTTAGGCTGAAAGCAAGTCCTGTTGGAAGGGTGCCAAAACCTGACAGAATCACTTGGGGCAACAGGTCCACATCCACTTGGTGCAAGTCACTGGCTGCTGTGCAAAAGTGGTACATGCTGCTCGTAGGGCTTTGGAACATCCCTGTCCTCCATGGCAAAAATCCAGGGCAGCCAAATGAGCTGGCAGCTGGAAACACAACAAACATCTCAACACTGGGAACATGACCAGCACCAGGGAAGTGTATGCTGGTCCCACCACTGACTCCAGGGAAAACACAAGCAACACTGGGCTCCTCCTTATCACAGGGATTGCAAAGATCTTTCAGAGATTCCAGTTTTACCCCTCCAAATTCCTGTTTTAAGTGGTGCAACTGTGAAAGGAGGAATCACAGCATTTATCACCAAGTTCCAACTCAGCAAAGCATCACACACGGCCAAGGTTGAACAAAGTCTTTCTGCTGGTTAAATAAGGACTTGTGCATGGACATACTTAGGCATGTTGCTGATCTGAGGCCCTGTATGTACATCTGTATTTTCAAGCAATTCCTATCAAAGTATCAACACATAAAGGTGTTGAAATAAAATTTAGAGTGTTTGAAGAAAAAACCAATACATTTTAGTTTTTCTCAGGGATTTTTTTTTAAGTGTAAGATCCGGCTTGCTGGCTGAAATCCTGTCTTGGACTGTGATGCTGAGTGAAACTGAAGACAGGATAACATGGTAAAAGCTTCTAAACGAAAAAAGACTTTTCCCTGTGAGCCTATTTATCTGCTTTTCCAGTTGGATTTCCAGGTTCAATCTCTTACTGTGGCCCTCAAGTAATCTTTACTCTCAAATCCTGTCTTTAAAGGTAATTACAAAATATCCTATGAAACTAGCCAGTGAGCCAGGTATCTCTGCCAGCTTGACAAAACCATTCCTGCTATTTAGTCAGAACAGACAAGTTTGATCACTCTTTCAACTTTCCAATACCTGTTAACATCCACATCCCCCTCTGCTCAGAACACCTGCATTTTCAGAAACCACCTTACTTGAGAACTGTGCTGGGACCATGACAAAGTCATCTGTGTCACAGGAAGAATTCTTGCTGCTGCTTCCTGCAGAGTCCTTGGATCCATGCAGAAAGCCGGGAGAATCCTGGGTAGGAGATGCCAGCGCCTTCTCCTGCAGCTGCTGCTGCATCTCTCCAAGGGACTGCTAATTCAAGGAGAAAACAAACACTGGCTTCAGCACAACTACTTCATCATTCTGCTCCATCCTTTAAACTGAGCTGTACGAGGCTACAAACAACATTTTGCTGATAAACCAGGGCTGATGGTTTGCCAGAAGCAGCTGTTTAGTTTACTGAAGAGGAACAGCCTTTTATGTCCCTGTCAGAACAGCGCGTCTTTTGTTACACAAAACGTACTTCCTGGGTGTCTGATGCTCCACAGATAAGAAAAATTCACTTCAGGTATTGCATCCCTCTGCTGAGGCTTTCTGGATCAACCACGCATTTTCTACCAACTCACTTTAGTACGGCTGGGAACCTGAGAGGAGCTTTCAGAGATATTTCTGGTTGTTCTTCAGGGTTATGTTTTTTGTTTTGTTCTTCAACATTAACCATCTGGTCTCTGTTTGTGCTTTTGCAGCACTTGGTGACATAGAGATAAGTATTCCTGAACATTGAAGACCACCCTGTTTCGCTGTACTGCTGTCAAGGAGCTAAAGAAAGGCCAGAAGAGACTAAACTTCCAGCAGATAAACAGCTCACAGCTGTCAGAGGCAGGACAGTCCCTAAAAAATCCCATTTTGCTGCTTCCTTCAGCTAAATGATGAACAGCCCCACAATCCCCTCATGTTGAAGACAGATGGAAGAGGCCTGATGGTTTAAGAAAGCTTTAAGGCAGCTGAACTGCCCACAGAGCAGATCACAATCTTTATCCTAATGCATTTCCACACTGAGAAGGACTTGAAGCAGCTTTCACTTGGGCCTCATTAAAACTTTGCTCACCCTCCAGAGAATCTCCTGCTGCACCAGTGGGAACTCCCTCTTGCACAGTACATACAGGCAGAAGGAATTTTTCAGCTGTCAAAGATGTCTCTTTTCCACCCAATCTGCAAAAGTGGCATTTTTCCCAGACTCAGCCAGCAGCAAAAGCTCCAAAGGCAGAGCAGGAGAGATGCAGTAAATCTCTAACATGGGACCCCTCTCCCAGTCTGGCAGTGATTCTGTACCATGCTTGAGCTTCCCAGACCAGGAAAGCTCAGGAGAGTGACCCTAATTCACACCATCTGCTCATTCTGGGAGTCTTACGGTCAGGAGGGCTTCAGCCAACCACCCTCTACTCCAGGCTGCAGGGAGGAAGCTCTCAGTGACACAGTTATGAAACATTCAGAGGAGAGCAGACCTGTCCTCTCTGTCCAGCTCACGTCATGAGCACTTACATCAGCTTCTGCTGGTGGGCCTCAGCCTTTCCCACACCAAACTGAGACACTTTGGCCCAGGGAAACTCAGAGAACAGAGCAAAAAAGCAGTCATGCCCGGGAGGAGAAATCCCATCCTTCTCCCTTCCTTTACCAGCATTCCTGAGTTCAAAGTCAAAGGTAGCTTTCACCAAGAGCCTCCAAAAACAAGCTTTCAGTTCAGTGAGCTGGAGGAATGTCACTTCACTGGTCACTTAATATTCTGCCCTCCAGAAAAGCTTTCACTATTTTGGGTAACCAGAGAGAAAAACCATCAGTTCACATCATCTTTCTTAAGACCACTGGACTGTAGCAGGTCTGGTCTGAGCAAACAGCTTTGCTGAATGTCCCTCTGTGGTGCCGGGACATGCTGCTCAGAAGGAGGAGGATATACTCTCAGGCTGCAGAGACTTTGCTTGAAAACAGAGAACCTGCAGCCAAGCAAGCAGAGCTATACCCTGAATTAGCAACTGGTCTGGGTTCCAAGGAGCTTTCCATCTCTGCCAAGACAAGCTAGTGCTGTTCATACCAACTTCTTTCATATAGGCTTTTCATCCAACAGGCAATGGCACACTGAAACATGCCTTGGGGAGAGCAAGCCAACCTTCAGGATCCAAACCCTAAACTGGAGAGAGCCCAGCTAGAACTACAGTGTTCAGTGATTTGTACCACAAGAGAGCAAAAGCAGAGACCTCATTTCAAAGACACAAGCAGGGAAACCACTAACACAAACAGAGCACCCTCTAAGCTGTACTTACAGGAGGTGATGCCAGGTGGGAAGTGGAAGAGCTGCTGGAGGAACTACCGGAGCCAGAACTGGGATAAGAAGGCATTGGCACGGAAGCAGCTAAAACCAGCAAAAGACAAAACCAAAAGAAGTGGTCAAACCAAGAACAAGCAATAATAAAACGTCTTCATCTTTTCGCATCAGATATCTCATGAGATCTCATATCATATGTGGTCAATTAAAGGAGAACAAAAGCAAATCAGCATTCTCTTCAGTTATGTGATTCACATCCTCTGTGCACACTCTCACAGGTCTCAGAACTCCTGACCAAGGTCAGATGCCCACTCAACAGCTGACCAACCCAGGCAGCAAGATGATTTCCACCCTAAAGAGCCTCTAAAGTATCTTTGCAAATGCAGGGAAAGATAAACAGAAAAGTGAACTGAGTTGCTCATGTCTAGGGCAGAAGTCAGGAGCTAGACCATACCCTGACAGATTCTTCTTCGTGAGACCTTGTGGCTTGGCACACATACATCAAACAGTGTGAGGTCTGTGCCAAGTTAAACACATGCCTACTCAAGGCCTATGTGTTTGCTGTCCAAACAGCCACTCGGGCATCCCAGGCCACGTGCTCCTAGGAAAAAACCCACAACCCAAAAAAAGACTCTCAAGGGGGCTTCCTGCATTGATTCCTATAACTCAACTTGGTCACTTCTGCAAGTTAAACATGTTTTGGTCATTTGGTATCTTTGTACACAAATTGTTTCCACAGCACAGGCCATTCCTGCATCCCTTCCTTTTATGTTTCATTGTTCAATATAGGAACTGCCAGTTTTATTCACTTCATTGTTGCACTGGCTTTTGTAACCCTCACAGAGGCCTAAAGCTTACATTGAAAGGCCTAGTTAGCACTGACCTTCAAGCAAAAAAGATGATTAAGGCATCACAGAAGAAAAGAATATTTAACTCCAATGACTTATACAAGTGAGGTTCAGTAAATAACAGAAGAGTTCAGCTCAGCCAAGCAGGGAGACAGTCAAAGGTAACAATGGCTCTTCAAAGGACTTTGAAGTAGTTAGTGGTTCAAACTCCCCAGTCCACCTGCACAAGACTGAACAGTGCAAAAGAGCCCAAAGCCCCCACTTCAAGGTAGCTTGAAGTCAGATTTTACACTGGAATCATTTTGGTATTTGAATGACTTAAGATAAAGATCAGAGGCAATGTTTAAGTGAGCAGAGGAACACTTCGCTGCTCTTCCATTATGCTGGCAGAGAATTAGCACCTTGTATCAAATTTCTACTTTTACAATACCTGTGCTAATGACTCCATACTTAATACAAGGGAGATTAATAACACCTAGAAGAAGAATGCTTCTGTCTGAAGTAAAACCACCTCTGTCATTAAACCCATTAGATACTATGAAGTACTTACTCTATTCAACAGGCAAGAAAAATAAAAGTCCATCCCTCTGCAATTTACTGTTGAAACAGTGTTCTAATGATAAAAGAATTGGAAAATACACCTTTTAATAAAATAAGCCTTTTAATAAAAGGCTTTAGGAAGTCTTTCCATGCAGCCTATCAAAGAAGGTTAAAGGATGACTGGACCAGAGTCTCTTATCACAAAGAGAACAATCACTGAGACACTGAATTCCTCAGTCAGAGAGAGATGTAATAAGATCCAACAACAGGAGAAAGAAGCCAAAGCAGTGTAGACTTAAAACACATATTTTAATCTAAGTAATTGACCACTTTAACCAGGGTCACAGCGATCTCCTCCAGCCCTTGCCAACATTAACAAGTAGGAATCACAGTGGTATGGCTGTGAGGGGCTGGACACACTTTTTGGCTTCTGCATCTATTCTGCACTAGATTTAGTGCCCTTGATGGGCTGTGCTGTTATAACACACTGCCCTGGCTCGGGTGCCAGAGCAGGGATGGAGATATCCCAAGGATGGGTATTCTGCGAGGTCAATCAGGGACTTGGCATGGAGAGCCACTCTGCCCACAGCCAGCACAGCAGCTTCCCACTCCCCACACTCAGCTAACACACACACACAGGCCTGAGAACTTGCCTGTAAAACGGAGAGCTCTGCCCTACCTCTATTGCACTGCTTTTGATCTCCACAGTCCTCCCACAAAGCCTGCAGAGCAATCCCTAGGACCTTCCCTATAGATTCAATACTAGAAAAGAGGGGCGAAAAAAGGCCTCCCCCTATTTATCCTGCCAGCTGCTACAGAACAATTCTCCCATGTACAGACAGACCTTCCTGTTATGGAAAGGTGCTTTTAAGAAAAGGTAAATGAACTCTCTACTGTACCCACACATGCCTGCTGTAAGACTTGCATCACCATTCATTTTTCCTGGAATTAGTATTTTTGTTAGAGTCATTCCAGTTCTCTCACAAGGTCCCCTCCAGTCTATTTTGGTTCTGTGATTATTGATTTAAACCTGGCTGGAATTGAGGTTTTTCTATTTATGACGATTTGCCTCAGATAGCTTTTCATTAATCAGGAGGGAAGACTAGCTGGCAGACTTTGCCATTATCATCTGAAACTCAAACTCAGCTGCATGAAGAACTCCTTTAGATACAGTCTCTATTAATCCCTATTCTTATTTAAATCCCTTTGAACTCCTCAAATTCAGACTGTAATGCTGTGAGCTCGAACTCAGAAGGTCCTGACCCCCCAAACAGACTTTGATGCATACAGAACCATGAGTTTTGGCTCTGACAAACCTTCTCTGACCTCCACATCCCTGTTGGGGCATTTTTCAGAGTCAGCCATGTAGGGCAGCTTGAAAGCAAGACGCCTGCTTCCATCTGCTCCACACACCCAGGCACTCCCAGTTCAAAATTAAAAAGAGTGCAAACACTTGGCTCATCATGTTTTCAGTTGAGTCTGAATGTGGGGAATGTTAACATGAATTGTAGGCCCCCACCCAAATCCAGAAATTGCTGGATTGTAATTGTAATGTAAATAAGTCTGTTTTCATAATTGTCCTCTCCAACTTGTTCCAGCAACAAAACAGTCATCCAGCACATTGAGAAACCAATGCCAACTGGTTTCAAAATGGGAGAGCTGGGAGCCGGGAAGGCAAGCCTGTGCTCCAGCTGTGTGGATCCTGATACTGGATCCTACACTTGCAAAAATAACTTCTGACACATCATCCTACCAGGGGCTCAGTTATCCTAAAAATATCCAACCCTCAAGTTTTATAGAAAAGCTTTATTTGGAATCTGAGTTCTACATACACTGGAGAGATGCACTTTTCTGATTATCTGGATTCAATTAAAACCACTCATCAAAAAGTTCTTTAATTGCAATCTCTGACAAGGCAGTAAAGTTTGAGTGCAAACTCTGAAAGGACTTGCCCAAATAAGCTGCTTCTTAGAGTTTAAAAGTCTGCAGCATTAAAATCTTTTACATGCAGAAGTCATGGGGATTTTTTGCTAGTTTTCACCTTAGTACTTTATGTACAATAAGATTTATGAAAATGGCAAAAGTCAAGCGAAGCCTGGCAGGTATTTCAGACACTGAACCACCCCTGCACTTCTGAACCATAACCGCTCACCTTTCATGCTCTCTTAACTCAGAGTCAAGGAGGCAGCAGCTTCCCATTCATTAAAGGCAGGAGCAGAAAAACCTCTAAAATATTCTGCACGGGTACCAATTACAATGTGTTTACTGAGAGAAGACTTGCACAAGCATCTAATTATGCCTTCTCATGTGTTATTAGTGGAACACACGGCCCCATACCATATGCTGATCAGAGCTGGCTACAGACAAACGACAGTCTGACTAGACACAGCATTTTAAAGACTTTTATTAATTTTTTACACATCTAAAGTACATGCTTAGTCACAGGTACAAAACCCACAATATAAAATTAATTATAAATAAACAAACAAAACAAAAATAAAGTGCACATCTTAAGTTAACAAAGCCCAAGGGCCCTGAACCCACTCTCCAGGCTGAAGCCTGGGGAAAGCAGAGCTCTATGGTACACAACTTAAATTCTTGCTCCACTAAAGGAGGGAGATCAGAGGAGGGACATGAGAACAACCATCCCCTGAAACAGCAGTGAAGAAGAGGTGCTTGTCAGAAATGTCTTACTGAAAGATTTTTGAAAGAAATACTGATTTTGCTGAAGCATCTTGAAAAACATGCAAAGGTATTTCAACAAGGGGAATCCCCTTGCCTTAGCACCTTCGAAATTATCCACCTGGAGAATGATCTACATTTGAGGACTCACCAATCTTCCAGAATTACAAAATTAAGTTATATTCATAAAACTCAGATATGAACGACTTAGTCAGTGGTAGCCAATTATCAGTTCTCAAGGAGAGAAAGAAGACAAGGCACACTGTTCCTCCTCCAGTTCTCCACTGCAGGCCTGAGGGCTCTAATTCAGTCTGAGCATGACCATCATGGTTCAGATGCAGGTCTTCTTCTCTTTGGTATTTCCTACACTCACGATGCTGAGCCACATGTTGAGATGAAGAAGCACAGCAAGGTTTTGGACTCAGCCTAGCTCTGCATACAGAGTCAGGGGAGCCATCTCCTGAGAGTTTCAGCCTTGCCAAGACACGCTTCAGCTACAGCTGTGCAGAGGCCAAACCCATTGCCATGCCAGGCAGCATTCCATGCATCTCAGGTGAGTTTTTCTTATGGAGATCACAATAACTCAACCTTTGCTGACACACTGGCTCTTCCCTCTCCTATTCAGAAATCAAAAGGACCACAGGCAGCCTTTCTCCTCCAGGCTCTTCACCACACTTCCCAGAGGCTCTAATCCATCACTGGCATCTGGCAGTAGTAGAGACCTCACAGCAGACTACAAGAACTCTCTCCCCTCCACTAGCAGATTTCTGTGTACCACAAATTGAGCATCTCCAGCAATGGGGAGATACTTCTCCCATGTCTTCAAAACCAGAAGCAGTCTCTCCTGCCTGGAGAGGACTCCAGGCTGTGGACATACATCCGGAGGTGAGGATCAGCAGGGCGACTGAGAACTCTGGGGTTTGTACAGGCCTTACCTGCCTGTAAAGGCACTTTTTTCCTTGGTCCTTGACCCCACACCGTTAACCTTGGTGCAGCTGGGGGCAAAGGCTGAGTCTCCTGCTCGTAATAGCACCTCTGGTTCCTGCACAGCAGCTGTGCACAAGCTGGAAACTGGGGCCAGGTCAGGAGAACCCTCTCCCGTTTCTCTGGGGTTTTCTTCTCCCCTGGCCAGTGAAGCAGCGGGACAGCTGGAGGCAGGAGATGAGTTGGTGGGCACACAAGAACATCCTGAGGGGGAGATCTTCTGCCCACAGGAGGATCAGTCTGCAAAGGGCTTTTCCCACAGAGCCGCAGGAGACCAGGTGCCAGGAGCTGGGCTGGCTTAGGAGCAGCCCTGTATGGGTGCAGTCCTTTCCTGCCCCGTGTTGCAGGGTTGGCCCCACATCCCGCTGGTGCAGGTGGGTTTAGGGCCCTGGCTGCTTTGAAAACGCCCCTAAACCAGAAGCGTCTTTTCTTGCCCGCAGGACGATCACCTGAGTGCACAGGTAAAACCTCATCAGGTACAACTGAGAAGTACTGCTCTGGCAGCAGGAAATCAAGAGAGTGTCAGGAGAGATGTGAGTATCGGACAAGGAGTATCCACCCATGGAACACATCCAAGAGGGAAACTGGGTTTGTGCTGGATGTGTTTCCTCCAAGACCTTGCACTGGGCATCCCAAATCAGTCACCAATGAAGATTCTTGGCGCTATCACTTACTCATGAGAGTAAAGGTCCAGGAGAATTCCTCCAGAGAAGATAACCATACACAATTCCACTAACCCAAGTCTCCTGGCCAGGAGACTACGATGCCCCACACACTAGAAGCAATTCTGAGCTGTTTTCCACTGAAAATAAACCTCTGAACCATAGTACGTGTGGCTGCAACTTTTTGAAAGTTTTGAATCAAAAGGAGGAAGAGAGAACTTTCAGCAGAAATCTGTCTGCGTTTTGGCCAGCTCCACAGAGTACCAAATGTAACCCTTCTAAAACAAGATTTATCAAGAACTTGGAGGTAAATGATGAAACAAGACTTGGTAACCAAAGCCCTTTAGCACAGCCAACCTGGCAAGCAGGGCCAAGAGTGGCAGTTTGCACCATTCACTATCCTGGATGGTCCTACACATGAGGATGAAAAGCAAGACCATGATGCCTAATCCTGTGTACCTGTAAGAACCCACCGGCCAAGCACTTCACACAGAGCAGCTGAACACATTTCAAAGCTACATTTGCTTCTACTTTTTGCTTCTACATAACGCCCTAATCATCCCTTTGAAGATAACTCAGTAGAATTAAATACATTTTGATGGGAAAATGTGGACATGACACAGTAACAAACACTGAATCCCCACCTAAATAACTAAGGAAATATAAAGCAGTATTTTTCTTTCCTTTTGAACTAGCAGCAAAGGAAGCCAGGCCACGGTTCAAAAAGAGTTGTAATCAAAAATGCAGTACTTACATTTTTTCATAGAGGCACTTGCATCCAAGAATGGGTGATGGAAAAATTCATCTGAAAAAAATCAAGAACAATGACTCAGTGAAAGAAAATTACTGTAAGACATTTACAAAGCAGCTAAAGCATAGGAAGTTACAGTGTTATACAGTGATTTTTCCATGCAACCATGGAAGCTGACTGACTGTGGCTGCATATAGAAGTGGTCAAGAATACAGGCTGGAGACTGTATGCAGGATCTGCTCATAAAAAAAGGATGGGAAATTAATTGGACCCCTGGCTGATCAGGATCAGAATCACCCCAGCTATAGGGATCATGGGGAGCTGTATTTATCACACTGCACTGCCACTCACTCCACAGAAGAGGAACGATGGACAAAAAGACTTCCACTGTGTGATCTTTCATGACACAGAGACCCAAACCCATCATACACTGAGGGCCGAAATGCGTTTTTAATGGGCCACCCCAGTACCACAGCCCAGAACTCCCTCCCTTTCACATCAAACACAACTGCTGCTTCCTCCCCTCATTATGGGAATTCACTCTGTAGATCCAGGCCAAGAAAAGCTTCTGTCCTGGCTTGCTGAACACTCTCTACATGTTTGCCTGTCCTCGCAAGTATCCACTTCTTCTGACTCCTTCATCTCTAATTAACTGCAGCCCTCTCCTATCACAATCAGCAACTCAGCCTTTTGGGAGCATCAGCCATGGATCAACACTGATTACTGAGCTTCAACTTCTTTCCCAGAATGGATTTCCTGTTGCAACACCCAAGGTTTACAAATCTTTTCTTCTGTAAACAGCTCCTCTTTGGCCACTGAGCTTTCCAGAAAGTGCTAACTGGGGTTTTTTGTTTGTCTACTTTTTAATCTTAAACAATTCCTGTGTCCCCAGCTCCTCCTTGTCACTGCCATGCCAGGGTCCTGCAGCCAGAGTGTAGTGGTCTGGAGCTTCGCCCAAGACAAGGAATGGAAATCTTTGGCAGGGAAAGCTGGCATCTCACAGATTAGATCTACTGTGGATGGAGAACATCCCCATCCTGTGGGAGCTGCTCAGCTGCTGGGGTTTCCTGCTTCTTTTTCAGTCTGCTGCACTAGAGGAAGATACCATCCCTCAGCCAAGCTGACTCAACTGAGGGGGTGGAAATGATGATTTCTTTTACTTTTCCCCTCCCCACTCCACACTGCTTATTAGCTGTGCTTGCAAAGCAAAATTTAAACAACCCAGCTTGTAATCATCAGCAGGAAACTTGCAACTTGAAACCCTCCTGGTTTTCTTCTAGATAATCTTGAGATTGCAAAGAGCATCAGTTCCTGGCAGAACAGCAGCTGGGACACACAACCAGGAAATGAAGTTTCAAGCTGATGTGTTGCTGTTGTGTGACTCCATTAAGATCTGGGGGAGCTCTGTGGGGGGCACTGTGACATATCCAGGCAGAGGGTCTCAGGGAACAATGAGCAGCAGGAAACCCTCTCCTCTGAGGACATGCCAATTTATTGATACACACGTGATTAGGGGGAGGAGTAATCTCAATACAGCAAGATGTAACTGTTGTCCAGAGTGGTATCAAGGTCTACTGTCTCAAATTTCTAAGTGTTAGACATGTATGCATGCAGTTCACTCCCAAGAGGTATAAAAACAGCTTATGTGGGCTAAAAAGGTTTGCCAGACAATTTCTGACAGCAGGGAATCAAGAACCTCGAAGACACCTTCTTTTGAAATGCACAGCAGCATGACTGAAGAGGTGGAGATCTAGAGCCCAGATAAAAGATCTGCACCCTGCCAGGTGATTCTATCCGAGTCAGTCTGCCAGGAGCTTCAACAATTCACTTTTCAAAAGGCTCATTCTCTCACTTCTACACCCCAGTAACCAGTCCTTTGCATTCATCACTGGATAACTGTGATCTGCCTCAGTTAATCCACAGTTGCTTACCCAGCTGACCATCCCCAGAAAGGCTTTCCTGGCATCTCTAATCCAAAAGAATAACAGAGGGTGCAAAACAACTCCTCTTCATCAGCCAGCATGTGCTGTCCAGCAGGAAACAACCTACCTGAGCAGATATGCAAACAAAAACCCAACAGAAAACCAACCCTCAAATCCCAGAGATATCAAACTCTTTTACCCCAAGTCTGACTAATAAAGCAACATCCCGAACACACACAGGATGTGTTTGCCTTAAGATGACTTGGTCCTTTCAGGGGCTCTAGGAAAGGCTCCACCTCTGTCTGTTTTCCTCTAGGGCACGGCTTTCCTAGGAGGTTCTTCAGACCTTCGAGGTCAGCTAAAACACATCTGTAAGATGCTGCCAAGTCAGAACCACCAGGCTCACAATGATTGATCTCAGTTTAGGAGGAATTCAGACAAGAAGGGAAATCCTCACGTCAGCCAAGTCAGGAGACTCAGACAAAGGCTTGGAGATTTCCAGCTTGAGCCCTGAGAAGGACCAAGGCTCCCTTCCACAAAAACTGGAGAAGGAGGGAAGGGTCTGCAAGCAGCTACATCTCCTGGCTCAGATTATCACAGCAAGCCCTGAGAAACAGAGTTTAGTGATTGGACTGTTCAGTAAACGCATGCAGCTTGCAGCTCTGGGAAGGAACTGTGACAGAAAACACACATGCACAAGACACGTTTTACCTAGTGGCATACTTAACACAACCACAGCTCAGAGATATTATAAAAGCAGATGCCAGGACAGGGAATGCAAGTAACAAACATATGCTGAAGTTGTGCCGAGTCTCCTTGGTTTACAAAATTGTACTGAAAGCAGCACTGACCTTTCCAGCACATAAACTAAAACCCCCGCGATTATGCAACCCTCCAGGCACAGGTGAAATCCAGGTGTCTGGATGCTTCTCCTAGCACCAGCCAAAAGGAGAGAGGCTTGTGCGGTGCCAAAAGACACAGAGACGGGCAGCAGAACTCAAACCAGCAGGAGGTCTTACCGAAGTCCATGCGGTCCTTGTGATTACGCTGCAGAAGGCCCAGCAGGAGCTGCCTCAGGTGACTTGATGTCTCCCTGGGGATGCTAGGATTGAAAACAAAAGCAAAATAAGAGAGACTTGCAGTCTGCTTAAACTGCTTTTACATATTCAGGAAAGCAACTGGCAAATGCAAACTCACTCCATGCCCGCTGGGCCAGGAACACCAGAAGCTCACTGGAGGAAGGCTGAACAGAAGCATCTCTATTTTGCATCTCTGGCTTTCACTCTCCACTGACATTGTTCAGGCTACAGCTAATTTTGTTTAGTGGCCTCTCCCATGAGTACCTACAGATCCTTCTCTTCACAGTGTCATCCCTCTGGTTCTCAGCTAAGCCCATTCCACTCGCAGTGTTTCACACATAATAACTAAAATCACTCCTACTTGCTCTAATGGGAGTAAGATCACTAGAACAAAGCAGTTTCCAAGGGGAAGCTTCCAGTTAAGACACTAGAAGTGAAATGTATCACCAATTACTACCATTTATTTAAGGCATTTATTTTTCAGTGCAGCTTATGTAAGACTAGCAAGTAACCTTAGTCTATTTGCTTCCTTGACATACAGCATATGTTAATCAAAGGCCACTAAGATGTGAGCAACTGCCACCTGAGCAAGCTAAAATTCATGCAGTTATTACCCCAGTTTTCAGCATAGTTAAGAAGAAAACATTATTTTCAATGGCCTTTGCAACACAAAAGAGCTGGTAAGGCACTGTGCTCCCCCTCACCTCACAAGCAGATGGGGGAGAGGCCAGGGCAGCTCTTCATAACCCCACTAGATTGAAAAATGCAGGGAATAAATGAATGGATTAAGGCAGGGAAAGCAGAGTTCAGCTCTTGCATAAGTGGATTCAGCTCTGCTGACTTCCCTCCATCCCCAGCAGCGCTGCTGGGGGCTTTGGGCCTCGGCAGAGCTCTCCCAGTGACGCGTGGGTGGCTTCAGCTCCTCTCAGTATTAACTCTGTTTACCATGGCTGTTCCCAGCATGGCCCCCACACTCTGCCAGGCTTTCCCCTCTCCCCACACTGGGTCAGCTGAGGTAATGACATGTGTGCCCAGCACAGTAATTTTAGCTCTCAGTGGCTCTGCACGTGGCTCTGGCATCACTCACCGCCCCGAGGCCAAGCCTGACCACTGCTGGGAGAAAAAGTCCTTCCTAAACCATCCCCACCAACACACCCTGCCACAGACGGGGGAAAAACAGAAGCTAGCCCAAAAATAGTGGAGGGGGGAAAGGGTGCTAGCTAGCACTACCAAACTCCTGTTCTGTGAAACAGGAGATGGGAGGCAAGGTATGTGTTTACACGTTTCAGTACCACCCAGTTATTTTTCTCTGAAGCCCTAAGCCTTGCTGGGGCAGAAATTTGAACCCAGTGATTCCTAGAACATAAAATGATGGCAAGCATCCCTCATCCTTGTTTGTACTGGAGGAGTTGCTTTTTCATCCCTGATGCTAGAATCGTTTTGGGCACCTTCTCAGGTTGACACAGGAGTGGTGACACCTCCCCAAGCCACATTAGCCCTCCTCTTGTGACCTGAGACAATCCAGGGCCCCGGGAGGGATGCAGTTAGACTGGGACTCAGGTTGAGCCTCCCACCAAAATAGGTGTCCCTTGGAAGCACACTGTGCAATGGAATAACCTGAAGATACCACAGCAAGCAGTCTCCTGAAAAATGCATTAGTGCTGGAGTCCTGCAGCCCTGCAGAGTCTTCATCATCATTTATTTATCTATGACACATAAAGCTCTCATCCAAAATGAGTCCATTTCCAGCTATGACTTTAGCCTTGGTATGGTTTTAAAGCCAAGAAACAGGAAGATCAAGTCATGGACTTCAGATGGCTCAACACAGATGAAGAGGGTGCAGATTAACAGCCTGCTTGTCTCCTCTTATCTCCCACGTCTGAAGCATCAAGCTTTGCTACTCTACAGTATTATTTTCTAAGACCATCTTTTTAAACATAAACAACAAATCTGCCTCCTTGCCCCCATGACCCAGGATGTACTTTGCCATGCAAACCAGCACAATGAATGTTGACTATTTAGATCAGCCCTATTAAAATTGTGAGGTAATTGTGAGGTCTTTGGGCTTCTCCTGCCAGGGACTCCCCAGAATGTTCAGAACAGCATCTCCTCACCTGTCAGCAGCAGCAGTGCAAGCAGGGACCACTTCCCCACCCCATTCCCAAGCCAAAACACTTTCCCTGGCCATGGCAGGCAAGTGCGTGCCAGCCCGCCTAGCCCCAAGGAAAATGAAACCAAATCCTGGCACTGCCGCAGTCTGAGAAGGAGGTCTCTGGAGTAGTTTTGTGTTTCATCCTGTGCTGGCAGGGCTTTCAAGCAGTTTATTCATGTTTACCCAGGAATAGCACAGATTGCAGCCCATGTTAAAGAGACAAACTGACGCTGGAAAGAGGGAATTGCCATTTACACCAAGGCCAGTTGAGATCTGACTTCCACAGTGACAAGAACAATCGGCTTGGATCTGAATTTTGGAGGAATTTGGTAGTTCAAAAGTGCAGATAAGTGAAAATGGCAAATGCAGACTGTGTGAAGGACTCAAAGGAAGACTAATCCCTACAAGAACAGACATGCTCTCCTCTTACAGCTGAGTTTCATTTCTCCCCTCGCCTGCACCATGAGACAAACAACAGCAGGGCAGTGGGATCAACACAAGGAAATTTATTAGTTTTATGGATTAATTTCTCATTTAATAAGAGGGACTACCTCAAAGGTGAGCAGCCATATTTGGGGCTGTGTAGGAAAAACAAAAGCTCTACTTTCTGCTCACACAGACTGGCTCCAACTATGCAGTGGCACTTTTGCTCTAAATTGTTTCCTTTCGGGTGCTTTACTCCATCACACCCTCTGGTTCAATCCAGGTGCCCTAGAGTTAATCCTGGTAGAAATTTGTGCCTTCTCCCCAAATCAAAAAAGGAAGTACTTAAAGGGAAATTAACTGCATATCACAAGTCATTGATAAGAAAGAGCTCCAGCTTCTTGACAGTTCCTTCCAGTTATCTCTTGGAGCTGTCTGAACTGATAAGGGAAAAGAAAAATCCATATACAGCAAACCAATGAACTTCCTGCATATGTGGCTGCATTAGCAGCTCTGCCAACTGGAAGCCAACTTTCTGGTTAAAAAAGGTCATCTAAATTTTGGATATATAACCTGGAACTTCAGTCCTGTCTCCATACCAGGCTGAGGTTTACAGAGCAGGCACGAGCTTCTGCTTTAAGAGCTCAGAGTTCAAAAGGAAAGACCACAGCAACAAAACGAAAATACCCTGACAAATCACAGCACTGAGCAAAGAGGTAACACACACCCCATTGGGATGAGAGCAGTTCTCTTTTCCCTGGAAACCACAGCAGTGTCCATTTCCAGCAAGGTTATAGTATTTCCCCCTAACAGCAGGATGGACATAAGCAGTTGCTGCCCTGACACGTGAGAAATGGGAATGTGATCTGCAGTCAGGTATGGCAGGTTACAGGAGAGGCTGCAGTTTGGCTGCTCGCAAGATCCCAGAATTGCCGTGAGTGCTGCCCGAGGCTCTCAGCCTCAGGGGAGCCACGTGTGGAACAAGACCCCTTGCTGGCTCTTAGAATCACTAACAGTCCTGAATTTTTGCAATGCAGGAGAACACCAGTGTTTGCAGAGAGAGAGAGAGAGAGAGAGAACTCCCCAACCCTGGCAGTCTGCTGCTCTCGGACTTTCTCTGGGCCACGTCACTGCTGGTTTAAGGAATGGGGAAAGGCAGGTGGCCAAATATTTTAGCCACCTCCCCAAGTGACAAGCCAGGAGCATGCAAGGACAGGTGAAAACACAGAGTAAACAAGTGCCTACAAACACTAACACTGTAAAAATGCTTACTTGGGCATCAGCATCTTGTTTTTCTCATAGAAGAGGCGGAGATCCTGTGGGCTGCTGGCCTGTAGGGGAGAAAGAAACCAGCAGATGAAGCAGTTGACAATAAAGGAAAGGGATTAGCATTTCCGTTTCACAGTAGCTCTGAAGAGCAGAAGCGCTTTTCAATGGCTGGACCAGCACAGAAAATGAGAACCTGCAGCTTGCTTTAGCCTGAAAAGCTAGCCCTGTGCCACAGTGAAAATACAGTATTTCAGCCTGCTGCCATTTTGTCCCTGACCTGCTTCTGTCTTGCTCTGCCCTGCCAAGGGCTGAGCTTCACTGCAGTGGGCTCTGATGCTCAGGTTTGAGCTGGCCTAATAGCCTCACCCAGAAGACAAAACAATTGAAGACATGAGGAGTCCCAAATGATGAATGGCAGCTCCTGCTGTGAACATGGATTAATGCTGAAGGGCATTTAGAAAAGGGATAGGGAGTCTGTTTATGGGCAAGGGATCTGCGAAGAGACTAGGAACATGAAGAAACAGCAACTGAATTAGGATTTTCTGCTTTAATTCCAGGAAGCCAGGTCTCAAGCCACAGCTTCTATTTTATTTATGCAGTAATATACACAACTGTGGAGGATGTTGATGACAAGATTCCAAATTCTGAGAGATGGGATTAAAAAAAAAAAAGGTGGGGGCTAGGCACAAGAGGTTTACAGCTGAGGTTAAAAATAAAATCACCAGTAGAGAAGCACAGACACGTAAAAATCCCGTAACATAATTTCTCCATTTGTTTGTATGCAATGAATAATACAGGCCAGTAAATTAACCCTGGTGTCTCAAGCTTTTCTGCTTCGGCAAAGTCTTTATTAAAGGCAGAGCAGGCAGGCTGGCACGACACAGACATGAAGGCACATAAACAGGGCAGGAAGATCAGAGGGATTCATCTGCAATCAATTATTGGTGCAGCAGAGTGTGTAGGAAAGTGTGAACCAGGAGGCAATAGGCAGCTTCTCCTGATGTTCAGGGCAGACTCAAAAATCCCTTGAGCCTTCCACCTACTTCTATTTCTAAATTAGAAGCATTTAAGGTCAATTAAGATGCTTAAAATGGCAAATCAGACAGGCCAATCTGCAGATGGCCATCAAAATACCGCTAACACAGCATAGCTGGAAAAGCAGCCACAGAGGATGCTATTTCAACATCACCTACTCCCTCTGGCTGAAAATGAAAATTAAGGATAACTGAGAGTTCAGTAAAAAATCCTGAAGAGAAACCAAAGGGAGAGTCTCAAAAGCTGACAATATCAACAACACACTTGTGTAGTACTCATCAGGGCAGTATTTTTTACATAGCATTACCAAAGCTACACAGTTCTCCTGTTGGTTTGTACCAATAAATGCTACTGGATTCCTGAAGGAAGGAAATAAAGACTACCTGGTTGTCTCTTCTGCAATAATACAACCTCTGCCATTCACAGACACAGCAGGGACCCAAAGAGAAGGCACAAAAATAATTTCTCCACAAATCATCAAAATGAATGCAGAGCACCTTGTTACACAGATGCCAAACTGATTCATAATTTCCAATTGCTGCCACTCAATCTGATTCAGGAACCTCCATTTTACACCTTTCCCCTTGCAGATCTCAGCATGTAATTATATCAATATTTGGCAAACTTTAGGGAGACAAGCACACGTGCTGCACCAAATGGCCTGGCCACACTGCCCAGAGTGATGACAAATATTCCTGACAGACATGATGTACAAGGAGGGGCAGAACTCCAGCACTGGGAGGGAAGGGCTCATTCACATCACAGAGATACAAGCCTTGGCTGTCTGCTCTGGTCATTTCCTGTTGCAACAGCTCAATTGTTTCACAAATACAATGAAGCTCTGATCTACTTCAAACACTGTTTTGTCAGAAATTTTCCTGGCAATAAAAGACAGAGTATATTCAAGCAGCACATATACGAAACCTAGTTCATTAGAGAGAGTTTCCAAGCACTGGCTTGGACAGGAACAAAATCCTCAATGAAGTTCCTTTCTTCTTTGTACGAATTCAAGAGATGTCCCTGTAGGGATGCTGTTCCTCCACATTCTGCTGTCTCAGTACAATCCCCACTTGTTCTGCAGGGACCATAGCAGGCTGTCAGGCTCCTCCCCACCCAGACCACACTGCCTCACTTGGGTTGTGCCCAAGAGCCCGTGACTCAAGCTGGTCTCCAGTACAGATACCAGCGGAAGAGAGTCATTCTAGTGAGTGTCCAGCACAGACAGCCATGGATCACCACTAATTTGGTAAAACTAACTTCATGTAACTTCATTATTAATTGACTGAGTCACACTGGTTTGCTCCCAGTACCTTGTCCATGGCTCTCCTGCTGTTCCCATACAGTTTGTAAAGCACTAGGACCTTCAGCCACTTTGCTCATCTCTCCTTTCAATAACCAATGCTTCTCTAAGAGTCATGGAAAAAAGACTCAGAAATGTTTGTAATACAGTAAAAATGTCATTTGAACGCCCTCTTCTAGGAAGCTAAGAACTTAACTTGAAATCTACCTTCCAGGCAGATACACCCTGCCCAAGAAAAATACCAGAAAAAAGCACATTTAAGCACGTAACAACCAGACCATTCAAGGTACACAGAGCCAAATGCCACCTATGGGACAGCAGCCATCTATCAGAACCAGGGATGCAGAATGGAGAGCTCAGCTTTCCCTAAGACCAGGAGGCACTCCAGCACGTCAGCTCACACCCTCAGTCCCCCTCTCATGTCACTATGGAGCAGCTGCATTTTGGTTTTGTCTACCCTTTCTATATATAGAGGCAATTGGACAAATTCAATCCTGCCACTCTGTTACTTTGTCCTGAGCAGCAGTGGAAATATGTTGAGCCAACAAAGGCATTCAGCAGAACCCTGCCAAATCCCCTTCGGTGCTGGCTGCCTGGAAGTGAAATGCATGTGAAAAGCAGGCAGGGTGGTGTTTCCAAAAGCACTCAGCAGTGGATTTGTCATGCTTGGGCAACGGCTGGATGCAAAAGCCCAGCACTAACACAGAAGAGGGCCAGAGACATTCACACCTTCCCTGAACAGCCCTGTCTAGTCAACACTCCATAGCAGGTGTATGGTATCTGCCCTGTTCTTTGAATTCTTTCCTTGGGGATTTGGAGGTGCAGAAAGGGGATTCAGATATGTTAGAAAGAAAAAATAAGTAAGTAATGATGTTTCTAGCTCAACAGCTCTAGGGAAAAGCTTGCAAACCTGCTGAAAATACTTTCTGATATTTTAAGACTCCCACAACTATTTTCAGGGGACCTGAAAGCCCAAGGACCGGAAACAGGCAAACAAAAAAACCCAACTCTTGAACCCTTTTCTTTAGCTGTCAATGGATATTTTCCTCTCTACTGCCAACAGAGTACGATCAGACCCACAAGCACGGGTCCAAGAGTCAATGGTTCTTTGACTACAGCAACAAGTCAATCACTGCACCCAGTCTCAGCAGAACAAGCCACCAGTGCCAGGAATTCCTGGCCCCATGGACACAGGGCACTCCAGAGGAGCAGATCTGGGAACAGAGGAGCAGCCTGCCTAACAAATAAACCAGGAGTTCAAATTCTTGGCATAAAATCTGCCCTTCCCTAGCCTTCCTCAAGGCCCATTTCACAACACAGCTATTGCTGTAAGTGATACATATCCTAGTACTTATGAAGACAGAATTAACTCAGAATTAAAGCAGTGAACTTGGTACACCAGTCTTAGAAATTAGTTTTTCACCTAACAGCTAGCAGGGATGAGAACATAAACGGGCAGGTTAACTCTTTCAGAGCTGCCAGACCAGGCAGAAAAACTTGTATTAATTCCCTTGTCACTTCCCTGGTCCTTGGCTCACTCTCCCACAGACACAGGACACCCAGTCCTTAGAAAGCTGGAAGATTCATGCAAAGGCTCAGACAGCAGACAAGCAGGTTTCATGGTCTTTAGCAGGATCTGATGTCCCATTGCCCCTGCGAGAGCCAGCTCTGACACAACCTGCACGTGCTCAGTGGGGTGTCTGCCTACCAAGAGCTGCCGAGATTTAAACGGGGTCACAACAGAAACACCAGTGTGATTCTTCCCCCACAAAAAAAAAAAAAAAAAAAAAAAAAAGATAGGTGGGTNAAAAAAAAAAAAGAAAAGGAGATTGAGGTCATTTAACTAATCATGTTTAAAACACCATCTGACAGGAACTAGATTGGTTTTGGATTGTTTTAGACCTTGTGTAAATCTTTCTTCTCTGCCTCCAGCTTTGCTTCTGGTTGTCACTTGTTTACACAGCCAGCACCACCTCACGGTGGGCATGAGGTCCCAGTCTTTTCAGCTCAGATAAGGACAAGAGCAAAGCACTACATTCCTAAGGCACTTCCAGTTCTGGTCAGCATGACCAAGAACTGCAGCGTTCAAGTCCTGTCCTCAGTGACAGAAATGCAGAGATGTGAATGCAGACCACTTATTAGGCAAGGCAAATTAACAATTCCACATTAATACAGCACTCAGCAAATCTGTTTATAGGGATTATGAATCCCATTAATCTCATCCCTATGGCAGTCTCACTGTTTTGTTTATGGGCATGTTTAATACAAAAAGCTCCTTAAGAAAGCTTCACCAGCCATCCTACCAACTGTTCATATCTGAGCATCAGCAGCTTCTTTCTTGTCTGTGTGCAGTGAGGCAGGGAAGGGACAGGAATGGCTCTGGGAAATTGCCTTAGGTGACCCAGCTATAGTTAATTTTAACTCTGAGACGGCCAGAAATCACATTCATGCACACACACACATCTCTGTCTTGATTTACAAGCACTTTCAGGATTGACAGCTGCCTCAGCCTTTCCACACATTTGATCCCTTTTCCATCTAACCCATTTCCCTGAAGCCCTATTTTATTTTTAGGCAGCTCATTCCTCCTCACCGCAGATAACACTGGAGTCCTTTTTGTTTGCATCCTCCTGAAGGTGCCTCCTTGGCTCAGGCAGTGACAGCCACAGCACCCAAACACAGCATGTTTCCTGCCACCAAGCTCCAGATTCCCCTGGGAATCTCAACTAGACAGAGATGAGGGGCTGTCCTTGCCAGCCTGGGAGGGAAGGCATGGTGAGGATTTAGCCCGAAGAGGTTCACTCAGAAATCCAGTTCCTGGCTTCCCTGTACAAGTGGGTCTGCTGGTGGCCCTATGTGGAATCAGCCTGTTTCCTTCCCACCCATTGGTAGACATCCCTTCCAGAAGCACTCATTCCTATTCATGGCATCCCAATCACCTCTGTCCACTACCCCTCTTTTCTCCTAAAAGCCCTGTAAACAACAGCTTCGTGCCTGCTCAGTGACCATCAGCAAATTCTTACAACACAGTCATGCCAACAAAGACAGAAAGCCAGTTAACCTTTAACCAGCTTCCCCTAGACAGGCTTCTTTCACCTGGATCTCGAAGCTGGAAGGCAATTTGTGACACACATGGCCAAAACAAATAGATGGGGCACAAAGAACCATCTGGACTGAGCTCCTCTCTCTCCCTGATCAAACACATCCACAGCTGCTACTGCAGTCACAAACAGGGCTTGGCATTTTGCTTCAAAATACGACCTCCAAAAGAGGAAAGGGTGTGGGCAAAATTGAAATGGAGAAACTCCTGTTCCCAGCCCAACAGAGGTTATCCAGTGAGAGAAACACAAAGCAAAGGTCGGGAACTGCTGGGCAGGGACTGAAGTGTCCCTTCACTGCCCACTCCAAGGCAGGGGATGGCCATGCCTCAATCACAAATAAAGAACTCTTATGATAGTCACCACATCAAATGGTAGCTAAATAATTTGAATGAGTATCAAGGTCCCTTTAGAGACTAAAAGACACCAAGATACAAAGGAGAATTCGTGCCAGGCTCTCCTATGCATGCAGTCGAAGCTTGCTTTCTCCTCCCCCAACATTTTCTTCTTAACACACAAATATTTATTTTCTTTCATCCTTACAGTCGTTTTCTCCTCTCAAACAAAGAAACCAACACTGCAGCCAGTAAACAGGAGCCATTCAGAAGTTTCAGTGCATTTTGTAGGGGTTTATAAAAAAAGAAACATGCAAGGGAAATGAAGTCTTGCTCTAAATACAGAAGAAGCTGGCGGACAGAATATAAAGCACTGGAACGGAAGATTCTTATAGCAGTAGGGAAAAAATTACTTTGAAAGAGAAAAGTGTTCTTGGCTGTAGTCAAAACCAAAACATACCATTAGTTTACTCCTGTATTTGCCCACTCTTTCCTGCAACAGATTCAGAAACTCACTTTATCCTCCCTGATGATGTAACTGCATAAACATTACAGGTCTTGTGTGAAATCCTAAAGAACAGTGGAATTAAAGCTCATAGAGCCCTTCATATAATAAAATTTGCCTTATTACATGAGCACAGATTTCCCTCAGACTTTTTGTGCTATTTGGTTTTGTTTCCTTTTTTATTCCTTTTAGGGGTTTGCTGGGGATTTTTTCCATTTTGTTTTGCTAGGGAATTAGGATAAAGAGATGTCAGGACATGAGAAGATAGGATCAGAAAGCAAGGGGAAAAAAAAATACTAATACAATACTTTAAAATAGTAACTTCAACAGAGAGTCTGCTGATCTCTTTCAGAGATGGAAGAAGAAAAGTAACACATAGTATGGCACTCTAATCATTGGGAATAAGAAAAATACACTGAGTCTAGATGAATTCCAGCTATGGATGATGAAAAAAATGTGAAGTAATCCTGAACCAACAGGCATAAGGCTGTGGTGAATTCTCCATCATTTAAAAACTTAAAATCAGAGAACACTGTTCACAAAGGCTATGCTGTAGCTCATCCAGAGGTTATGGCATTAAGCACAGGGTGGAGTTTTACAGGGCTGTGTTATATTTGGATGGGTTTGGATCTGATGAACATAAACATTTCAAGCTGGAAGAGATTGCTGTGAGATGACAGATAAGATCGTTTTGATAAGATCTTACTTAACTGCTCTGAAAACAAAGTTGATTTAGCTGCAATACACTACTTACCACCAAATCATCCTGAACATTAACTTGCAATTACAATCTTTCTTATAGTCCTTCCATAACCAAAATAATTATAATTATAAATTATACACTGAGTACAGTCGTAAATAGAAACTGATTTTCTAAGTGTAAGCCTAAAAAAACCTCACTGCTTTAACTGATTCATGGT
Organism: Dasyornis broadbenti; assembly: GCA_013397935.1. Taxonomy (NCBI): domain Eukaryota; kingdom Metazoa; phylum Chordata; class Aves; order Passeriformes; family Dasyornithidae; genus Dasyornis; species Dasyornis broadbenti. The sequence goes on along the minus strand of VZRN01005992.1, from coordinate 253,828 downwards.
AATTTTCTCAATAAATGACCTTCCTAAGGACTTATAACTGGGAAATACATTTCAATGAGATACAGCCCGGAGAAGAGTTATATTCTAGCAACATATCCAGCACTACAACATATAAAGCACAACACTGTTGAGGTGTGGGACAGCCAGACCTTCATGAGGCTGGATATATGGGAGTTGACATTAGAGATTACAGAAGCCTTAGAGTAAGGGAAAATAGAGATAAAAAAAGCAGGAGTCAGAAACATCAAATCTAAGCAACTCACCTGAAAAGGAGCCTTTCCTGTTAGACACTGATAAATGATGGTTCCTATACTCCAGAGGTCAGCTTTGGCATCATAGTGTTGTGACATAATGACTTCTGGTGCCTTTTAGGGAAGAGAAGAGAAATTTCTTTTATAAAAGTAAGTAATTTTGGGGTTTTTTTTTCTAGCAACTCGAAGAAAGAGAAGTCACTATTATGCTTTAAGATCTCTTGAGCTAGATTCCTCAATAACCATGAAAGGTTTACTCCCAATAGGACTGTAACACTATATTGAAAGAGCCACTTCCCTATTTAAGTGGGAAGCAGAGACTTTCATTCAGAAGACAAAATCATATCCTAATATTTGCATATTTTGGGCAAACCCAGTACTTCCCCTTCTCCCAGGGTACCATCGTTCTGTTGAATCCACCTGTGCTCAGAAGCAGCCTCACTGAAATCACAAACAGATCTCCTCAAGTAAAGCAAGAAATAAGATCAAGAGCAGCAAAGGCTCCCATGGCACAGGTAAACTCCAGCCTCCATCCAGAGCTGCATCACTTGGGCACTTCCCTCATTTAGCCCAAGATGGCAGCACATTAATTAAGCTCCAGGGCCTGGTGCCAAGGTCACAGTTTGGGTTCAAAGACAGTCCAACAGCTTGAGCCCTGCTGTGCCTCAGACTCTGGTTTCCAATCCCACACTGTGCCCCCAGCTGCTCCCTCCCAGGCTTGTTCCAGAAGCTGGAGACAGTGCAAGCCCCTAGAGCCCTGTGGCTCAGCAGGCAGAGCCTCGGGAGCAGCAGCAGAGGAGGGACAGGAGGGCAGGCTGGCTAATCCCACGTGTTTATAACTACAGATTTCACTGTAGTGCTGCCAGCATGGAACAGGATCAATTTTTTAGCTCTGTTAGAAGTGAAGGCCACACGTAATGGAAAAAAAAGTGGCAAAATGTAAGTTGTGGATACGAGCTTGGTCTGTCCCCAAGGGAAGCAGGCATGACACCAAACAAAGCCAAGGAAGCAGGAAAAGAACTGCACAAGGAGATTTCAAGTCTCGCCATGGCATGGATCATACTGGAGTTCAGACAGAAAGCTCCTTCTGGTAGGGGTAAAATACTTTTCCTTTTTTAAAAGAGCAAAATGAAACAAAGCAGCAATGGGCTCTGAGCTAAAGCAAGGAATAAAGTCCTGCCTCGCCAGCAGATGCTCCCAGGGCTCCTGCACAAGACCCACAATAGCAGTAAGGACAGACTTCAAAACACTCCCTAAATCCCAACTGAACCCTCCCTTCCCATCTTCCTTCAAATCCATCAATAAACAGAAAACAATATGAAACACTGAGGTTTCTTGTAACATCCAGTGTTGTTTAAAATAAAAATAAAAAACAAATAGAAAAAATATCATCACTAGTTTCCTCCAGCCCTTTCAAAAAATCAAGCTGGGTGTTTTCAATTACTTTCACAAGAGACTCTGAAAGAAAAAGTATCACTAAAAATAGACAGTTGAGGAAACTCTCACAGGAGAGGAGAGTTACATCATCTTCACATATAGCATAGTTCAAATAAACATCAGGCTTCAAAAAAAAGGGAGAGAGAGGAAGTCTGTTTTGCTTGAGTTAGTACTGTGGAACTACCAAATGCACGATTCACGTGCAGTGCAGCACAGTCCAGCCTAACTCTGCAAAAGACTACAGGCAAAAAACTTAAGAGTGGATTAGACTGTGTTTGATTTGAGGTGCCTTCTGCCCCAGAGCACCTATAAAAACTTCAAACTAAATTGACTCACATCATTTTTTCACCTGGAGCTCAGACACCCACATCCCCAGGAACTATTACGCGTCTGGCTTTGACATTTTTGTTTCTGTCTAGATTTGTCATTTTTAATTTCACTGACTTGATGTGACACTGAGACCTTGACTGCTGCTATGAGCTCAAATAACAGATCACCTCATCACAACCTGATCCCAGAGTGGGAAGTACAAAGAGGGTAAAAGGGATCAGTGTGGTTTCTTATACACATCTGTTTCACAATCCAAGTAGTCATCCTTGAAGCATGGTTTATCCACATCTCACCTGAAAAATTACATGACAACACAAGCACCTGCTGTCTGACATTACCAGCACCCAGAACTTTAGGAACCTCCCTGTGTAACAGCTGGTTTCTGACAAGTAAATAAAATTTCACCTCCAGGGAAAGACTAGAGAAAAATAAAGCTTTGCTTCTGCAGGGCAAAGCAAGAACAACACAGAATATCCTGCAGGCAAATCACACTTACCATGTACATGGGTGAACCACACAATGTTGCTGCCATCATATTGTTCTGCAGGTACCGGGCAAACCCAAAGTCAGCTACAAAGAGAAACAGAGGTAGGTCAGGAGCAGACACCAATTCTAGAGAGCCTGCATCTTCTCCAGTTGTTTCTTCCTACTTTACTTTCACTTCCCATCAATCTTTGCAGCCTCTATCCCAACTTCGCAAGAGTTTGACAGCTCTTCTTGAGCAGCATCATCCTTGTGCTAGTTATTAATGCACAGTATTGGCACTAGGAAAGGACAGACCAAGCCACAAGAGCATTCAGAAGAACAAACTCCCACTTGTTTTTCAGGGATCAACAGTCACTTCTTGAACCCATTTGCCTGCACTCTGAAACATCAGCTAGGAAAGCTCTCTTGACTTCAGTGAGAGCGTGCCAGTTCATAACCAGCCAGTTCATCTGCTGGTATCTCAACCTTTCATTTGGGGAACTGAAAGTTCCCCTCCATTGAAAAGGCTGTAATGTGAAACACATCCAGGAGGAACCAGTACTCACCACTACGCACATTTCTAGACAAGCCCTACCAAAATGTGCCTTGTTCTGTTCCCTCAGAAGGGTACCAACAGTCCTAACCCCAGCACTAGGACAGAAAACTGGGCCACAGTTCACTCAGCAGGTAGAAGAGCCAGGAACAAGGAATACTAAGACAAATTACCTCTGCAGGTTACTCAGCATCTGATCATATGACACTGAGATGTTCTCTCAAGGTTACCAGATATTTCAAGCTAGGAGATTGACACAGCTGTTTACACTGTCATCTGTCACTAATGAAGTGGTACAGCCACATTCTCCCTGGACCATGTACTCCTCAGGGAGCAGGAGGTTTGAGAGTACATCACACCCCAGAGCAGCTGTGCCCACAGCCATCCTGCCTGCCTTTGCAGCTCCCACTCCCTTCCTCACAGAAAACAACTCTCCACTTGATAAAAAACCCAAACCAAAACAAAAGACACATCAAAATGCTTCAGTCAAACAAGCAGCAGTATTTCAAACTTTTCCACTGGACCTCATTTCTCAGCTGAAGGAAAGCACTAACACTTTCTCCACAGCACAGGGTTAAGGTGAAGAACAGTTTTACCTAATTGGTGTCAGCTTCAGCTCTGAGTTGTAACAAAACTAAAAGCCCACGCGTGAGGGTGATATCATCTTATTTTTGAGGGACCACAGGGAATATCTGTGCTCTGTAAATGGATTTCTGGAGCACTTGTCCCAACTATTGGTCCATCTGTGCCACTTGCCTGATGTGCAGAAGGTGAAATTCTTAAAGATGAAGCTGAGAAGCCTGTCTCAGGTTCAGACTGGGAAAACTCCCACTTTTGGGTCTGCCTGACAACCCACTGTACTCTTGAGGCCAGCCAGGAGAGCAACTAGTGTCAGATCTTCACACAACAATATTTAACCTCAATATGGTTAAAAGCTGAACACAAAAGTCACAACTTCTGTTTATTTCTTGACAAGCCTGGAGATTACAAGCCAATTAGGGCAGGCTGGTGTTTGTTTTTTACTGAGGGAGGGAGGCAACATTCAGCTAGGAGCAGAGCAAGGCCTGCCCAATTCCTTTGTGTTAAATTTGTGTCCTGGCAGAGCAGAAAGCTTTTGCTCCTACTGCTTGGAGGCAGCTGAAGGCTACATTTAGCAGAGGAACTAAGGATGAAAAACATTAGGGTATTATTTTAAAATAATTGGAGCAGTGTTTTTCTCCTCCTAGACAGTTCCCCAGAGAAAGGTTGAGGTTTCCACTTATCCATCACCAAACTCCTGAGTGCTTAGGGTGACGTTTGTAGCAGGGCCTTACCGATCTTTATGCGAATGTTGTTGGGATTTGATTTCCTGCCTCCAGCATAGGAAAGGAGGATATTCTGTGGCTTCAAGTCCCGATGGATGATGCCCTTGCTGTGCAGCATTTTCATGGCACCTGCTATCTGCTGGAGAAAGAGCCTGATGGTGTCTTCACTAAGTGTCCGCATAGCTGGGAAGGAGGAAAAAAAAAAGAACCACAGATGAAAAACTTACAATGCCAGTTCTCTGAGAAGCCCGGAGGGCAGAGTCTCACAGCAATTAGCTGTAATTTGTCATTTTAGTCTCACATATGATGTCTTTTCCCCACACACCATTTCTGAATGATTCCTACAGGCAACAAGGGAGAGCATTTGCATTCCCAGCTTATTCTGTGGTCAGGGCTGTTTTCAGCCCTGAGTCTCTCATGGGGAACTCAGGCCAGCACCGAGTGCTGAATTTGGGTTATTACTGTGTCCAAAAGTGACATCTGGTGAGCTTTTAGGGCTTCCCTCAGCAAGAGCTGCCAGACAGATCCAGGCAAGCACCAGTCAGGGCTGTGGCTGCCTGTGAGCTATGGTCAACAGCAGCTGGATAGCCAAGGCCAGAGCTTTATCACAAAGACTAGGTCTAAAGGTGGAGTTAAGAGGAAAGGCAGTTAGGATTAGGATTTATGCCTGCAGGAGTCATTAAGGCTCATACTGGAGCTGGGAAGGGTTGGTAGGTTAAATTCACAGCAGGTTAGGGCACATGGACAGCAGGGATCTGTACCTTTGGGATATGAATCCAAGTCTAAGCCTAACCCGTGTGCATCATCACCCAACCAAACCAGAATTCTAATCCCAAACCCAGTGTTTGGGTGAACCACAGTCCCATACTTAACAACAGACCCTACCAAATGACCTCTGCAAACCATCACCTGACACCCTCCACTCTACATCCATAGATACAGCAAGAATGTCTCAAAATGCTTTCACAAGCCAGGTTTTTTTAAAAGAATATATTAGTGATCAAAATCTGCAAATATAGAAGCTCTGAAGTGGCCTCTCCTGAGATACAGGCTTCCCAGGGACTGTGGTGTGAAAATAAATATTGAAGGGATTAAAATAATTCTCAACTGGCTCTTCTAATCAGAGCAATGCGACATCAGCTCTCGTTATTTTAAGAACTATACGTATGAAACTCTTGCCAAAGCTGGGAACAGCCTGCTGAACAAACCCCAGGATCAACAGTGCTACCAGCCTGCCTCCTTGTCAGTCACTGAGCAAGTCAGGCTTCAAGTAAGCACCATTCCACTTGAATAAAATAATTTCTTTTGTAAAGGTCCCTGTAAATTACTTGGGGCTTCATTAGAGTTTTTCCAGCTGTTCTCTAGTAAGACATTAAAACAGGCTGGCAGGAGCTTCAAAACACCACTCTACCCAGTCAGCTAGAAGAGAGGAATCCTTATGAAAACACAGCTGAGATTGCACATAGCTTTAACACAACACAGGAAATTAAAAATCTAACTTTTAAAATACGTGGATGTGAAGCAGCAAGGGACACAGATAAATTAAACAGCACTTAGAATAGAAAATAAACTCCCACCACTCCCAAACCTCACTGTTCTAGGAGGCACAAACACAGCTAAAGTGTCACCATGGCTATCAGGTGGTCCTGGACTCATAACACGTGAGAGCAGAGCACATGTATATAGAGTTTCTCTCCCCTCACTGAGCCTTTTTCCTCATGAACTGGCACTCGGCTGGAGTTCACGAGACTCCTCTCCAAGGGGAGATTCTGTGAAGGGATTTTAAGGATATTAAGAGGCAGCTCAGATGCAGGTCTTCAAAATGCACTTGTATCTTCTGAAGAAAGCACTGCCTCATCTTTAACAAAGCTTTCCCCAACCTCCTTCTGAACTATCTCAGTGTACTCAGTCCCATACCATTTTTTGTCTATTAAAAGTCCAGCATCTCTTAGCTGTGCTCAATATTCTCTCCAACAAAAGGGCTCTGCAATTTACACTCCTGGAAATCTATTCAGGAATGGTTAAAACACCATCTTTAAACAAAACAGCAGGAATTCAAAAGTGGGGTTTTTTCCCAATTCAGCTGAGGCCCAGGAAAGGACAGGCTGCTCACCCTCCCTCAAACATGAAGGAAGACTTGCAACAAGGTAATTCTCATCATTAAGGTAGCCGGCAGTTACCAGCTCCTGGCTAAATCCACTGTGCTTCTAACAGAGGAACTGTGGAGAGCCTCATCCTGATCTGCAGTCCCAAGAGCCACGGCTTTAAGGCGTTACCCTCTCCTTCAGATAATTTGGTGGCTAGAATTCTAACACAGCACAAGCCACCAGCCCTCGACAAATCAGCTCAGCCTCCCTAATGTGAATTCTAACTCTTCATAGTACTGAAAACAACATTGCTACCAAGACCAGAAAAATCCATTCATCCACAGAAAATATGGCTTCTAAACTACCTGTTTCTGCAGAATTTGAGCTTATACAGACTTCTATGAAGTGGAAAAAGTTCTCAGCCCTGCAAAAGAACTGTTTTCCTGGCACAGAGAATCTAAGCTGGTGTCTTGAGCCTGCAGACATATTCCCCCAGTGCAGCTGCAGTAGCAGAGTGGAGCTACCACGTTGCAGTGCAGCAAAATCAGACAGAGAGGTCTGCTGGATCCTCTGGCAACATTAAATGTCACTAAGCCAGGTAGGAAGGCAGGACTGGGAAATTGAGGCTCTGCCCTCAGGAACAGAGAAGGGACAGTCAGTTCCTTGGGGAGTGTAGGGACAATACCCTTTTACCCCCTTCCATTAACAAACAGGCTGTAACACTGGAAAACAAAACTCCTTATCTCTCATATTCAGCCCATCAGTCTACTGTGTGACAGCAGCAATCTGCAACTGAAGGACAGAAACATAAATACAACTGACGTTTTCAATGACTTCACGATATTGGTCTGCAAAAGATCTCCCAGACGAGCTACCAACAGCAGAGGAAAGGAGAAGACAGAGAAAACTCATTCAATTTAGGAGCCATTAAAAAAAAAAAAAAAAAAAAAAAAAAAAAAAAAAAAAAAAAAAAAAAAAAAACTAAAAAAAACCACAAACCAAAAAAACCCAAACAAGCAGAGAAGAACAAAACAACTCTCTTCCCTTGCTACATCCCAAACAGGGAACTTGTAAGTCTGTCCCTGTAAAAAGCGGATATTCTCATCTTCACCAGAAGGCTGCTGGCAAAATACTAATCCTGCATTAAAGTCTGGGCATCCCTGCAGATGTCTGTGGTGAGCAATGCATTCTTGCAGAGGATGCTGTTTCACAAGTCCTACTTTGCCATTACTGAGAAGCAATAATATCCCTGTGTTTATTTTCATGGGCACCACTTCAGTGATGAGGCACTCTGCTTACTGCCTTGGGCTGCTCAGGTCACTGGATCAGAGCAAAATATTGACTCTGGGTCACTGTGGGGCTCACATGCCTTGAGCTCTTAAGGCAGAGAAAAAGGGTGAAGCCACCCAAGAAGTGCCCTGGTCAGCCTGTTCTGAGAAGTTCAACCTGCAAGAGGCTGCCAGGTAAACTGCAGTAAACAGCCCTTGTCAGCTGATCCAAGAGTAGATGTACTGGAGTACACCCACTGACGTGATATTACAACATCATTTTGGAAAAGTTATTTAGGAAAAAGAACATCTCCTCTTACCCGCAGGTGTCACAAGTATCTCTAACATGGGCCCAATCCAAGTCACACTGAAGTCTGAGACCAAGCTGACTTGTTTGGGGCCTGGCTTGTAAAAACCCCACTTCTACCCATGCAGAGCATGGTCAGTGACACTGCTGTGAATCTTCTGTACAAGTCAGAAGACTTATTCCACATATATCTGTGATAGGACTAGACCTTTCTTAATTACCTGGCTGTAGAGGGAGAAAAGCTACACAGCAGGGCTTCACACCTCTGGTTTGCAAAAGGGATGGACTAGAAAGATCAAAGCTCCCTGCACATATCATGGTCAAAGCAAGAAATTCCGTGTTATAAGATGAAAGCAACAGCTTTAAGAAAGGTCACAAATACGCTCTTATGAAGTGTCCATAACAGCCTGTGCCAATGCCAACTCAGAATTTAAGAAGGAATTTCAGACCAGCCTGCTCTGACCTCCTGAATACCCAAGGACTCAGAATTCCAGTTATTCCCGTACAGCTGCTGATCAATTCTGTATCACTTCCTACAGCTCTACCATGCACAGCAGAGATCTGCCACTCTCAGCTCAATACATGATGGCCTCCAGTGAAAGCAACACCCAGAGATTTCCCAGAAGGGAAACTGTGTTGTACCAGTAAAGGACAGCACCACCACAGCAGCTGTGCTGAGCACAACACACACAGCCTTGGGTTGTATCAGAGACAGGGCTGGCCAACACCATAATCCAGCCAAGTACACACAGCCTTGGGTTCTGTCACAGAGATGGGGCTGCGCAAAACCATAACCCAGTCGAAACACACAGTGCACTGCAACGTGCACCTATGCACGTCCTCCAGTCATGAAGACAAGAAGAATTAGAGTGCCTTTGGATTCAACCTGGAATTACCATATTGCCTAATGCCTGTAATTAGAGGGCAGAATGGCTCTGGAAGCTTACAAGCAACTCATTCAATGAGAACCAAGGGATTTGCACGTGCTGCTTGCTTAAGTGTTACAGGAACTACCAGCACAAATGTCTAAGGAGCCAGTGGGAAAGTACATGCTGCAATTAAACACCATCACACAATTATCAAAATAACTGAAGCAGCACAATAACTGCTCAATAGAGATGAGCCTCCTGAGAACCAGTCAAATACTGAAGAAATCTAAACTTTCCAAGATGAGTTTTCAGTGAAAAATCACTCCTGTCAAAAGCACCCCGGGAGGCTGCAGAAGCTGGAAGAGGAGATACCCCAAAGGAGCATGTGGTGGAATGGAAAAAGCTGAAACTCTTATCTAGGGTCTGGGATCTGGAAGACGCAGATCTCTGGCAGTGATGGGAGTGACTAAACATTGCTGTAGTCCCTTACTGACTCTCTTCCCTCTGAAAACTGGTGCCTGCTGGGTTCTCTCCACTGGCAACCAGCACACAAGTGCTAAAATAAAACTGAGCACCAACATCCCAGTCACAATAATCTTTACAGCTGCCAAACCAAAATATTTTATAGGTAAAAACAGAGCTAAAGGTTAACTTTCTCAAATGAACTCCGGCAAAGAAAGATCAAGTCTTACACCAGGTAACACTCGAACAAAACAAACTGGGGTAAACCTGTATTGTATTTGGAAAATGTAATTCTTCATCACTTTCTCAAGCTGGCCACCAACTTCCTGAGTAATCTCAACTGCTAAACAAGGAAGTGAGCTGTATTAACATCCTAATTACACACTTCAAATTTTTCTTGTGAGGTTTTTTTTTTACGGGGGCAAGGCCAGTGCAGAAGGGAAAAGACAGCAATGTACACCATAAAGTAGTAGTACAGACAGAAAGATTTTCTATAAATCCTTGTTTCTGTCATTTGTTTCTATAATTTCTTGTTTACACACACAACTTTGCCAATGAGAGTGCACAGCCCTGTGCTTCAAGATCGAGGTTCACTTCATGTGCATGAAAGCTGAAAAACATAGCTTTCAAAGCCCATGCGTGGTAAAACTGAAGTTTCACTATCTTTTTAAAAGCGTTTAATGTATAAAATTTGCATTTGCATTCAAAAAGAAGGTACCAAATACAAAACTGTCCTCCACTGGTGTTCATAAGAGCGTTCTGCCACCACCAGAGATGCTCCTTTTAGAGCACAGCAATACCCAACAGATGCAAAACGCCATCACTCATCTGAGCCAAAGCACATTAAACCTGGATTTTAAAAAACAAATGCCTGTCACTTCTATCTCACCCACACTTTAAACAAACAAAACATATGAAAGGCAGAATACTCCTTCTTTTCCTTCAAGTACTAAACCCTTTCTGAAAATTAAAGTTCACAAATATAATTCATTACCATGTAGGAACAGTGTGACATGGTAGCATCAAGCCCCAAATCATAATTTTAGGGACACCAATACTAGCTGTAGGGCAAATGTAAATTTAGCTTTTAATCCTTCAATTTTTGCCATTTCCAGGCATCACATACCTCAATAGGGAGCCTGAAGTATTATCCAGCTGACTAGCTTTTAATTCGAACAATGTGAACAAAGTTTGTTTAACCATGACCCAGAGCCACACATGAAATAAGATTAAAGTTGTCTCTTCACATTTAGTAATCTAGTTAACATGCAAAACAACAAGAAAGCTACTTAAAGGAAAAAAAATTCAGTCAGGAAAAAAAAAAATGGGCTGTGTTTGAGTGCAGCTAAGTATATTGTTAAATATGTTATCCTTCTACCTGTTCTAGGCACTCAGGTGCAAGGTGGTTTTCACAAAGGCCAGGGTCCTGCACTTGGGCTGCACTGAAAGACACCCTAGGGGATTGTCTGAGTCCCAGCAATATAGCTGCATGACCTGCAAAGCGTATTTCTTGTTCTGGCTTGATGTAAAGACACCCCTGAGTCTCACCAAAAGGTTCTTCAAAGTACCACAGGCCCCAGATACCAGAAGACCCTAAAGTTAGTGGTTTCTGTCACCCTCAAAGCACTACTGGCTACACTACAGCCATCCTCACTATGCTGAAGTATGAAGTATGTTCTGCCCTAGATGTGGGAGCACCTTAGGGGTAAATTTAAAGAAAGTGAAATATACTCTTGGAATCTTGTTTTAATCCCACCCTACAGAACTGCAAGACCTCAGTCTAAATAGCTCTTTGGCAGTCACCAAGAAAAGACAAACCGTGTCCCTAGCAGTGCTGAAATATGTTTAATCCATAAGGCCATTGTAACTACAATATGTAACTACTGACCTACATAGAAAGGACTACAAGACCAGACTGTATTGTCATGGATTCTCAGTTTTCAAATCATTATGAAGGGTGAACCTCAAAAAGAATATTCTCCATATTGTTCTACTTACTGTGAAGGTAGTCTGCCAGGTCACCACCATTACAGTACTGCAATCAGAACAGAAAGCTCAATTAATACAGAGCAAACCAAAGATAAAAAACAGTAAACTTCTGTAGGATGGCAGGCTTATCACAGTATTTAAACATAAACAATCACACATGTCAAAAAATATATTCAGAAGTTGGCAGGGGAAGCCCCATTCCTGTGGGTTCCTCTCCTGTCCTACTTCCCTTAAATGTTATGTTGCATGCCGATATACCAGCATTAACCAGCTTTTGTGCACATCCATGTTCAAGCACATCAAAGAGAAAGGTAAAACCAGAACAAAGCAGAGGGGCCACCACTGGAGACATCACCAGAAAGCTGGCTGAGGAAAGCCTGGGAGTGGACACAGCTGAAAACTGAAACTTCTCTCATCAATGTTCCATATCATTAAGAAAAGTCAACAAGACCTCAGAGTGAAAACTGCAGAGGAAGGGAAACATGCAGAGGCCTTGCAGGTAAGCTGTGTCCAGCACATTCTCTGTGGTGTGTCTCTGTAACAGACACTCCCCTGTGGCACCCATTTGACCCCTGAGCTTCAGTGTCTGACTGCTTAAGCCTGTGCCTGCACGACCTTCTAAAAGCCGGAATATGAAAAATTCTCTGGCTGCTCTCTGCACCCACACTCTCCAAGACTCTCCAAGGCTCTCCAAGGCCTGAGCTGCAGATTAGATTAGCAAAGCCTCACAGGTGAGACTGCCAGCAGAAAAGCACCACTTGTGTAACATCCTCGTCTGCTTAAAATGAGTTTAAAAAATTTAAAAAGAGAAAGAAGGAGGGAAAGGAGGTTAAAAAAAAAGAAAAAAGACACACTCACCTCCATAACCAAGTAGACAGAGTTTGCCAGTTCCTGGGGAAATAAATGGAAAAAAAGGGGATTTATGCATTGAAATACTTCAGACATTTAATTGCTGTATTTCCTTTTAAACAGATAATCTGTTCTCTGCTATGAGTCAGACTGAAGAAAGGGTAAAAACATCAGAGGTTAACTCCTGGAAGACTGCTTACTTTGAAAACGCCAGGTATTTAAGCATGTTATTAGTTTTTGAGTGTGCATCTGTTTAACCAAGCTGATCTCCTGTATTGTGGCTTGGGTCTCCATGTCCTTTCGGGCTCCAAGGATTAACAGTGGCATGCAACACAGATGCTGGCACACTTCTATCTTAGAGCTTTAATCATTTCCACATTTAACTTGGCCCTTTATAGCAGCTGTGGCCACATGAGCAGCACCAGGCTGAACAGAAAGATAAGAGCAGCACAACTTCAGAACCTGCAATTCAACCCCATGGCTGAAAAGCGCCAAAGAGACTCACCTTCCATTGGAGGGCAAAAAGGAAAGATCTCAGACAAAAACCATAACATTTGCCAACTAAAGTTCCTGCATGCATTAACAATGCTATTATCAGGTGGCTAAAGCTTTCTGGATTGTAACAGGGGTCAACACCAGCAAAGTCCAGGCCAAATGCCCATCTTCCTAAGTTCACTACAGGTGCTGTACTGTGATGCTCTTACCGTCTTGGGAGTTCACCTCCTGCCTTAGCTGACCCTCTTCCCCTGCCCTTGGGAAACATGCACAAGGTGATACATCCATGGTACAAGTACAGGATAGTGTGGAGATGTGTCCCACAAAAATAGAGAACCACAGAGCCACAAGAGGAACCTTGATGGCTGTGCAGCATGTGGTGAGGCCAGCAGCTGCCTGGCACGTGTCTAGCAGAGCCACCAAACCATTGCCAGAGAACAGACATGAAAACAGCCAATTGTTTCAACCCTGGGTAGACCCAGGAGGCCAAATGACTAAATCCTGTTGTTGAAACAGAAGTCAGACAGAAGCAGACCTACTACCTGCAAGCTAGAAGTCACACCTAAACTCAAGGCTCAGCCAGGGATAGAGAGGCAGCAACTGCCTGGGTGAGTGAAGAAGTCCTGGAAGCAGTGGCAGAGCAGGAGATTCCATTTCCATGGCTCCAGGGCAGTGTGACTTCACTCACAGGCTGTTTAGATACCTGTGTGCCTGATTCCTCTCTGACCCAAGCCATTACAAAACCCCCAGCATTCGCCCTACCAGCTGTTTAGTTTCCAAGCAGTCTCCACTGTCTGCTCTCAGCCCTTCCATCCTGGACTGCCCCCTGTCAAGCCTGTACTAATTCCCTGCCTTTGTCAATGTCTGGAGTCCTTAGCACCTCTCACTTTCTCTTCCATTCTCTTTTAACCTCAACACGTGAAATCTGGGTTTCCAGATGTTTGCTGAGGACTGGTTGGAGGAAGAGAGGAGGAAGCTGAATTACCTGTGACTTGAGAGACTCAGCCACAGCTGCAGGGGCACTGGCCACATTCCCTGGAGGGGCTCAAGTGTTCACCAGAGCCTGGGGCCACCCTCTATCTTTACAGCTGTTCTCACTGCCAAGCCCAGCTGAGCTTTCTGAAGTCCCCTTGTTTGTTCAAAAGGCAATTTTCTGTGATACTTCAAGAACGTGTTTGTTGCACTTCCTTGCATGACAAACACTGCTTTAAACAGGCTTTATTTTTCAACCTCTGCATTTGCAAGCAGCACACACTAAGTCATCCAATTTCATACACACTTTGGATGAAGCTGGAAACCAGTCTGTGGTTAAAAGCTCCAGCCCAGGGAAGCAGTGCAAGAAGAAAACCCCAAGCATCATCACAAGCTTTGCACATGACAAAGCACTGAGAATTCTCAGGAGCATTCAAAGCCCACCAGCTCCTGCTGTCCTAAGCAGGAACAGTGGGAAGCCAAGGTTGATGAAAGACATCCAGGACTTTCACTTCTACAAAAACTCCAGCCTCAGATGTTACTAGAAGATATGAGATACACCAGAAGTGCAATACAGCTCCTCAGGGAGCCCACTGCAGGGCAACTGCTGGGCACACAAGAAGTTCTGAAGTGGTTTTTGCATCCCAGACCAAGTTCCTCACTGCCACAGAAACAGTTTTCATAAATACTTCTTGTCTAAACGTGCTGTGATCATTGCAGCTTAGTAACTCCGCACATTAATATGTACAGTGCCAGGAGGGTTTGGGGAAGCTCAGTGTATTATCACCTATATAGAAAATGAAGAGGAAACAGAGCTTACACAAACCAAGTCCAGAAGATATTTGTAATAATTTATTATGCAACAGCTAATGTACACTGTGCAGTTTGGTTGTTTTTCCACTCTACATTATTTAAAGACTGCAAACAAACATCACCAAGCAAGTCATTGATTTTTGGCAGCCAGTGTGTGTGCAGTGACCAGGGTTAAACAAGGACCTGCACAGGCAAGGGAGACAGATACTCTGCTTGACTTTCCCAACAACAACACGACCTTGGTGGTTGGTGGTTTTATCTCTTCACTGTGTGTTGGTGTGATAAGAGGGCAATGCCTGAAAGGCTTTTAGGAGAGAAATCGGTGGCTCCCTGAACCATCCACTGGCAGCAGCACCTTCTGAACATTCAACCTCACCACGCAGAATTGGCCTCCCTGCTGCACCCACAGCAGCAGAGGAACATCTAGCAAGGGTGTTTTCAGATCACAGATGCCTGCAGCAGGCAGAACAAACTTCCACCATTTGCAGCTTCAGCATTTCAAGACCCACTTGCCAGAAAGAGGTTTGTAGAGTTTTGCCAACAGAACTAAACATTTCAAGAACGGTCCCAGAAACAAGCTCTTGTTTGGGAAAAGCCAGTAGAGCTTACTGTGGTTAAAATAGATTCAGCTGTCTAAAGAGACTTCTGGTTTCTCAAACAGGCTGATGGACTTCTCTCAAGCTGATTCAGCAGCAGAAACTACTTCTTGTCCATTTTTATGCTCCACTATATTTATGATTTGTTCATTAGCAAAACAAGGAAAAAAGACTGCAAGCTAAATTTTGCAAGCTACCAGTTTCTCTGAAAACCAAAGCAAAATGCCCAACCCACTGGTTTCCACATCAGTAACAAGAAAAGTATTAGTTTGCTGCGTTTCTGCAGAGGCTTATGTTCAAGAACTGCTACAAATAATTTCCTATGGACCTCTTATTCACGTGTGCCAGTCCATGCAGCCAAGCCTAATCCTGTCACTAAACAAGCTCAATGAAGGGAACAGCACAGACACAACCCTCTAACTTTTCCTATCATCACAAAGGGCACCAGTACCCTGACCATGCCCAACAATAGCAGCAACACGCCTCTGCCAAAGGCATTAAGCTGATAATTAATCAGTCTGGATCATTGCCTGACTTGTTCTTGCAGCAGAGGCCCCAGCGATGAAGTTACAATTTAATTGAGTGTAAAAATAGGCAACAGTCTCTGCTGTCTACAAATAACACACATCTGCTGAGGGAGGACAAAGAAATGAAGAAACCTCATTTAGCAGTACACCACAAATCACCCCAAGACTGTGCTCTGTTAAAATTCCTCACTGTGACACTAAGAGACATGGCGTTATAGACATTAAGACCCAACAGTCCTGTCTCCCTTTAAATTTTCTCTCCACCCATACTGGAAGGTGGCATGATCCTCTTCTTGGAAAGAGTGTGTTTAGGTGTGTCCAAAGGGAAATGTCTGGGTGTACCCACAGTTAGTCATCCTCCTACCACAACTTAAAAAGTCTGGGAGAGGAATTTTCCTTAGAAAAATCCTCCTCTGCACTCTACCCCTGCACTCAGCCTGCCACCAAGTTTAGAAAGGTGCTCAGGAAGGGAGAAAAGTGGAAATTTGATTACACAACACACCAGGACTGTCTCAGCAGTGCAATGTTCTCACCCACCTGTGTGAGATCAGGGCTGTAGTATACTCTGGGGTAAAACCAGCAAAGAATGACTTCCACCTCACACAAGGCATCTTTTCTAGGGCAGCTGGGGGATGCAGGAGAAACACTGAAGATGAATGTGGCTCCAGGGTTACACCCATGTGCTGAGCACGGTGGGGCTGACAAGGCTCCTGCTGCCTACAGGGGAGGAGCCAAATGCACTCAAGTCTCAAGACTAATTTTGTTACTCTCCTGGATGTTGCTGGCATCCCTGTGATGGCAAAGGTTCCTGGTTTGTGCCTCTCAGGTGATATCTCCCACAAGCTGCTCAACACTACCTCTCCAACTGCACCCAGAGACGCTGCCAAGCAAAGATAATTTGTTGTACATGGATCTCTCTAAGCAAGGCCAGGACTTAACCAACTGCACCAACACAACAGAAGCATAACATAAAGCTGAGGGTCTGACAGCCAAAGATAACACCAACTGAAAGCTAAGCTTTTCCACTTCTTTTTTTCTTTGCTACATCCCCCACTTGCTGCAGCACCACTGCACACCACATCCTTTTGTTTTGCCAGCAGGATCGCATGGAGACAGTGCCCTTCTGACCTATGGTCTCCAGTCATTGCTTTCTGACAGTGGCACTGGAACCATGAACAGAGTTTGTAACAAACACAATTTGGCTTTACAGAAACAAGACCTAGAGAGGCCCACAAACTTCTGCATTGGCCCTCAACTGCATTCTGCTTCCTACTGACCTGCCAGCTTGTTCTAAACAAAAATGGTTTATGGCTGGCCTTGCAGCTGGCAGATTTTTGTAGTACTGGGAGAACTGTGATGCCAAGGGTCAGCATTGCCCCATTCCAGGCACTACCGTACTCCCCACTGTAAAATGGATGAGTTGTTTCAGGACAGGTTGTACTTCAGGGCAGATTAAAAACAGCAGGAAAACCATTCTCTGGTATTACACAGGCTTCAGGAAGGGAGGGAGAGTATTTCCCATCCCCCTGGCAACAGTTCTGAAGTCTGCCTGCATGACATTAGAAAACAAACAGGACAACGTCATGTCCGTGGAGCTGCTCTTTGCCAGGCAGCTCATACCACCACAGCCAGACAGGAGCACTGCTGGTGAGGCAGCTCAGCCCTTCACAGTGACCTAAGAAACTTCACCATCCCTTCCACTGGACATGAGCTTCCAGCACGTTACTTCAGCCCAGCCCCACCTATCCCTCCAGGCAATGACAGTGGCGGTGCCAGTCACAGCCCTGCTGCTGGACTTCACACAAGTTCACTGCTGGCCTTGACCAAAGCCCTGAGATCCAATGCACCTGTGGGATGACTGATGGCTACAGCACTTGCAGAGAGCTCAGCCAGAAAAGCCTGACTCTCCTTCAGAGGCAGACAGAGCCTCTGCAGAGCAGCACACTGCAGCAAGGCACAGCTGGAGCTGCCACCGAGCCTAACCACAGAAACCAAAGTATGGGATTCACATCCTCATGAGGTAAGGAAACGAAGTGCTGGGTTTCACAGGTCACAGAGCTTCAAGGCAAGACCAAAAACGTGCACATCAGAGCAAGTTAAGACTTGTGCTGCTGAAACACTGAGAAGCAATCCCTTCTTACAGCAGTTGTGTCGCTCTGGGGGTAACACTGCACCTCCGACAGCACCAGGGCCTCTCTGCCAGCTCCTGGGGAGACACCACTGCTCAAAGACCACAGAATTCAGGCCACATCTGCAGCAAGAGTAAGAGAACATAGAAGAAAAAAGAGCAGCAGAATCCTGAAAAGTCTAGACTTTCTGACACGGAGTGGAAGGAAGTAGTTACCCCTTTGCCAACAGGCAGAATAATATCTAGAAGCTTTTTCAAACAAAAGCAAGCTCCGGTGCAAATGGCAATGCATTATGTTAACGCTATCAAGAGAGGAAACTTCAGAATTCTAACAACAATGACAAAAATAATCAAGATCTGATTTACTTTTCTGTATTTATTCCTCATCTCCTTCCTGTATCGCAGCCATACTATAAACTGAACATTTAAGGTTGAATTCCCCATTACCTTAATCTCAGTCACATGTACTGGAATTAAATCTTTGCATACTTTAAAGCTGCATTTTTTGAGCCTGCCCAATAAGCAGAAGTAGTGGGGGGAAAGCTGGGGGTTGAGGTGGTTATTTCAGTTTTGATCACACTCA
Organism: Dasyornis broadbenti; assembly: GCA_013397935.1. NCBI lineage: Eukaryota > Metazoa > Chordata > Aves > Passeriformes > Dasyornithidae > Dasyornis > Dasyornis broadbenti. Next base: position 235,543 of record VZRN01005992.1, on the reverse strand, counting down.
TTGAGACACATTAATTTATTGAGATATGTGTAAGTACAAGCAAAGTGACTCAGTCTCGAAGTTTGATTTTAGTTTGATTAATGTAATCCCACTGATAAAATTGGGAATTGCTTGGTTTTTAATGGTGTATACACCAAACACAATCTGATACTCTCCAGAAGTTGGTTTGGGGGGTTTTTTGGGGTTTTTTTCTAAACAACTCTGAAAATTAGAGGTCCAACATCCCTGGGGTTTTCTATGGCAGCCACAGGAGTGACTGGCCTTTGCAAGTCTTCTCTTTTCCATCCATTTATTTCATACTTCATTTACCAGAATTAAGAAAACAAACACACTTTTTTACCACAAGGTGTGGAAACAATGAGTATAAAGAAAAAAAGCAAATGAAAACAGTCTTAATTTAAGAAGGGGGAAAATCCAGTTAGTGGAATCCAAAGAAACATGAGCTAGAATCTACAGTATCTAAAAAAACAGAGAAATGAGCACCTTTTAACATATTTAATATGCTGGCTACAATTGCCAGCCGAATGAAAAGAGCATCAAATGCAAATGAAGAGAGAGTCTCCTCATGGCCAGGGTGTGTGCAGGGTAAGGTGACACAGCCCCCACGGGGACAGGCAGAGCCCACCCCACAGCCCCTGGGCTGCCTCCCAGCCCTGTCTGGCACCACTCCCTGCAGTCCCTGGGGTCCCCACCCCAGCTCTCACACCCCAGGCCCCCAATGCACACAGAGCCAGCTGGGAGGCTCCCCCTTCCTGGAGATTTTTAAGATGTTCTGCTAAATGGGATCTCTAATGACTTAAAATTATGCGTCTTTCATTCCCCCCCACCGGAACCACACTGTCTGGTTGATCCCTACTATGCCAGCTCAGCTGACCTAATTCCTCCTGTTATTCTGATGCTAGGAGACAAGCCAGGTGCTCCTGCAGCCAGACTGAACATTATTGCCCTGAGCAACCAGTGATGCACAGTTTGATTCAGTTCTGTCAGCCCCCCTTCAAACAACCTTGCGTAGTGAACAAATGCAGCTCTGAGATCCTCAACCTTGCTTAGTAAACAAATGCAGCTCTGAGATCCTCACTTTGCATTTTGACAGCATCTCTATGGTAGTATTAAAGGTCTGCGCATTATAAAGCGGGAGACAATGCACAATTAAAGTGGCTCTTTGCTGTACACTAAGCACAGCAGAGGTTCCAAAGCTATCTATGGGCAGGGCTTGTCCCTGGATTCTGCTGTAAACGTGTTATTACATTTCTCAGACAGGAAGCATAACATCTGAAGAGAATAAAGATCCTTTCTCTTGAAGTACGCTTAGGTCTACACCTGAGAAACACTGCCTTGGAAGACCACATAATTCATGTTCATTTTTCACCAAGTTTGCCATTTGCTACTGCTACATGAATGCAAGTAACAGCAGAAAAAAACCCCCCAAACACCACCCAGCCAACTAAAAACATACATACTTATTCTGTAAACAAAACCAAACAAAAATAACTCTTCTTGCCTTTGTAAAGACCACCACCTCTGCTGACCATCCCTGTGCTTAGCTTCTCATTCCCACTCTACCTCACTTTTGGGATGGAGGCAGTTTGCATCGTGGAACACCCACATCCGCTTCCAAGGACCAGCTCCTCTAGGTGTTGCGCCAAAGCAAACCAGAGCCATCCAGCTTGGATTCCTACCAGCACCAACAACCCTCTGTTTGCAAATCTGCCTGTTGTGCAAAGCTCTTCAGTTGGTATCAACAGGTGGGAAGGCAGGTGGTGCAGGAAAGTGAGAAGAGAAGGGAAGACACAAGAAAGGGAACTGTACTCTCAATTCTCTACTCAAGCTTGAGCATTAAGATGAGCTTTTGAGACACACAGGTTTATTGCAGTTTCACAATTTAGGCAAGTTCAGTCCAGCCACAAAATTACATCTTTTAATTAGGCTTTGGTTTGAGCCTATAAATACTTGAAATAAATTCAAACGGTGTTTTTCCACCTGAGTTTAATCCCACACAGCCACTGATTAGGAGACACCTTTTCCCATCCATCATCCAAATCTTCACCTCCTTGCTTTGCTCACTTCAGCCAAATGCGTTCAGTCATCACAAGGATTTACACAGTGGAAATTTTCATGGTGGAAACACTGGTGGAGCTTCAAGAGCAGCAGCACAAATATCAGCTAGCAGAGCTTTGCTATCAAACTGCAAACACAACAGCCTTCCAGTTTCCGATTACTCCTGGGAAACATTCCTTAATCTGTCATTACAGTCTGAGTAACGCTACCTTCCACAGGAGCTTGGGAGGCCATTAACCACCACATTGCCGGTTCTTCCATGACAGCTTAATCATGTGAGAGGAACACAGGTATGTGCTTCACACACAGCATGAGTAAAACAGTGATCATAATTTCAGAAATGCAGCAAGACAACTCCCTCTAAAAAAAGCCCATGACAGAGGTCTATATTTAGTGGTCAACATTTGCTGGATGTTTCTGTGACCTGTACAATGGGATACTTGACTTGGGAAGCCAGCATTAAATCGAAGTTCAACAGTACAGAACTCTCAACTCTCCACAAACCTGGCCATTCTGGTCCACTAAACTCTCAAGCATTACCCTACAAAACTACTGGCAGAGGGTGACTGGGTTTTTGTCCTTTCCCCTTCTAGCTCTAAATTAAGCCAGATCCAACCTTCAGTAAGAGTGATTCCCTTCAACAGATGCGAGGATGCTGACAGAGCAGGATAGCAGACACCCCATTCTTGTCTGCAGCACAAACAGAAAGAGGATTGCTTGGCTGTTCAGAGAGCTGCACTTTACACCCACTCACCAGGCAACCTGCCAGCTTCACTTGGGGATGGAATTAAAACAGGATTTAAGCAGGCAGCGTGACCTCAGGAGAGCGATCTCCCAGACACAGAGTGCCTCTTTAGTCATTCCAAGAGCCTCAGTGGAGCCCTGGCTTCCAAGATGGGGCATGTAAACAGCAGCGCCTGAGGAGCAGAAGATCCTGCATGAGGTGGCACGAAAGGTGGCGAGGCATGAGGTGACACTGCAGCAGCACTGATTCATCTGGCATCACGCTCATCAGTGCAGGGCTGCAGCAGAGGTGAGCAGGGCTGGAGGGCACATGGAAGGACACTGCTGTCCATGGAGCTCCAGTGGTCCCAGGGGACAGCAGGAGGCACATACACAAGATGCAGAGTAGCATCTCGAGGCTCTGTGTCAGAAGAGGGTGTGCAGCCAGCACAGCATCAACATCACAGACCAGCAGCCACAGTCCTATTGATCACAAGGACTTTCTACACAGCAGCAACACAACAAGGCTGTTATTATCTGGCTCTCAAGACCAGCCCAGGGTGACTGATCACTAAGCTGAGAAGTGTTTGTTCTGCCACCCATGCCTTAATCCATGTGCACAAGAAAAACTGCATCGCAAGAACTCTGTGTTCTTTGTCTCCAGGTGATACAGTCATCGCTGCAGAAATTTTTTTGGTGAGTCTGTACCAGATGACTGAGTTACGCATTTGTCTCAGCTCATCCCAAACTGGTGAGTACAATAAGCTGACTTATCACCAAACTGTAGAAAGCAGACCCTCAGGTAACATAGGCTGAGCCAGAAACGTCACAGCCCAGTGCCCTGCGTGATGTTAACAGCTATGTTGCTGCAACCAGTCCATCCTACCCATGCAGAAACTGGGGAAAAAAAACCCCAACACAACAACCACCTGATATCCACTCAAGCACAGTCACAGCCGGGCTGCTTTAAGAAGCAAGTTCAGCTTACAGCACACAAGAAGGGAAAATGTGTCAGTAAAATAAACCTTCTTATTATTTCTTCAGGAAAATGCTTTCTAATGTCTAAAGCATGACTTATGTCCAGATTTAGCAGATTTTCTGCCCTAGCACCAACACAGCCACATATGAGATCTTCAGCTGACACCCATTCAGCCTGGAGCAGCTGGCACAGAACTGGGAGAGAAACACACCCAGAATCTCCCACTACCCAAAGATCTCAGCTACGTATGTAGGAACTTCTTCCTAGTACTGGAAGAAGTTATTGGTGCACAGTGCTCCCAGGATCTGACAAGTTCAAGGGTTCCCTTCCTACCACTGAACCCCCTCAGCTAACCACCAAGTGGTCTCTGATCACAGATTCAATGTCCTGAGACACAAAGGAAACCAAAGCAAGCCCCCCACACCAGACCACATGTGCCGTTTCCCTGTCAATGAGTGTGAAGAGTTGAGCTGATCCTCAGAGTCTTAGAGATCAGTTTTCCAAGAAACCTCATTTCCATACCAAGTCTTCATTTGGCAGAAATCATCATTTGTTGTTACTGATTTCCACCTTAAGGAACAAGGGCTCATTTGGCTGTTTTCAGAGTAAAATACTTCTGGTATCCAGATGTCCCTCTGGACCACTGTATTCCCCTCAAATGCTGCAGACTGGGGACCCCAGCTACAGCACCTCTGCAAGCCAGCTGAGGTGCCAGGTAGTGCTCAGTAGCAACTAACACACCCCACACACAGTGGAAAACAGCTTTTACTGTCTGTCAAACATCTCCTGTGCCTAGGAAAAACCTGCACCACAACTCCGTACACACTAAATAGACAGCGCTTTTAGAAATGTGATACAATAAGATTAATTCTCTTTTTGAGCAGGGATTCTTGCATTAGGCTCCTAAACTATTAACAGCACCTCTCATTAATACATGAGCATGTAATAATGGGAATATGCATTTTTCATTTTGTGAGCCATTCTCATGTACTGAGGCTGTTCTAAGCACTCCAGCAAGTGGATCTATAAAAGTCCAGTCACTGCACTCTTATGCATTAAACATTCACCAGTATCATTTTTTCCTAGGAAGCTTCTTATTTTGTCATTATTTATGAACCAACATCACAAAGATCTGTGAAATGAGAAGGAACACAGCAATTTTCCTGGATTTGAAGGATAAATTAAAGGTGCCAGGGTGAGAGTTGCTTGTCAGTACTAAATGTCAGTACTGCAAATGTTTGTCTGGAGCAAATCTAGAATTACATCAAAAATCTCATGTTGTGAGGGGTCTGGATAACATGAGTCCTTAACCAGGAAAATGCAAATGAAAGCATCACTGGGTGTAATCACTCGCTTACAGCCACTGTGGTTTTGGTAACCATTTCCTTGTGTGTAAGAAACACACGAGTAAAAGTCAGAGTCACTGTTGACAGGCAGTGCAGAGGAAGAGAGGACACAAAATGCAATGACAGACAAAGCTACAGGGCAACAATAAGTTTCACAGGAAGTATTTTTTCCCTTTTGCTCTGTTGTAACACAAGAATAAACTTCTTTAGAAAGCTTACAAGTAAAGGTTCAATTAACTGCAAATATTATATTCTTGAGGGTAAATACATCTGCAGCTATGAATCAAACAACTGATCTGGTATCAGGGGAGCAAGGTGAGTAACTAGTAAGGAAAGGTGGGCAGAAGCCAGCCTTCCACAGACCTGCACTTTTACCTTTGCAGATAATTTACTCTCAATACAGCTCCTAAGCAGACACAGAGCAAGGCCAAACATTGAGACACATTACACATACAACATATGAGGATTAACTGCATCAGACTGTCTGGCAATAGATCACCTCACACCAGAGGACAGTCCACACCCAATGCCCCCTAAATAAGCTCATTTTGTCTAAGAAATCAAATTACCCAGGTCGTACAAGGACTCTGTGACAAAGCTGGTAACTAAACATAAATCTGGGCATGCCTTGAGCCCTGGATCATTCTCAAGTTCCTGTTTTGTGGCATCTTACACAGCTTTTCTCTAAAATCTCACAAGACTACACTGCTAAACATTGAATTTAATAAAGCTCACCACAAAAGGAGAAAAACACATTGCTATAAATTGTAACAATGATGAAACTGGTCCTTTTGCAGAAAATGTCTTTGAGCTGCTTCCTGTTCAGCAGTAATCTGAAGCAAGGAGAGGAATCTAATACAACTTTTGAAAGATCTCAATATGCAAACCCAGCGGCATAAATGCTTCACACAAATGCAAACTATAGATGAAGTGCAGGAGCAGCCACTCACTCCATTAAGTGAAAAGTTACTAAGTAAATTAAGAAGGTACAGAGAATGGAAAGAAAAAAACCAAACCATGAGATGTAATACACCAAGTGGCCTGCGCCCATAGGAAGCTTTCTCAGCTACTTTGCAGCACTCATCAGCCCAAAGGCAGCCACTGCTTTGCCAGATCAGCTCTGAAGGCTGGCTCAGGAGCAGTGCACAGCCATCCAGACAATACTTCCAAGAAGCAACCCTGCTCCCCGCCAGAGCAGCCTGACATCCCCAACATCCCCCTCTCGCCAAAGCAATGCCAGGCATTGAGCACTCTCCAAGGCACCTCTCCAGAGCCCCCTAGTCCGGCAGGGGTGTCGCAGCGCCGGGGGCTGCGGGACACCGGGGGACAGAACAGACTACAGCCCCCAGCAGGCACCGCTGCCAGGCACTGCTGTTCCAGCGGCTGGGACTCACTGCCTGGGCTGACGTGGAGGCCACCGGAGCCAATCCACGGGAGAAGGAGGAATGTCAACAAACACGGCGGCCTGCGGGACACGTGATATCAGAGCCAGGGCAGGACACTCCCGATAAGCCCCGCCAGGGCCAGCCGGGGGTCCGGCCGTGGCCGCGGTCACGCAGCGGTCACTCGGCCTGCGCGTGCCACGGGCTGTGCCGCAGCCCCTCCGCCACCGACACGGATCCCAGCCTTGGCATCCTGCGGCGTTATCTTTTAAAAAGCATCGCGAATGTCAAAGAAAACTTGCCCGGTTACCCAGCAGGATTTAACTAAATAGACAAGAAAAAATATATTAAAAAAAAAAAAAGTCGTTGGATAATTTCCGTTTTGCATCAGATCGGATTTAGCCCCTCTAGATTAGATCTGCAGGACTGACTTTGAAGGAAAAAGCAACTGTGGGAAACCACAGTAATCTAAAAATGTCTGCTGCAATTTTTAACACTTAGTGACGGACACAAGGACAACAGAAGAAATGCAAATTAAAATCCTCCGGAGCTGAAGACAATCATATGCTACAAAGTCATGCTCACACGATTTCTACATGGCCTAGGAAAAAGAAATTTTCTCAGGGAGGGTATCCAGACCAGAGAAAGGAAATAAAAGGTGGGCATGCCAAAAATAACTGTTAATTTTATTTCTAACATTTTGAGAACTTAAGAGATTCCAGCACATATTCACCACATAGTGCATTTCACTGCATACATCCTGGAGCAGAAGTTCTCACCTCCCAGCTGCATACAAGTTATGTGGTCCAGCCAACAACTAAAACATGATCTGCTGTGTTTGTTTATCTTTCCCTAACTTATCAGAAGACTTCACCCCCCCACCCC
>VZRN01005992.1:91193-228133 GCA_013397935.1 Dasyornis broadbenti | reverse complement strand
AATACAAACATTTGTTAGAAACTGAAATTTCACAAACTCCATTCAACCTTTCCCAAATTTAGAATGCTTTGACATAATTGAATGTATTTACCTGGAAGTCATACAAGGCAACAATGTTTTCATGTTTCAATTCCTAGAAAAAGAAAAACGACCATAAGCAAGGAGCAACAAAGGGCATATAGAACAAAGACTGAAGAAAATAAGTCAGTCAGCCTTTACCTTAAGGATTTTTATTTCCTTGCCCAGCAGAGTCTGTGATTTTGCAAGGTTCTTCTTGTTAATACATTTCACAGCTACTTCCAGCTCAGGTTTCTGAAACAGTGTGTATGTAACACAAAACAAATGTAAATTTCACCATTCATTCACATTCGGCTAAGCAGTCTCTTAAATCAGATTAAAAATACTACTGGAAGAAGTGTCTTGCAGCATCGGTAAAGGCCTCTCACTTCATATCCTAATGCCTTCCCCTTACTTGTTCAGACTTGCCCTTTCCAGAATTATGCTTGTCAGCCCAAGGAGAAAAGCCTAAGGTTTCGGGTTTTGTTACTACTTTATACAGTGATTATCCTCTTATTTAATCACTAGAAATAAATGCACTGTGGAGCCATGGCTTATCCCAAGCACTAATGATGGAAAATCCACTGCCAGATTAGTTTCCTTTTATTTACCAGTAAGATATTTCTCCTCCTCCCGGAAAAATTAAGTGGAGAAGACTTCACAGACACCCAAAAAAAAAAAAAAAAAAAATCCCAAACAAACTAAAAAGCTCCCTTCATAGGCAGTGTGTAGGGATTTTTTCTCCCTTGTTTTGGGGGTGAGGACGGGTTTTGGGTGGATCTGTGGGCACCCCACGGCCTCCCAGCCCCAAGGTGAAGGCACCTGCCTGGCTCCTGCCGGGACTTACGCCTGCTCCCAAAGAAACTCCAAGGAGAACAATAATAAATAACAATAAACACTCCGAGCCCGGGGTGATGCCCAGGCTGGCAGCAGCCCCCGCAGCCGGCGGGGATGCAGTGACCGGGACGCGCTGACCCCAGCTCGGCCCAGACCAGGAAATAAATAAATAAATAAAAATCGGGGAGGGGGGGCATAAAAAGCAGGGATACTCACCTCTTTGTGCCTGCCTTTGAAGACGACGGCGAAGGCTCCATGCCCGATCAGGTCCTTCCTGCTGAACTCAAACTTTCCCACCGTCTCCATGGCGCTGAGCCGGGGGGTCCCGGGGGCCGGCGGGGAGGCTGCGGCCGGGACGGCTTCAGAGCTGCAAAGGGACGAGGAGGAGGAGGAGGATGGCGATGATGAAGGAGCTGCCTTTAATGAAAATTAAACCTCTCCCAATCCAAACACGTCGGGGGCACCCCCGCCACCGCCCCCCCCCAGAGCGGTCGGGAGCCGGAGCAGCTCCGCTCCTGCCAGCCGCGGCAGCTCCGCGCCGGGCTGCGTTGCCCACCTCGCCCTCGTCCATGGGCTGCCTCTTCCTGCCGAGCGGCCGGGAGCCGGGCATTGTCAGCGGCCGGGGCGAAGCTAGCTCCTCAGCAGCGGGCCTCCCCCATCTCCTCCTCGGGCCGGGCCGGCGCGGCTCCTCGGGCCCCGCTTCAGGCGGGGCTCCCCATGCCGAGCCCCGGCCCCCCCGCCGGCAGGCGCGGCTTCGCCGAGAGTCCACCTTAAGCGCGATCCACCTTAACGCCCGGTCCGCCTCGCGGCAGCGCTCCACCTTAAACGCGATCCACCTTAAGGGCCGCCCGCGCCCCCGGCTGTGTGCGCTGGTGGGGCCGGGGTCGCGGGGCTGGGGTCGCGCTGCGGGAGCCGCAGCTCGCTCGGCCGGGCCCGGACAAAGCTGTGCGGAGCGGAGCGGGCGCGCCGGCCGGCGCAGGCGCGATGCGCGGCGGGGGAGGCGGCGAGCGGGCGGGCAGAGCAGTGGCAGTGGTGGCGGCGGCACCTGAGGCGGAGCGGCCGGGCCCGGCACATTTAAAGGCGCCGCCTGCCGCCCGCCTGAGTCAGCGCCGCGCTCCCGCTGCCTCCGCTGCCCTCGCTACCTTCTCGCCGCTGGCGGAGGCTGGGCCGGGAGGGCTCCTGCCAACCGCCCGCCCGAGCCTTTGGGAGGGCACAGAATCATGGGATATTCTGAGTTGGAAGGGGCACACAACGAGCATCCAAGTGCAGCTCCTGGCCCTGCCCAGCACAGCCCCAAGAATCCCACCACATGCCTGAGAGCATTGTCCAAATGCTTCTTGAACTCTGTCAGGCTCGGTGCTGTGACCACTTCTCTGGGCAGCCTGTTCCAGTGCCCAGCCACGTTCTAGCAAAGAGCCTTTTCCCAATATCTGACTTAAACCTCCTCTGACACCGCTCCACGCCATTCTCTTGGGTCCTGTCCTTGGTCACAACAGAACAGAGATGAATGCCTGCCCCTTCGTGCCCCTTCACAATCCACAAGGTGTAGACCACAATGAGGTCTCTTGTCCATCTCTCCAAGCTGAACAGACCAAGTGGTGTTTCCAACAACTAAACAAATGGATCTGTTCGGGTGAAGTTCACCCCAGGAGCTGTTAAGTGTCCCAGTGGACCTGGTCCCAGCTGCCCCAGCATCGCTTCCTCTCCCCCAGCATAGCCCACCTCTTCCTCCACAGGCTCTGGTCCTTCTCCACACGCTCCTGTGCTGGGGGACCACAGCTCCTCCGTGGGGAGCCAACCAGGCCTCCAGAAGTGCCCGAGGGTGCTTGCATGGAGCTCTCCTCTGATGGATCCTTCTAGATGTCCTGCTCCAGAGTCTGGCATGGAATCACTGTTGCGATAAGAAACCTTTCCTGGCCTGAGCCTGGTGTGCAGTTTGGCCATCCCCAGTCTCTTGCCATTCAGTGACCCACAAGCTCTGCCCTGTGGGTGTGGGCTCGCTGGTTATCCCCTCAGTGGCGGGAACCTCTCACATGTTTGCCCCATCCTCTGCTCCAGGCTTCCCAAACCCACCAGCCCTGGTGGCATCCACACCACTTGCGCACTTTCTTCTGTTTGTACACTTAACCACAGCGTCATATTCCAGTTGCAGAGAAAACAATGTGCCTCATGGGCAGCACCGCTGCTCGCACACTCAGCCTGAAGTTTGTTTTTTGCACAACAGCATGGTATCGACCTGTGTATGGACCTATGTCAGCACTGCAATTTCAAACACGCACGGCCCGGGCGATGCCAGCAGCTCTGCAGGCACCCAGCGCAGAGCGTGCTCAGTGTTGTGACGCTGAGTGGCTGCAGTTATCACCATTCTTGGCAGAGGTTAGGCACAAGCAGCACTTCACAGCGTCAGGACATGTTATCTACACAAAGGCAGTGGCTGACTGATATGATATCTGGCCTGTAGTCTGTTGTCCTTGGTTCCTACATAACTGGTGTTCAGGTACCTTCCTCCACTTAAAATTGTAGTGGGAAAATGACAGTGTGTACTAAAGGCCAATATCCTGACTGGTAGTAATTGGCATCTCAAATTCCAGCAATTTAGTGCTTGTTGGGAACTGTGAAAGTGACAAGGATATTCTTCAGTGGGAATCTGACAAATGCCTCTGTTGAAGTAGCCTTTAAACCAAAACAAGACTAGAGCACCTTTGTAATTTCAGCAGAAATTAATTTTAAAGCTGCTTTTTAAAAAGTTCATTATATTTAGCTACTTGTTTTCTTTCACACTTCTGTCATCCACAACATCTACAATTTCAGGCCTTTGTCAATGATCATAGTAAACAACTAACATAGAAACCAATAAAAATATCAAACATCATCAAACTTGCAAAAAAAAAAAAAAGGTACTTGGCAAATGACAGACATGGGATTTAATTTTACCAGTTGTTAAAATCCACTGTCTCTAATGCAGAAGGTAGTAGTTGCAAAAGCTTAAGGCAGGAAGTGAAGAAAATGTTTTGAAACTAGATGATTTCTAAGCAGGCAAAATCTTGTATCTGCCTTGGCTGGAAAGCAGCCAGAGAACTCTGGTTAGCAAGTGCACTCTTGCAAGAGCTGTGGTAAAATCTCCAGTGCCCACAGGTGTTTCTGCCTTTCCTTCCCCAGCACAGCAAAGACACACAGTCCTGGTGCTGGCTGAAGGAGGAAGTTGATATGACTTCAATTAGAGGCCAAAACATCCCAGTGATGAATGTCCTTTGTTCTGTACTGAGTGTGCTTATTTGTTCCTTCACATGTGGTTGGTTGTGAAAAAAAAAATTTAGTGTAAGTTAGATTTGATTAACTGTGAGTCCTAAGGTAGCTCTCTGCATGCAGCTGTTTACAGAGCCAGGTGGCAAAGTGAACATCCTCTCTGCTATCATTTTGGTTTTGTTCAGGCAAATTTGGTTTGTTTTTAAGCAGGCTCCCTGGGTAGCTTTCTAGTGAGTAAAAGGGACTTCAAGGTAGCCAGAGAAAGGTTTGTACAAGGATCAGGACCAACTAGTACTGGACGCCATGGGCACGTGAGGCATCACACTTACTTTGAACTATCAGTTTAACATTTGTAGCAGTTAAACATCTTTCAAATGTGCGTCTTCAAAAAAATAGGTTAGTGAAAATATTTCAAACTTCTACAAAAATTTAGAAACTTCCCCCAGGACCACTAATAAAATGTAACACCCCTTGACAGCAACTATGGGTGTGAAATGTTTGGAGTGCACTCTGTAGACACATTTGTTCATTGTGGAACAAAGATGGCTGAAAAGCTTTTTAATTAAATGTAGGATTCGTCACTTTTTTTTATTATTTCTTCCTGTGGTTTGCTGATTAAAAGCTTGTGTTCTATCAATTCTTCCCTGATGTCCAGAATTCAGTGAGAGTATGTTTAGGCCAACATCCAACACATGCAAATTCTGTTCTTCTCCCACAGTCTCCCATTTGCTAATCATGAAAGCACTACCGCCAGCATGCATTCAACTACTTCCTCAGATGGAGGCATTAATCTTTGAGGGGACGGAGTAGAGAGTTCAATTTACTAATGCAAAACATCAGTGGGGGAAGATCTACTGCTGAGATTTACCATGGGTGGAGGATAATATAAGCATACAATACACCCACTGTGGGAAGCCTTGGAATATTGTCTTGAAATTCTCTTTTTAATTTAATGCAACTTTATTCTTTTTTCTAATTTAATTGTAAAGGAAAGCAATGGTCAAGTGATATCCTGATGACTCAAGCTATACTCTTTTCCAATATCATGTTTTAATCAGGAGTCATAAATATGGCTGTTTCTACCTCCTGTAATCCAAGAATGCCATCCTTACCTCTTGGCTGCAGAGGCATGATGTAATTATCTCTGAGCTAGGGAATTGGTTAAAGCTACAGGAGTATGAGGGAATTACGTAAGCAAACTTAGAGCACAGATATATAATAAAGATAGAATAAATGTTTCCATTAGGAAATTTCCATCTTTTCCTGATGCCTTTCTAGACAACATCTGCTGTGGGCCAGACAGCCATCTTTCCCAACATCCTGTCTTTGCTTTTCTAGTTCAGCAGCTCCAGCCTGGTGTTCCCCCCACTGCCCAGTGAGAGATCAGAAGCCTCCCAGCAGCCACCCATGAAGCTGTACCACTGTGTCTGAAAGGCGTGGGGGAATCCTTGCCCAGATACAATCACAAAGAACAAGTTCTTTCCCTTGCTGTGTATCTCTGTTTTGAAATCAAAGTTCTGCTTCATGCTGAGGGAATCTCCAAGGCCTTCCTGTATAATCTTTTTATTACAGCAACTGCCCCAGGGACACAAGCGCTAAGGACCAGGACAGCAAATCAATATTTCTGGAGGAAGGGAAATGCTGGACTATGAGGCTTGGGCGCATGAGCAAGATGTGACTGAACATGTTACTGCACATGGGCTGAGCTTTATAATTGGTCCCACATCTCCTCTTTGTGTGAAATGAGCACTGAAGCCTGAAGATGAGCTTTAACACGTGTTCTCGCTCAGTTGTAGGTAGTGCTGCTTCTGAGTTATTATTTTCTTCATCGAAATGTGTGCTTAAAACCTATTTTGGATACTTCACAGCCAAAGATGGACAGAGTAGCACAGGAGGAAAGATCAGGGTTTGAGTTTCAGAGTACATCTGGATGAAAAGCAGACCCTGCATTCATGTGCATTCAAATCTGATGCAAATTCAGACATGTTAAGGCGGTTACACATCCGCTTTCCACAAACATCCTACTAGCTGAGCATAATCGCCAGTATCTGGGCAGAGCCAACGCTAACCTGAAAGTTGGAATTTTTGCCAGATTCATCAGGAAGGAGTGAGGGTAATGAATATGCAGTGCTTAGCTGCAGGTCAGTTTGGTGGAAGAAATATGTGGAAGGTCTACAAATATCTGTAAATCGTAAAAGTAAATATTAGCCTGGCATTAATGAATAGAAGGGAAGCTACAGGCTGAATTTAACGGAAAATTAAAATTGCATTGTTTAATCATACTGGTTTCTGATGTCTGCTAGTAGGCTGGATTCTGGCTCAGTTACAGTAAGGATAAGACAGAGATTACAGTACAATTGCACCAAATTCACCAGGATAAGCAAGTTTTGAACATTGCCGTGTTGTGTTGCATTCCTGCAGAGGCTGAAGGAGTAGATTAATTTGTAGCCCAGAAAACATCTGCCGATTTACAGCAGCAGTATAAGTTGTGTCAAGAGTATTCGTTCAAACCTTACCAGGGATCTGCAAAAACAGCATTCCAGCTCTGGTAAAATGCATTTGTCTTAGAAAAGGAGTGATCCTCCACTCACAACATTAGCTCTTGATCAGTAAAAGGAGATACTCAATTAAGTATGGAGTCTGCAATCTGCTCCCTAACTTTCACAGCCAGCTCCCTGCATCACACACATAAGCAGAGTTGAAGACATTTAGGTGACATTCAAACGTGGGATAACACAAATGGAAAGTCTGCATATTTGAAGTATTAGAGCATTGAGGTTATTCAAATAACTGCTAGAGCAGTATGGCACGTAATATCACACACAGGAGAAGAAGAGTCGTTTTCCATACACTTCCACAGCCCTGTCATATTACTTTCCGGATTTATTTATGCTGTGAGCCACTTTATTGATTAATAGTGCTGAAAGATTTAACTAGCCACTGAATTATCCTGGCAGGCCAGGTCTGTGATGTTTTATTACCCTCCTCCCCACACATACACACCAGCTTACTGAATAGACAATATGAATTATTGAAGGCAGTGTCTTAAGGTGCTCTGGCAAGGGGCTTGCTGGGTTCCCATGGCATTTTAGTATCAAATGCATTTCACCTACTGGCTCTGGGCACTAAGGCTGTGCTCAGTGTTCAAATCTGTTAGTGCTCACATCAAGGATCATTACCTAACCTGCCTGTCAAGCAGTTGATGATATTAAAATGAAGTTTGCCAATAAATAAAGAGTCTGCGAATCCACCCAGAGCAGTCTGTTTTCAGGCTAATTGGAAGCTATTTTTTGCCAGAACAAGTACTGCTTGTCCACAAAACAGCAGGTTTCATCATGCAGCTCCTTACAAGATGTCACCACAGTCCTGGTTGGGAGCAGACCCACTCTCACCACCCTCAGCTTCCTTCCACAGCCACACACACACTTTGGTGTGTGCCATCCATGGGGTCCCTCGTGTCAGTCCTGGTGAAGCCGAGGTTTGTTCAGTGAAGGGCATGGGTCTCACTTTAGCCTGTGCTCTGGGATCCCCTCCAATGTCCATTCAAGTCACCAGGATCCTCTGCAGCAGCTCCAACACGCTCCAGCACCAGCCCTTGTTTTGGTGGCCTGTGCATAACTAATATAGGGGAAGCTATCAGGTTTAAGGATCATCTCCTTCTCAAGGAGAGAGCTGAAATTCATAGTCAGAAACAACCCTTCAGCCCAATAAAGTCTTCCCAAAGCAATTCAGGTGAACAGTGAATTCACATTTGTCACCTCAGGTGTCTCTGTCCTTCTCAAAAGCAGCCTTGAGACAAAAATCACCAAAGAAATCTACAATATTACAAGTCTGCAGTGACTTCCCTGAGAAACCTGTATCTGTCCTGTTATGAATCAGAAGCCTTGTTGTTTTTCCTTCTCTAAGAGGTGCCCATTTAAGAGCAGGTTTAACCTCCCTTTCACTGCTGGATCACAGCAAAGAGCCACAGAAGAATGCAGGCTTACAGAACAGTCATTTCTTCCTCTCTGTCATGAACCTGGGAGGTCCGAGACACACACCAGTTTAAAAATAGGATTATCAGGCTTTTTTTATGCAACTGGGCTCTTTCTGGGGTTTTGTGCGTCAGCCCTGCTGCCCCTGGAGAAGGGAGGTATGGCCAGGACCACCTCACTGCTGGGACCAGCTCATTTGGGATTCCTAACTGCTTCCAGCAAGCTTCCAGCTTTGCCTTGGGAAGGGACTGTTAATAAACTTTCCTCTTTGTGACTAACTGACTCGGAGGTGTCTCTGTTTTCAGGCAGACCAGTAGCACATACAATTTTAAGTAGGCATTGTTCCAGCCAAAGCCTTACTCATCGAGTGTAAAACCTGGGCAGAAATGATAGCTTCCTTTACTTACAAACAGGTAAATAACAGTGAGGAATGGCCACAGGAGATGGGACAAGGCATAAGAAGCTTCACCAGTCATGAAGGAGATCTCTCCCCCCACTGATGGGTTCAGGAGGGGAGGTGGCTGCCCAGATCACTGCTAGAGCCTTCCTGGGATAGGTTGGGCAAACACCTGGCAGGAGTGACACAGTCAAGGACAAACTGTGTCCTTGGATAAGCAAATTGTGTCATGCCCGGGTCTCTCCCCCTTTCTGTGGTTTGTTTTCAGTGTTTTGGTTTTGGGCAGAGGCTGGAAGTTTCCCTAGACGCCTGAGATGATGAGTTACTTTGAAAACAGGCCTTGAAAGTTATCATCCTAGTCCCACTCCTGTGGATACAAAGAAAGATCACTTCAGAAAAAAAAAAAATCTCAGGCTCTTCCTCTGGACCTGTTATAGTTTTCTCAACTGTCAAGGACAGGCTGCTCACAGGAAAATGAAAGGCAACACAGATGCTCCCTGCAGCGAGCCTGGAAACTGCTGGGTGCAGCAGCTGGGATCTGTCCCTGTGTTGCAACGCTCCAAAGCAATGATTCCTTGTCCTTGTGTATTTCTAGGAAATCAGAAGACAATTCTTCCACATGAAAGCCTGCAGCAATTAGTGACATGCAAGAAAAGTTCTCAGTGGAGCATCAGAAAGGTTTCTTTGGTGTTTAGTGCTTTCAAACTCATTAAAAGAAAGATAGATATAGATATAGATATAGATATAGATATAGATATAGATATAGATATAGATATAGATATAGATATAGATATAGATATAGATATAGATATAGATATAGATATAGATATAGATATAGATATAGATATAGATATAGATATAGATATAGATATAGATATAGATATAGATATAGATATAGATATAGATATAGATATAGATATAGATATAGATATAGATATAGATATAGATATAGATATAGATATAGATATAGATATAGATATAGATATAGATATAGATATAGATATAGATATAGATATAGATATAGATATAGATATAGATATAGATATAGATATAGATATAGATATAGATATAGATATAGATATAGATATAGATATAGATATAGATATAGATATAGATATAGATATAGATATAGATATAGATATAGATATAGATATAGATATAGATATAGATATAGATATAGATATAGATATAGATATAGATATAGATATAGATATAGATATAGATATAGATATAGATATAGATATAGATATAGATATAGATATAGATATAGATATAGATATAGATATAGATATAGATATAGATATAGATATAGATATAGATATAGATATAGATATAGATATAGATATAGATATAGATATAGATATAGATGTATAAACAACTGCTCTGCTAAGACCTAAGACCCACCCATAGCTATACTCTAGCACTTTTACCCCACAGCAAAGAGGAAGATCTAAGGGAAAGGTGATAATAAATAAGTTATTTTTAATCTGATTTTTAAATTATTTCTGTTTTCTTTTATTTTTTTGCCCACCTGAGCTCTCTGCTCCATGAATTCACAGAGCAATTTCCCGGTAATGCACTTTAAGTGAAGCACTTGCCTGGTGCTGAAGAGTTCTAGCTGTTGACTTTTTCTCTGACAAATCAGAGATGCTTTTCTGAGATGTATTTAGGTATTTCAGTCCCCTAGGCTGCAACCTCTCTTCCATTCCCTTATCTGTGTAAATCACAAGGCCTGTGAAGACCTAATTTCTCATCATTATTTCTGTACTACTTTGATTTTGGTAGCAACTGATGCACCAATGGTTATGCCGAATTAAAGATCAGAAATGTACACAGCTCAGGATTTGTCATTTGTCCCTTGTCAAATGCAACAAGACACCATCACTAATAAAAACAAATATCTGAATAAAAGCAACAGAAAAAAGGCTGACCCTGCTTTTTTGAATTCTCTGCCCATCACTATCACTCTTCCCAGGGCTGGGTACAAGCCATGAGAATTGTTCTGCTAATAAACCAGGTTAACACTGATATTTCCCAGCAGAGGGTTTTGGGTTTATTGACACTCAAATGTTGCAGGATGCATTTGTGATGTATATCCAAGCATTGGGAAGACACTTGAGCTGGCAGTACTGGGCAGCAAGATCATCCAGAACTATGATGGCTGTGGTGCTTTCCCATGAGTCATGAATTCATAGTCAAATATTCCATGACTCATGGATTAACTTAACAAAACCCAGAGGGAAGAAAAGTTATTGGGCTATTGGTTGACAAGAGGCTTTTAAAATTAACATGGCATAATAACCAACATCGTCTGCCTCGTGAGAAACTCGTCAGGAAGAGTTTTAGGCACTCACCTATTAGCAAGGGACCTGAACTGGGGTTATGCAATTAGGATAGGACACTTTTTGCAGCTTCAAGGCTTGAAGAGCAACATTAGTATAATCCAGTTACAGAAAGCATAACCACATACAAGCTATTAATACCACTTGTATCTAATTGCCGTTCTCTTCCATTCTAGTGCAAATAAACAAAATCAGACAAATACATGGACACCAGAATGGAGACATAAATGAACCACAAGATAAAATACAGTAAACAAGGTTATCTGTCTCCCCTTCTGCCAAAAGGTTATGAGCTTGCTTAACCCTATAGAAAGGATAGTCTGACCCCACGGACAGGGCATGGAAGCAGGGTTTGAATACACATTTCCAAAGTCCTGGGTGCATTTGTGCTCCCTGCTTTGCAATGAACTTCCTGGGAAGCCCTGGGCGCCTCTTCATCAGGAACAGCATAATCAAAATTACGTCATGCACAGACTTCTCTAATCCCTCTATACATCTGTCCATCTGTAAAATAGGGTGAAATTGCAGAGTAGAGGATGAAATACATTAAATATTGTGGGGTCAGTGATCGACTGCAGTACAGGGGCCATAGGAAAGCCTGGGATCATGCTAGTCAAATGTATAAATTCCAGAGGAACACAAAGGAATTGGTATTGGAAAACTTGTCCACTGTGGGACTTACAGGAGGTAGAAAATGCCCCATTATTTTAATTTGGCATCAGTCTCAGCCTGACCCTTCCCATATCCAGGACCCTAAAGGCCTGTTTGAGTTCTCCTGTGTAGACATAATACTACTGACCTAAGTCTTGGGAACGATGCAATACATTTTGCATTCAAATCATCACAGTCAGTTTGGTTTAAATAATATATTGTATCATTTCAACAATACTGATTGTATGTTTAAGATTTTCTCCTTCAGAAGCTATATATGATCGATAAGGAGGGAAAACCAAAAAGCAAAAGAATAAAGTTTAAATGGCAGCTAGGGAAAAGAGAGGGACACTGGAACTATTCATTTTAAGGAAACTTGTTTATTTTTAGTGACATTATCCTGTGGTTTACAAGACTAGGATTTGTGCTTGGCACAACTTCCTTCAGACTTCAGATTTTACATTGAGAATCAGATTTTTCTGTTAACAGTCTTAATCTTTTAAACGTATATAATATCTTTCAGGAAAAACTCCAAGTGCATCATCCTCAGGCTGTATATTTTCAGACCTTACTCAACCATTCTCAATTCACTGTAGCATCCCTATAGGAGCCTGGAGCCTCACTCAGCCAGATGAAACTATTCTAATTACACTGACTTGAGCCAGCAGAGGAGCTGGCTAATGTCAGCCAACATGCTTAGGAGGAGAATCAGCTTGAAAGACATGTGTAATCATTGTGTCATCAATTAAATGTGTCAGAGGACATGAAATTGAGGCCATGGTAAAAAAGAAATCTGCTGATACCTGTGTGAGCACAGCCAGTTGTGTAAGGCACAGAAGAGCTGTCCCCTGTGACTCTGACATGGAAAAAGCCATTGGACATGGATAGGAACAGCCATAGCAAGGTGCACACTCATTCCCTCTCATGCCTGCATATTCATTCCAATCATCCCAGGTGAAGGAGAGCTGGGAGGAACAGGCCTTTGGAGATGGGAGGTTTATTTTTTTCTGACAGTGAGCTTCAGAGCAAGGTCCCCCACATTTATACAGGCTGCCTTAAGACCACTTAAAGAAATATGTATATATATAAAGAAAATATACTAGAAACAATGGAAACACAAACATTGCCAGGCAGTGCAAGTCAGCTCTGTCACTGAGGATGAGAACTGCCACCCACAGACCCACCCACGTCGAACCAACCTGCCTAATTTGATCAGAGAAATTCTTGTGGTTGGATTCCTTTAGAAAGACTATGCACAAATAGGTCCTGGAGCAAATGATACCATTTTAACAACATAAGTGTTCTCTTATCTGAATCATAGAGGGTCTGCTGTTACACAGCAAATCAAGTGCCCCCATGTCATCGTTTAGCCAATTCCCCATGATCCAGGAGGCACAGCTGTCTGCCTCACACAGGAAATGTCCTGCCTGTCCCTGGCCAGCAGCTTGGCATGGGCCATGTGAGGGCATCACTCTGCATCAGAGCATGAGTTAGTGAGCATCCCAGCTGACAGCTCCTGAGCAGCACACCACATTCCAGATTTCAGCTTGTCATCCGTTGCTTTTCTGTAACAAAGCTGCTTCAGCTGTTCAGAACAGACCTGCCAGTGTTAGGCAAATGCCTCCTCGTTGGAGTGCCACAGGTTGCAAGTGGGAATGAAGGACCACTGGGCTGGTAGACGAGGCTGCCAGAATCCCTGCCTGATTGCTTACAGCAGGGGAGGAGAGATGAAAAGTTTCAGGACAACATAAGTAATGAACACGTTTCAGATTCACAATGAGCAATGATTTAAGGCAGCTTTAAACCTGTTCTGTAACTACACAAAATGACCAGCTTATACATTGGCTTACATACCATCTGCTTTTTTTTTCCCCTGTTATCATAAAAAAGCCAAAAACAAGGCCTCTTTGCTGTTTACCTTCTAATTTCATTAAAGAGTAATACCTCTTATCATGCACTTGGTTGTGACAGGTTTGCTGTATTCATGTATTTTCCAGAAAATTTCCAGCTGAACTCCTTGTGATGATTGCAAGAACTGTTATCAATCAACTGTTTTTAAATAGACAGTGATGCACACATAGCCTTGGCAAAGGGTTTGAGACTTATATTTCATTTATCTTGAAAAATAAATATGTTTAGCAAAGTTCTCTCCTTGTGCCCTTGACCTCTCCTAACTGCCAGTGATGAAGACTCAAGGGAAGTAAAGGATTTAGCCCTTTGCTACTCACTCCTCAAAGGTGGAGGAGTCAGTGAAGGTTAGGGTCAGGCCGTGGTAATAAATTGAATTTAAGCAGTTCTAATGTGGACAATATAGATTCTATCCACCTTCTGCTCTCTGCCTGGAACACCTACACTTTAACACCTACAGTTTAATACATACTTTTATCACAGCCCAGGTAGGCACAACTGTCAAGTGCCAGCCTGAGCACAGAAGCAAAACAGGACAGAGCACTTAGAGAAACAGGCTGCTGGGAGGTTCCTTGGCTCTTACGTGATCTCAGGAGTGACCTAAGTAAGAAAAAAGGAGCTTAAAGAGTCTGCCAAAATGAATTCTTCCTGGAAATAGCAGCTGAAGCAGACTGAAACAGTGCTTCTTGTCTCTGCCCTGTGTAATGAAGAGGACAAAAAAGGAAGCATGAAAGATTTCTGACGTTATTTTTTGTCTGACATTGGTTTTTATTCTGAAGCTCCTGTCACTTTTGACACCTTTTCAGTAGCCCAAAGTAGACGTGATTTAACTTGATGCTATAGTATTAGTACTGTGTGCTGTATAAAATGAAACACTTGAGATCTCATCCAAAGTACAGCATAAAGAGAAGGTAATTATAGGGAGTATTTATGTTTGAAGAGTCAATCCTTTAAGTTTCAGGGCTAATGAACTCCTTGTAAGAAACTTCTGAGTGAGAAAACTCATGGTGACACTAAAAAAGAATACCAAATTTACTTGGCAAAGCAAACAGAATTTGTCTGGCATGTTGGTATGTGAAATCCCACAAGGCTGGATTATGCTTTTCCTTCCTTTTTCCCGAGTTTTGAACGGGCCCCGTGACACCAGACCAGCTTGTGTCCTGAGCTAGCTCACACCTGGAACTGTCTCACCATTCTGTCTCTGGATTTCCCAAGCACTGAAGCCCAGCAGCTTCCCAGAAGCAGAGATCTGAAGTTCAGGAATTAATTTGTTAGCCAGCACCTTCATCGGCTTGATCAGCTCAGCCAAAGAGAGCTTCAGTCCCAAGGAAACTCAGGGCTCCACATGGTTTTAAGCTTGGAACTTTCCAGAGGAAGGCAGCTCTGAAATATTTGCATGCAGACTGACAGCTTGTGTCAGAAATCACCAACAGAGCTCCAGAGTTCAGAGTGAAAATGCTGTTCTGCATGAAACTGCACACAGAGACCAGACACTTCTCATTTGACACAGGGAAGGTCTGACGATTTTTCTCAGGTTATTGGGGGGTTTTTGGGTTTTTGTTTTTGTTTTTTTTGTTTTTTTTTTTTGTGGTTGGCTTGTTTGTGGGTTTTTGTTTTGGTTTTTAATGGTCTTTTTTTTTTTTTAAGGCCATATTTCAATCACACTCAGTCATTTTCCCTCAAGTTAAAACCCAACTGTTAATTGTAGGTGTTTCGTCTTGGTGAGGTTGTGAAGCTGGAGCCAGTACAGTGGAAATCCCACACAGCACCAAAGAACTCTGCTGAAGTATGTCATTTATCGCCTGAATGGAAAGAGCAAGAGCCCAACACAAATATTTGGACTTCTCTTTGTTCCTGGCAGGGCTCTTGAAGCACACACATGAGCAGATTGCATTTGGTTTTGTGAGGATGGGAGAAGCAAAAGAGAGACAGAGCTGGGTATAAGCCAAACCCAGCACACAAGAGAGGCAGAGGCTGCTCCCAGGGCTGTGCCCAGGTGTGCAGGGCTGGAGCACCAGCACAGGTAGTTTTATCAAAGCAGGATGAGTTGATTCCTGGAGCCTTATCAGGGTGTAGATCAAGGATGGTTGTTGATTATGCAGAACAGCACAGGGCAGAATCTCCCACGGGTAAATCCTCTGTCTGTGGGGCTAAGAGCAGAACTGAACCAACCATCAAAAGACACAGATCTTTTGCTCCAGATCCGAGCAAAAATCCAGACCTTGACCTTCTTCAAAACTGCTCCAGCCTTGTTACATCCCACTTGACCAGAGCACCCCTTTAACCACAGAAACAGCTCCTTCAAAACAACAGCATTTCCCTGTCCTTATTTCAGAGCAAGGGCAGGACCACTGGAAAGCTCAGCAATTCTGGCTGCATGACCACACAATTGTTATGTCCCACCACTTTCACATCTGCTACAAGTCCAAATACACAGCTGTGGTAGGGCCAACTTGTCTTTGGAAGCAGTTACAGAGTGCTTGCCTTGTGTTTGGTGCTGTGGAAACTCATGCAAGGTGTTCCCCCACCCTCAAAAGGCACAGGAGCAGGAGATCAGAGCCCTCCACCACCCACAGAGCAGGAGGCCATGAGCAGACCTGGTTTCACTGATAACACCAGCATGATTTACACAGCCAGTGGAAAAACAAACAGTCTGTCGGTTGAGATGCCCGATTCCTTGGCTCTTGGCCCAAGTAGGGAAGCTTGGGAGCACTGAGGAAACAATTCAGAAGACAGGCCTTGATGCAAACACCCACCAGAGAGGTTTTTGACCAGGGACCTATACTTGCACCAGGACTGAGCTGAGGAGCTCCTGTGAAGGCACTGTCTTCCCAGTTGGTTGCTGCTCCATTCTCCCTCCTGGTGCTGGATTTCACCAGCAATCACAAGGGGCTGCTTGTCTCCAGTTTGGAGTACGAGTCCCTAGTGACATAACTTGTAATCCATATAAAAGGCAAGATTAGAATTAACTTCTAATATTTCTCCCACTGTTCACCCTGCCCTAATCCAGCATGGTTTGCTAAATACTAAACAATACTAACTAGAGCATTTAGGCCTTTGTTCTGACATAAATAAAATTTAAATCTGCTCTGCAATCATGGCTTCAAGAAGTAAGAAGTGAAGGAGAAAATCCAATAGCAACACTGTCTTTGCTGCTCTGCCCATAGCAATGGGCTCAACCAGACACAGCAGCTACACAAACTGCTCTTCTGCAGTGCTGAGAACAGCAACCCAAAATATTTGTCTTCAGAAGTTCAGTGCAATGTTGGATATTCGCTGATATATGTTAGAGTTATTCCTTAACATTTACCATAGCTCTTCACATCCATCCCTGCCAGCGTGCTTCAGAGCCGGGTTCAGGGAAGGTGACTGCAGGCAGAGAACAACGCAGCACTTTCTGCAATCTGCCACAAGGGTACAGCCCCTGAGCTTCCCTGGGCACACCTGCCTGGCCCAGCCCAAACAAACCTGAGATAGCGTGGGCAGGAATATACACAGCTCTGCCTGGCAGTGCAGTCTGCTGGCAATCTTTGCTTGCTCTCCCATTCAGACATGGACGTGCACGTAGGGAGCAGAATGGAAGTTAAACTCAACACTTGTTGCAAACTTGTGTTCACAAGGCTCAGGATAGCATTAGAGCCCTTCCCATGCTTTGGGAGCATATCAGGGGAGGTCCTTCTTCAGAGCTGGTAAAGCAGCCCCTTCAGGTGTTGCTCAAGCCCATTTCTCTTGGCAGCCTCCTGCTGGAACCAAAGAAAACAGGAATTGCTGAAGGATCAACATCTCTTCGGAAGCACTTTCCAAGTCAGCCTGTACCAGACTTCAGATATTCATGGAATGCGAGACATTACCCAAGTGGCTTTGCTCAGGATCTGCAGAGGTGCCAGCTCACACAGCTGCAGCCACCTTGTCCTGCCCATGCCAAAGGGACCACTAGGAGAGGGCAAAGCACAAAGCTCTGTGTTTTTGGTAATGTGGAGGGAAGAACACCTATGCCAGCTCCCAGCAGGTTGGACAACAGCAAATAAGTAGACAGATGGCCTTTGGCAGTGTGGAGAAAAGCACTTCACTTTCCTAACAAGAAACAGCTCCTGCTGTGGGCAGTGGAGCAGCAGGAACCATCCCCCTCTGCACCAAACAGAATGACACCAGTTCTGCTGCAGATCTCAGCGGGGCAGTGACAGATGAGTTGCCGTGATAGAGCCCAAGTTCTTCCATTACATCACTGCTACCTTGTGTGACCCAGGGGGTAGGAATAACAACCAGGCTCCACTACATCATCCTGCCAGAACGAAACTATACAGAGACAGGCTCCAGGGGCAGCCATGAGCTTGCTCCCCTGGCAGGCTTAATGGGCATAAAGCTTTGAGAGGTAGGGCCCTGAAAGAGATGGAGGCAAGTAGGGACATGACTTCATTCCTATAAATGCAGGAGGTGCCAAGAGTCTGGAATGTGTTTTGTAGAGCAGGATTAGGATGGGGCCTGCAAAACTCTACACGCAAGAGCACGGATTTTGCTTAGAGAGATTCTAATCTCACTTTTTAATCCTGGTTATGCATGATAAGGGAAGTCTTCCAGAGCCCAGAGAGATGAAGGAATTCCTGATAAAATGCTCTCTCTTTTCCAGTAGAGGGCTCACCAGCCTACACAAGGCATTCTTTTTTGTGAGGGTTAAGGCTAGGCCTATACATTTGAGTATATCTGGTGGGGATTTCTCCTTTCCGCTAAGAGAGAGCAGTAGAACCTTAAATTGAACCACTGGATCTAAGTGTCCAGGGCTTAACAGGTGCCTCCATGGCCAGCTGCACACTTTTTAATCTGTTCCACCTCTGGTGATGAGCCCCTCTGGCCCAGTGCCAAGCTGCCACTGGGGGCCTGGGTCAGGCCTGAGAGATCTAAAGAGCCTCGAGCTCCAGGCACACTGCTGAGGCCATTGCAGCAGGGACCCAACAGTGCTGCTCCTACATCTTTCTGATAAGGAAAACCCAGGTAGTGGGTTTGGGTAATTAACTAGGGGTAGGGTTAGGGTTACACCTAGGGTTAGGGTTGAGAGATCTAAAGGGCCTCGAGCCCCAGGAACACTGGCCCTGGAAAGGGCCTGCCAAGGCAATCATGACAAGGCCCCAACATTGCTGCTCCCACACCTTTCTGATCTGAACCACCACCGCTGCTGGGCTTAGTCTGGAGACAGTCTCTGGCCTGAGGTGAGGCTTCTATTCGTGTTTGGTTGAGCAATCCAGGGAACAGGGATTTGGGAATTCCAGGTGCTGATTGAACCAATGCCTTAGTTCTGTTTAGTTTGTGTCTGTTAGAACTGGTATTTGGGCTGGAAAGGTGTTGTTGGGAACAAAGGATGTTTTAAATCCACTCTCTGAGCAGTGAAGGACTGAGGAGCGGGGAAGGGGAGTATAAACCATATGAGTATTTCACTCAGATTGGGGTGGATCATTGATGTCCATGTTGTCCACAACAGCTTTGGGTTATGGGTCAGAGAGAGAGAAGGGAAATTACTTTTTATTATCCTGCAATTTTTCCAGACAGAAGTGGGACATCATCTTGCCCCTCCCCAGAGCACTCCAGGCACATGGGAGTAGCTCAGTGCTGGCACAGTTCTCTGAGAGATAACAATATTTGAGATGTTTAAGTATTAATAAACACTGTATTTTCTCTTGATTGCAAAGATTCAGTTCTACAGACCAAGACTGATGAGACAAAAAAAAAAGGGAACTTCTACATACGAGTTTATCCAAAGAAACAGTTTCAGCTTCCTTGCTTTCAGGGCCCAGCTCCAGGTTATATTTTCTTGTTCCTATCCATGCTTAGCGGTTTGCAGTTACTGAACACGCATATCCTTTGCAAACGCTGCCCATGGGTTCATTTCTAATTTGTAGTAGCGCTGTTCGTCACCAGGTGACACTAGCGAGTCGTTTAAGTCACTGCTCATGTGCCAGTCGCTCAGATTCCACCTCCAAATCTCGATACATCGGAAGATTGTTCCCAGACAAAAGCTGCCAGGACAGAGAGGATTTGTGGGCCTTTACCTCCCCAGGACAGCCTATCACCTGCGCCTGAAACACTGGGGCTACGTGCTTTCCTTCCTATGGAAAAGAGCTGTCATTCTCTTTCTGGCTCTCATTGCCAAAATTCCGATTCCACCGCCCAGACTGCATGTATCCAAAGATTGCTCCCACACAAGAGAGGTGGTGCTGAGGCACGGGTAGAAGTGCCCTGAAATGGAGGGGAAGCCCCTGATTTAAGCCCTTAAAATGATGAAAAAGGGTGAGTTTCCTACAATTTAACCGCTTAAAATGAGGGGAAAGGAGGGGTCTACCTTCACTTAAATCAACCCTCATGCTGTCACATACTGTGCTGTAAACACGCTTTCTCAAGATCTCATTATCTTCTGAACAAAACTGTACTGTCAGCATCTATTCTTTATCATTCTTCTAACTGATAACAGGTTTTCATTCCTCCAGCAAAATTAAAGCATAGAACTTATGCCAGTGACCCTGTGGTCTTGAACTTTGAAGCAGGAATGCTTGTAAAACAATAAACATCTGCCACCCTTTCAGAAAAACTTGACTATTAATGTGTAGGTGTTCAAGTGACTATCTCCCCTTCTATCTTTTCCTGGATTGGAGATGACCTCTGAAATGGAGCATTTCCTTCAATTTGTTTTGCTTCAGTAATTTACAACAAACCTTTGGACAGCAAGAATCTTGTTTATTTCTGGACGCCTGTTTCCATTAAAAGCTTTTCCCAGACTAGCACAAAGACTACCACAATCAGCCATCCTGAATCATCTGGACAAAATATGAAATTCGTTGGTTTAGATGTTTCTTTCTTCATTCTCTCCACCTTCACTGCTCTTTGGAATGCAGGTGAGTGATTTTCAAAAATTTTGCTACTTTTAACTGCAAAGTTTTTTGGTTTGCTACTTCAGAATACACACCTTGGTAAGAAATTGCTGATACTATTTTTTGTACAAGCTAAAGCAAAGGCACACAGGCCAGCTTTTACCTGCATGGTGTAATTTTCAGTGCCTTCTTCTATAATTTCCAGCAGATCAGTGCATCTCTTCTGTAAGTAAACAGATAATCTGGAGAATGCAGTAAATATATTTAAAGACAGAGAAAAATTTTCTAGCTTCCCATACTGAACGAGCATTTTTACTTCCCTTCTTTGCATTATCCCATGCTTGTTCTTCACCACCCACCTTGATCCTTGCCTTTCTTTTTGCTTGTATCCTTACAAATAATCAATCCTCCCTTAATTACATTTTCATAATTGGTTCTAATTTTGCAAGATCCATGTCCAAATTTAGAATTTCTGTTACTTACCATGGTCATCTCAGCATTGCATGGTATAATTGATATAGTTCCCAAGCAGTGTTATCCTTGCAAGATTCCACTTCCCGAAAGGTCCTCAGTGCTTCCAGCTGTCTGTGCAGCATGTCCATATCACCCAACTCCCCCTTAACTGTTCATGAAATCCAGCTATTCTTCATAGCATTACTGTAATATCTGTCTTCTTCTCACTGTTTTATTTGTTGAGAAGTTTTCTGTGTGATGTCCGATAATTACTCATAGTCTGTTCAGCCAGACTTCAGCCAGACCTAAGCCACAAGCCTACTCATCTGTCTGTGTACCCAGGACTCATAACACCTACCTTGTTAAGGCCAGACTCAAATGAAATGCAGGAAACAGACATTTCAGTAGCTCTTAATAAACTTGTGTTGGAGCACATTTTGTCCCTGATGTTAACTTTCCAAGAGCATTAGCCTTCCATTCTTATTGATTCCCATGTAGGGTTGATGGTAGGAGACCTCCATCCTGGTATGTTTAAGACTTACTCTCAGAAATAAATGTAATTAGTGACACTCACTGTGGGGCTGCTCTGGAGATTTATCTGTCTGTTACATGTAAAAATACCCATGGAAGTGATGAAATTATGTAGTGGCTGAGAGGTAAATAAATGTATTTTGCTATTCAAAATGGAACAACCTTAATATGCAGGTGATTACAACCTTCACCTAAACACATTCCTAAACTAACATAACCAGCCTATTTTATTTACTTACAGGAGTCCTTTGGATGATGTATTTCTGTTTCAGAGAACATCTAGAAGAGTTCAGTGACATTCCTGACTGTTTTTTTCTTCCTTTAACAAGGAGCTCAAGACTCTTGTGCACACCGATGTGGGGAGCTGCTTGGTACCTGTTCATGCCAGGTGACATGCCAGTCCTTGGGGATATGCTGCCCTGATTATAAAGAATTTTGTCTTCAAATTTCTCCGTACTCAGGATCTCTCATGGGAGGCAAAGACTTTTTGATTGACAACATAGCTCTTAATGCCACTTCTGTGCTAACATGCAGGTGGGCCATGATTTTATATTTCTCTGCTAAAGGGAGGTGAAACTTTATAACCTCACTCTCCAACAACAGGCAATTACCACAAAACCAGACCAGACTATACAGGAATGAAAACTTTGTAAAGTTGTTAGAATCCTGAAACATACAAAAGTCCTGCTGACCCTCACCCTCAAGGATACCTGTTAACTGTATTGCTACACAGGATTGTTTCTTTTAGGTCAAGTTATTGTGTGGTACAATCATTACTCTGCTCATTCTTCCCTTAACATATTAAAACAGCGACTTTTAGAAAAGAGTTTCCTTTCAGGGCTCTTGGTTGTCAATATTCCTTTAGCATTTCCCTTTGTGGGAAAGAAGTATTTATTTCTTAATCTGAATGATAAAACAGGAAGAAAGAAATGTAGGTAGGACACCTTATGCTTTTCCTGTAAGAGAAGACTGTGGATCCTAAATGTGTCAGCCTGTAACACACTTAGGCGCATGTGTCACACGGGCAACACATACAGTACACCAGTGATGACCCCAATGTCCTGATATTATTTCCACAGAAGGTTCTGAGAGAGATTTTGGAGTCCTTCCCATCTGGACAGCAGTACCTGAAAGGTTTTCAGTTCTTTATTTGGAAAACCTTTGACTAAGGCATTCATTCTGTAGAACACAACAGTGTACTTTGAATTACCTGCACAATTACATTATTACAGCCAACACAAATTTCAGTGCAGACAAGCAAAGGTACTATTTCCTGGCAGGCTCCAGCTCCCTCTGATACTTGGAGTAGGTATGCAGTCACCATATATCAGTCTTGAAGAGTCGCAGCTGGGATTATACCCTAGGACACTGGGCAAGAACCCTAACTGGAATCAAATAGTTAAATAACAAGCAATGAGTTCTGAGTTAAACTTTGCAATGGAAATTCTAGAGCAGCATGAAATTACTTTCGTTGTATTCACAGGACTTACCAGGAAAAAAAAACCCAAATCAGAAATTTGCAGTAACTGTGTATCACGGTCAGTGTTAGCCACCCTGTAATCCTACTAATGTTATAACATTGTTTTCCTCTTCCTGCTGTCCCTTTGTTGCTAATTTATCATGTCTGCCTCCCCCAGTAATTAAATAGTAAATTGAAGGTTTGTGGATTGCTGTATATGTATTCAGTTCACAACAGAAGCCACATTGATTACACATTGTGTAATAAGCACAGATTTTTCCGGTTTATATTCACTGCTACAAGCAAAACAGCCCCAGACTTGAAAATGATCCACAAAGTTGCTTGATGAAACACATTCAGAAATTTTCTTCTGTCTATGATGACACTGAAAAGTGTTTTCAACATCTACAGGTTCAAGCAGCAAATCATAACCAGTGGCTATGTTGCTAAGGATGGAAAAGCCCACTGCATCTCCCCGTTGCTTTATGAGACTGGTTTCATCCCTTTTGAAGTTTCTACAGATGATGGGTTAACGTTTCCTTACTCTGGAACTTGGTTATCAGGTTACTTATTTAAATCTACAGCATAGATTCTTCTTCCTGTAATCTTTCTCCATGGATGCAAGATTTGTATAAGCTTTTTCCTTTTGATCAGTTTTCTTCTTCCTTAACAGGCCTCAGAGAAGTAAGTCTTGCTGTCCTCATATTAATTCATCTTTTGAGAGGTGAACTTTCACAGCAATTGAGTAGCAGCAGCATTAACTCATAAAAAGTCCTGCTTAAAAATGAGGTTGACCAAAACAGTTCCCATTTTGTCCCTACTTCTATCCCTTTTTGTCCCCTCTTCAAGTAACTGCATTGTGGCGTTGCAATCTAAGGACTGCAGATATTAGTGAGTGTTGCATTCTCTCAGCTTCAGCTTATTCTTTTCATGTCATGCATCCTGTACTGTGTAAAACATACCCGGGGGAAATACTGCTAAATCCTAAATAATATGGTAGCACTTTTTCAGGACTATGCAAAGCAAAAATGTCATTAATCCTCTTTTTCTGCTCTGCAATGCAGTACATCACAGCAAAGTTTCAGATGGAGAAAAATGCACATTGGTAAATGAGACAAAATGGCAATACTATGGCACCCCCAACACTGGTGGAAACTTAACTCTTACCTGGACACACCAGACACTTGCAGCAACCCACATCAACATAGAAGTCTGGGGATACCATGAAATAGGTAAAGTGACCCTTTTCCTACCTGTGCACAAGCAATTCTCACACTTGTAGCTTATGTGCAGAGCTCTGCACAGCTTGTGATTGCTATCACTGAGGCCTCAAGAAGAGACCTGCAAATATAAATAACTCATGACAATAAGGGCAGCTTTTCCTCTTCATTTACGTATGGGTGGAGACATCTAATTTCAGTCTTGTGGCAATTGTTCTTTTCCAGCATCCAAAACCGTTTTCTTCCTCTATCTGACAGGTGACAGTTACTCAGAAAACTGGATGGCTGAATGGAAATATCTTTATACTTTGGCAAGAGAAATCCCCAATACAGGGAAATTTTCTTTCCTTCCTGTACCTGCTGAAGGAAATTACAATACGTGGGACTTTGGAATTTTGAGAATTATACCCAGCAACTATTTTAATGGGCAGAGGCAAGTGCATCACAACATTCATTAATAATAATAACAATAATCATAGCTACCTTATTGCTTCCTGAAGTAAAGTTTTTGTCTGCTTTGGCATTTAAAACTGAGACTTGGGCTCCATTTCATATAAAAAAATGGGGAGAAAATTGGAAGGTCAAAAGTAAGAAAAACTCTTGGGTAGGCATAAAGACAGTTTACTAAGTAAAGAGGGGCATGGAGGAAGAATCACAAAGTCTGCCACAAGCAGACTGATGCACAGTTAGTCACCCAGTAAGGGCTGCTTAGGAAAACCAGTTTTATTGATGAACATGATGGTTTATGGCATGGAATATACCTTTGGTCAGTTTGGGTTGGCTGTCACGGCTGTGTTCCCTCCTAGCCTGCTCCATGGGGACCAGCATGAGAAACAGAGAAGACCTTGACACTGTGCAAGCACTGCTCAGCAGTAGTTAAAACACTGATGTGTTATCAGCACTGTTTTGGTCACAAATCTAAAACATGGCTGCTATGAAAAAAATTACCCCAGCCAAACCCAGTACTCTCAGAAGACTAGGATCTGCTGATTTTTTTGTTTTGTCACAACTGTGGGGGAGTCCCTAACTGTGGAATTTCTGTCACTGCAGCCACAGGCCTTCTTCTGCATTTGATTTTTTTTTTTCTATTTTATATGCAGGCTTTTGCATTCATACAAACCTTATGCCTATTTCCTTTTATTTCATTGCATATTTCCCCATGATTTTTGGTGAACTACCTAAGTGCTCCATAGATATTCCTTCATAATTCTTCCAGATCTGCAGTTTTTGTTGTAGATGGTGTATGTAGACTCTGTTAATATATAAATGCCACCTCTTCAGTGGCATTGTGCAAACCTAAATAGAATTTAATTTCCTTGTAATGATGTTTAGAGAGGGAACAGGGGTGTGCATGGAGTTTGGCACTCCTTAAGCTTCTACTTGGAATTGTAATAAGCCAGAGGGATCAGTTAATAACTTACATGGAACCCTGCCAGTGTCAGCTCTTGCCTGTGCCAAGGTGCAAGGGCAGTCTATAATTGTATATATTGTATATAATTGTATATATTATGTAGTCTCTATATATATCGTCTATAATTGTATATATGTATGTCTATTATATATATCTATGGCAGTCTGTAATATGTTAGAACATATTGCTAATATGTCAGAACCTTTTTTAGCATTTAGGAGTCACTACTCAGAGAAGGATAACCGTTTCTCCTTCTAGAGGGTTTTTGTGTTACACTTTGTATATGATATTTTGTTCATGGGGGAAAAGCAGAGTGGCTTTGGAACATTTCAAGGATTCTGAATGGTTTCTCCCCATCAGCTGACATTAGCCCTGATAGTACTGGGGTGCAGTGTTATGTTTTGTTAAAGAATTCAGATATTCTTCATTCTGGCTTAAATGAAATTACGATGTCAAAAGGCATGAATAGAAAACCTGTCTCTGAAAGGATCCATGTAAGCCAGAATCATGATTACTAAAATGTATTGATTATTGTATACTTGCTGCATGCTGTCCTGTCACCTCCTGAATCTGGAAAATTTTGATTTGCCACAACTTTTTGCTGGAAAAAGAAAGCAGTGGGCTTTGCAATGAAATAACTTGAAAGTCTAAAGATATTTCTTAATTCTAATTAGCGACTAAGCCACAGTGTTACTGCCAAAACAGTGCCTGTTCAGCTATCAGATCTATTTTTTGCCTCTTTTTTTTTTTCAGCAACGTTCCTTCAATCTGGAGCTCAGAGCATGCATTGGCTTGGCACCTTGAGAAAGACTTCAGAAATGACCCAAATGCATGGGCAACTGCAAAATGTATAGAATGGGACAGAAAGGAAGAGTTGCTCCCAAACTTCAAGGGAGAAATTATAGACTGCCCTTGCACCTTGGCACAGGCAAGAGCTGACACTGGCAGGTTCCATGTAAGTTATTAATTGATCCCTCTGGCTTATTACAATTCCAAGTAGAAGCTTAAGGAGTATCAAACTCCACACACACCCCTGTTCCCTCTCTAAACACCATTACAAGGAAATTAAATTCTGTTTAGATTTGCACAAGTAGCATATCAAATGGTAGAGGCAAATACAGCTTGTCCAGGTAGTATGAATAATAGTGCCTATAGGATAGGAGATGGAAATTACATTCAGACAGGGAATTAAGACAGTAGTTCCAATGGTAGACTGAAAACACTCAGGAAGGCCAGTGAGGTCTGTGGAGTTGGGAGCAGGGATGACTTCTTCGAGATCCTACAAAATGGCAGTCTGTGTTTGAAGGTGTTATCTCATGCTGTAACAAACAGACCGTATTTCTGCCAAGTGTATCATAGTTCACCGCAAACCCTTCTGCATTGTACTTCAGAATTCAAGTCCAGAGCTCTAATCTATTATTTCCTTTATCTTGCTTCCTTCCTCCTTCTCGGTTCACTGTTGTCAAGAAACTGACAAAAGCTAAGAAATCAATTGCCATTTAGTCGACACTTTCACTTACACTGCTGATCTGAGCACCAGATGAGGGTGACTTCCTCTTCTATTTATGATACCAAATGGTGGCAGTGTGTTTATGCCCATCGAAAAATTTAAAAAAAAAGAAATTAGGTAAACCTTTTTACTATTCTGGTTGTGAAGCTCCAAACATGATGTGCACAGTTAAAAGCTTTTGAAGAAAAAAAGTGGATCTACTGCCTCTGTCTAAGAACATAGGACAAACTTCTACTCTATTGAGTCTGTGTTTGTTGTACACTTACAGTTGAATTCCCATCTGGCTGCATTTGTTCTTCAAGGTCTGTTGTAGCAGACTGCAAAATGCTCAGGTTAGACATGTTGCTCCAGAAATGTTAGTGTTAAATTCACCTTTTTTCCTATCATTCCATGCTATTTAACACACAACCTCAACCAGTTCATGTCAGCTTTACACGTATGTCAGATACAAAGGGTGGGGGCAGAACATAAGAATAGAAAGGACAATGTAGAAAGAACCCCATCAAGTGTGAACACTGATCTTTTGCAGACGGATTATGGCTGTGATATTGAAAAGGGGAGTGTGTGTACTTATCATCCTGGTGCTGTGCATTGTGTAAGAGGCATTCAAGCCAGGTAAAGAAAATTTTTTGACTGCATTTCTTCTTTTTTTTTGTTAATCATTTCACCTCGGAGACAGCAGCATCACAAAAATCACAAAGGTCTCTGGAATCTTAGTTCAGGTTCATAGCAACCGCTGTTTCCCTCTTGTTCATCTATTGCTGAGATGAAATTAAGGCCCTAGATTTAATAAACAGTAAATTGCAGTGTGTGAATCCTGAGGATACCTAAACAAGAGCTAATGTCTTAGAAGAGTTTTGATTACGCCTAATTAAGCCTTTTTTGTGTTGGTCTAATTAAGTTCAATGAGTTATTCTTTGCACTATTTCTATCAGAACAAGCTTTGTTAACCTGCCTGTAAGTCTGAGACCACTGAAGCATGTCAAGCCCTAAACTTTAATAAGGCAATTAAGTTGTTTTTCTAACACATGGACCTGACTTAGAGCTTCCTTTCTAGCTGCTATCTTTTTCAAAGACTGAATCTCACTTCTGGTTGATTACTCTTGAAATTATACAGAGGTCGAACATCAAAGACCATCCTTTCTTAAGAAAATTTTTACATATTCCACATTTTTCAACACTGTGTTTGTGTAGCTCTAAGGCCTTCCTTACTGCCTTGGTTAGAAACAGTTCTCTCCCTAACCCTCATCTGGTCTAATTTATAAGAACAGAGAGAATGCAGGGATGAAGCCTGACTGGACATCATATAAAGCTTGGCAACTGAAATATTTAGCTGTATCCATAAAAAGACAATAAGTAATCCCTAAATAGAAATGGCCCTCACAGAGCTAAATGATGACTTTCTTGCTGCTTTTCTCAATCAGTCCCCAGTATGGGGCCGGCCAGCAGTGCTGCTATGACTCCACGGGAACCCAAATCCTCACGCACGACTCCACAGGAGGCAGCACACCTGATCGAGGACATGACTGGGGTTCACCGCCTTTCTTGAAGCCTCCCCGGATACCTGGCTTTTCTCATTGGCTTTATGATGTTATCAGCTTCTATTACTGCTGCCTGTGGTCTGATAATTGCCACTTCTATATGAAAAGACGGCCCTCTAGTGACTGCAGGACGTACCGCCCGCCCCGAGCTGGTAAGGGCTTTCAGAATTTCCTTATGGAGTATAGATTTTTGATTTTTGGCTTTTAGAATATTTGTATATGTATGCATATGAGTTGACAATGGGGAGGGTGCAATGTCCTGTGGAAAAATTCCATGGAAGGTTTCTATTGATCTATCACTTACAAAATCTGTGTGTGTTTTTTAGTTGTGCTGCAAGATTTTCTGCTGTTGAGTATCTCACTCGTGCCTGGAACATAAATAGCCAACGCATAGTAGTCAATGTCCATATCTTTGTATCATCAGTGTGCACTTTTTCAGGAAAAGGTGGTTAGAGATGGTTAATGACAGTTAAGAAGTAGCTAGAAAAGATATCATGATGAGAAATGTTTTTCATCTCAAATAAGAAAGTTTTACAATTTACAGTGTGTCTGTTTTTCTCCCGCTTGCTTTTAACTCAATCTTCACGTCTTGCCATATCTCTATTTCTACCATGTCTTGCTGAGGTGTCCAGCAGGACTTGGCGTCCCATAAAGAAGTGCAAAGGGGCAGAAGTTTGCATCAGAAAAAAGGAGAAAACTGTAGAGACCATTGCATTAGGTACCATGGGGTCATAAATGAGTGGTTTGGCTGCTTAAAGAAACCCTATCAAAAGTATCAGCAAAAGCAGAGTTTAATATGAATTTGTGAAAATACAGTGGAAGATAAATTAGAAGCAATGTGGACTGATTTACATGGAAGTTGGAAATGCAAAAAGGGGATAATGGTGCAAAGGATATGGATGCAAAGATAAGGAGGCAATAGCCCTGTATTCATGTCCAAATCTCCACATGTATTGCATGCAACACAGGCTTCTAGCGTCTTTGTTTTCTCATGAACGTGAGGAGAAATAGGTTGTCGTTTTCGCTTGTTCTTAATTCTCTTTTTGCTTTTGAAAACAGCATCTGCTTTTGGGGATCCTCATTTCCTCACGTTTGATGGTCTAAACTTCACCTTCAATGGCCTAGGAGAATACATGTTGGTAGAGTCTGACCTTACATCCCTAAGAGTGCAAGGGAGGACACAGCAGGCACACTTTCCCAATGGTAAGTCAGTAAGAGAGGAAGCAGTGATAACAAAACGTAGCTTCCGAGCTTGTTTGATTTGCACTTTGCAGCAAACCTCCTAGTGTTTCTGGTGGTCTCCTTTTTTGGCCATTTGTGAATGATCACCATTCTGAAGATGATCAGAAAGCAGACAGCATCTTCAGGAAAAGCTTCCCAATCAAAGTTTAATTGCTAGTTTTATTGGGTGTGAGGAATTGAAGTGTAAGGTTTTCTGCTGTGTTTAAGAGCTCAAAAGAATTTCTTATTTCTCTCCATGCCCATGCTCATCAATAAAGAAACATAAGGCCAGTGCTAGAAATCGACTAATAGGCACAGCTGCCAGCTGATACATTTCGATAGTTTTGTTGGTTTTTTATTTGGAAGGAACTGGGGCTCAGGGGACAGGCTTGTCTGCGGTGGCCATGCAGGAGAACAACTCTGATGTGATTGAAGTACGCTACTCTGAGGATTTTAATCTGGAGGTCCTCTTGAACCAGCGGGTCCTCAACTTCTCTGAACAAAGCTGGATGGACCTGAAAGGTTAGTTACATGTATCAGCCTTGTAAGCAATTATATTCTGATGGAGCCCATGTATAGTTAAAAATATCTCTAGATGCATACATTTCAACTTTTTTTTCAGCATCCTTTTGTGAAGTGGTTAAAGAGGTGGCTTCAATGTTCATGTCTCCTGTGTCCTGTTTCAGTGGTTTATAGAGCAATGGTTTTCCTTCTCATCCAGTGGACAGTGAATGGAATTGGATAATTCCACTATGGATAATTGGCTATTTTGTCCTCTTCTTCATTGTTTATAGGTCTCTTCCTCTATTCTACACCTGATCAGAACATCACAGTGATGTTCTCTTCTGGGTCTGGAGTTGAAATAAGGGGAAGTGGAGGATTTCTGACCCTGACAGTTCTGCTCCCAGAGAAATTTATGAATCACACACAGGGTCTCTTTGGGGTAATGAATGGTAATCCAGAGGATGACTACACCTTCAAGAATAAAACCATCATGTCAGTTCATGCAAGTCCCCAGCAGGTGTTTGAGTTTGGAGCTAACTGTAAGTCATTTCTCTGGTCAATTATTACATTGTTTTTTACAAATTTAAAACAGCTTGTGATATAAGGACTAGGAAATGTAGCTTGTTCCAAGCAACCAGTACTGGGGGGAAGAGAAGGGAATGAGAGAAATATGTCCTCCTCTACTCCAATGGGGAGTGAAAACAGAACCATGATGGAGTGTTCAGCACTTTGATCCATCAAGAGTCAGGCCTCATATTTCACAGCTTACACTTTCAGAATACCATCTGCTATGGTCAGCTGAACAGAGCATCAGCAGACAGCAGTGCTACAGAAGTACAGCAAAAACCAGGCCAAGCTATCCTTTCCCAGAATATTAACAATGTTTTCATTATGTACCATGCTACAATTTTAAAAATTTAACTTTAAGTCTCAATGCTATAGCCTCAGGAAGTTTCTGATATAGCAGAATGGAAACAAAGAGCAGGACCATGGCAGATATGATAAATTTAGGGACACACAGTCTCAGGATCTGTGTTGCTTGTAATGGTTGCTTTAGGTAGCTCTGTCTGTTATCACCATTTTGTTAGGAGACATATAAAACCATCTTTATGTAAAATCATAGCTACACAATTATTTGGATGTAATTTTAAGAAAATGGTCAAACACCAGGCTAAATGAACACACTAACTTTGGTGCTAAGATGTCGCATATGAAAAGGAAGGATGCTGTAGGGCTTCCTATATCTCTTCCAGCTCTAGCTGCATTTTTGTAAATACACACTTGGATTAGTAGCAGAAGGTGTTTTATGTTGGCAATGTTACATATGAATCTCTCTTTCTTTCTCTGTCTCCCAAGGGGCTATTGAAAATGGAACTTCTCTCTTTACTTATGACACAGAATTCTTACTGAACAGTTTCTTTTATGGGGAAAAGCACAATGCTTCCTTTCTGCCCGTGTTCTCCCCTTACGAAGACCCTGCTGATCCCCTGGTAGAAGAGATGGTCTCACTCTGTGACTCTGACCCATTCTGCAGATTCGATGTCCTGACAACAAGGAGCCTTCAAGTGGGAAGTTCCACAAGACTTTCCCATAAGAATCACAAGCTGCTGGTAGAACATCTAGAGCCAGGTGATACAACATTCTGCAAAATATCATTACAGAATCACAAATACTCTGAGTTGGAAGGGACCCACTGGGATCATCAAGTCCAGCTCTTTAGTGAACAGCCCATAGGGAACATCGTTACAGTTATTTCTACAGGGCATCTAAAGAGTTAACACTGTTTGAGGCTTTGGCTTTGCTTAACTGTAGGTTCACACACCTATAAATACTCTTATCATGGGGAATCATCCTTGTACCAGGAAAACTCTGTACTGATAGAATACTTAGGCAAACTCAAAAGAAATTTCTTTCCATTTCTTCCACTACAACACTGCAGCATAGAAACTTTATATTCATTTTATATGCATTCACCTATCTTCCTTGGAATTACAAATACTTTTTAAAAGTAGCAGAAAGTATTGTCTTTCAGATAGCCTAAAAAACTTTGGTTTTCCTGAGTTGCCACTAAAATGCCATTTGAATCATTGTAATGGAGATTTGCTGGTCCAAATCCTAAATACTCTAGCCAGGTATGTCTCTTTTACTAGTGATCTCTTGTGGCTGGCTGGATCATCCAACCAATGGAACAAAGAATGGAACTAACTACCTGCTGGGCTCAACCATCAATTTCATCTGCAATCAGGGCTATAAACTCACTGGGTCACAGGAAAGAATTTGCCAAGCGTCAGGGGCCTGGTCAGGAGACACACCCCAGTGCATCCCTGAAACAGGTCTGTTGTCTTTCAGATATTATACATTGTCATGAAAAATCATTATCAAGGACAAGGCAGTCACAGTATACCATGATGGCCCTTGACAAAAGCAGCTTCTCTTACTTGGGGAGACATTGGACGTGGGCTGTCTGAATTTCTAGAAAGACTATTATTCAAATCTAAATAACAGGTGATTTATGGTGGTTTTGTGCATTTTGGTGGGGGTTTGAAAGCGTTTGATTTATCAATGGGCACAGGGTGAGTGAAAAGAGGATGGAGCCAGGCTTTTTTCAGTGGTGCCCAGGAAAAGACTAGAGGCCATAGGCATGCTCTATAACAAATGAGGTTCCCTCTGAACATCAGAAAACACTTTTTTACTTTGATTATGATTGACCACTGGCACAGATTGCCCAGAGAAGTTACAAAGTTTCCCTCCTTGGAGCTATTCAGAAGTTGTCAGGTCATGGTCCTCTGCAACTGACTCTGGGTGGTCCTGCTTCAACAAGGGAGTTGGACCTCCCTGAGATGACCTCCAGAGGTCCCTTCCCACCTCAACTGTTCCGTGATTCTGTGATTTGAGAGCAGACACAGCCCACACTTGTTGGACACTTTCACTCTTTTTTCCTAAAGGATGATGTTATCTCAAAATATAACACTATTATTCTATAGCAGTAAAACTATTGTGAATGATGTCATAGTATTTAGTATAAATAACACAAATTTATTAGCCCTCTTGTGTTACTACTAATAGATTATCAATTAGCCTGGGGTTGTTGGATTTAGTAGCAGTTAGGCTGTCTCTGTGATTTATACAAAATGGCCCAAAATTTTCTTTTTATTCATTCATCACACAGACTCCAAAATTCCTCAAGATGGCAATATTTCAAAGCACTAGGGTGATGCAAGGCCAGATGGCACGTTGAAGCACTTTTAATACTGAGTTAATAGTTCCCAAAAGTACTCATCAAATAATTCATATGAACAGATTCTCCATTCTAAGACCCTTCCAAAGAAATGTGGAAAGTGCACTTCACATCAGCAATGAATTCCTGTCATGCTGACACATTTCGTCAGCCTCTGCTGGCCTGTACCAATTGCTTGTACATTTCCAACACATTTAGTGTTGAACATTTAGTGATATTTGTAAGATGCACTGCAGTGAGTTTGGGCAGCAGAAAAATTTGCAAAGGCCAGATCTTAAAAAGGCAGTGGCAAAACATTCTGCCAAGCTGAAAGCTAAGAATATTTTTCCATTGCTGCCATCAACCACATACATACTGGATAAGAGCCAGTCAGTCTCAATAAGCAAAACAGATGCTGACATTTACACTGGCAAAATGGGGGCAGAAAGGCAGCCCTGAGAGATCAGAGGAAAGGAGTTGGAAGATATGCAGTGACTGATTGCATTCAGAATGATGGAGACATGACACAGCTTTGTGGATAAGCAAACAAAACCCACAATGTTTTCCAATGCTTTCCTGAAAGATGACAAAGGAAAACAAGGAGTGAAAGAATTTTATTGATCTGATTGCAACAATGACCTTCCTTACTATTTGATATTTGGAGTTCTAGCTAATTTGCAATGTGAACCAAAAATGATGATTTTTATTAGCCTCAGGAAGTTGAGTTAATGCTGTCCATTATCCTAAGCTCACAGGTGTACTTCTTTTGCTGTGTTTATTACACTTGCTGCAATTTTGTGCAAATTCAAGCAGATTCGAGCTCTGAATTGCAAATCACCAAGGTTTTTTTGTTGCTGTATGCTTCCATTTTTCAAAAGATAGAACAGTTAAAATAAAGGCATGGGGACTAGGGAAATCGGATAGGAAAAGAGATGGAAACAAGAAAATGTAATGCCAGTTATTTTACAAAATCCGTTTTGGTATTTGAAACTTCAAATACAAATTATGTTCTTGGGCCTGCATATTGTTGTTTTTGAGTTTTGCTTCCTTGGACTAAAGTTTCCATGGAAATCCTCTGTTAATAATTATTTTGCTATGCTTCTAATTACAATCCCGCTGCAAGTTTTGCCAGTACCACAGCAACCTCTCTTCACAGAGTATCACAAAGAGGAAGAACAAAGAAGCCATCCAGCAAAAGCAAAAAGGAAAATATAATAAAATCAGATGTAACATCCAGCTAAAAATCATAACTTAGTAGCAATATATGTATATACAGTCTTTTTGACACAGATAATAATTTAGTGATATTAAGGGCAATCTAGTTTTGTTTGTCTGTTGGGTTATTTCCTCTTCCCCCTGCCCACCCCCACCACCACTTTTAGATTTCCTTTTCCAGGCCCAAGCTCTGTGCAAATACAGTTCTTTTTGAAAAGTTGTCAGAAATCTCATTAGTCTTCTGTGCTTTTTCTAAGCACAAAGATTTCACAATAGAGGCAAAGCACTGCTGGACTAACTACTTAAGCCAATGGTGGGTTCTCATCACTTGGCAGAGACTGGGTACCTCCCTGTGAAGTACGCGTTGGCCAAACATTAAGTTCAGAAGTTACTGGATGACAGACCAATGCCTGTGAAACCGTTTATGTGTCCCATTTCGTTCCTTAAACTTCACTATAGACGAAATTACAATCTGTTGCAATCTGTTACTCTGAGCAATCTGTTCTAGATCACAGAAGTGTCTGTTATATCCCTCTGCCATCACTGTGTGCTAGGCTGTGGTTTGGGCAGTTCTTGCTGCAGGTGTGACAAAGTGATGGAAGGAAGAGCTGGTAAAAATACAGCCCAGATACAAAATGCAGGAATCATTATTTCTCCCAGACAGTTCACTCCACATGCTGCATCTCCTAATTTTCACGAATATTCTTATGTGTCATGGTAATCTGCAAGTGTTTAGTAGAATAAGGAAACAAAATGAGAACTTTTATTCAAAATTTGTTTCATATCTGGTTTCTTTCTGTCTTTCAGGTGTCCTTATTAGGCAGTCACAGAATCAAGTTGACACTTTTCATGTTTTAGTGTGTTCAAACGCTGATGCAGTTCAATGTACCCACATCAGAACAGGCACTTCTGCTGTCTTTTATGTAGATTAATAAGCAGCAAAGGCAGTCTCAAAATTTAATGCCAAAACAGGGGTAATTTTTAAAGTCATCAAACCATATGGAATAAGGATTGAAAAAAAATTCAGTTGTTGGGATTGAGAGGTCTACATAAATATTGCACATTCACAATGTTGACTGCATATTAGCCATTAGCCACTCTTTGTGTTACAGCAGCTTTTGCAGCCACCTGCCCTAATGGTCAAATGTAGGAATTCTGTGAGTTCCTGATCTTTACCAGTCTCAGAGAATCTGAAAGGGCAAAGGGTTGGAAGGGACCTCTGGAGATCATTTAGTCCAACCCCCTGCCAAGAGAGGCAGTTTATTCCACGAATAAAGAGAACAGAAAAATTAACGCTACACGTACAGTTTCAAATATTGTCATGCAGTCAAACAGATATGAAGAAATGTATATCAAAGTCTTCATAGCTTTTTGTGGTTGGTCTCTGTTTTTCAGCTATCGAACAAATAATTCTTCTTGGCAGTGTATTTGGAATAGTTGGTCTTGCAGTTCTGGCACGTCTGATTTATTTATGCAGAAAGCAGAGGTAAGCCTTAACTGAACTGAAAACACCAATGAACCTCGTAAAGAAATAGCAACTGTTATGACCTTTTTAACAATTACTTAATAATGACCACTGGCAACAAACTGCTAGAGTACTACAGGTAAAAAAAAAAGTGCAAGTGATGTATACAAACGAATCAACTGTATATGTAACTGATTGGTGGAGAAAGAGGGCAGCATAGTGAATGAAAATAGTTTTGCTTAGGAATACTAGCAGACTGAAATGGAGATATGGTTTATTTTTCTGAACTTTGTTATCAACTGTTACAAATTTTTAAGCCTTCTCTGTTCCAGTGTCCGCAAGGAACAGAAACCCAGATAAAATGGAATCAAAATTGAGTGAATGGAAACACAATGGGGTTAAAGTCCTTGGAAAGAAGACTGTATGTGAGAGGAAGAACTAAATGCTTCTGAATTTATCTTTTAAAAAAAAAAAAAAAAAAGCACAGCACCAAGCTAACAGAACTTTGCTATTATTTTGCAGTATTCCATCACCT
Organism: Dasyornis broadbenti; assembly: GCA_013397935.1. Lineage (NCBI taxonomy): Eukaryota > Metazoa > Chordata > Aves > Passeriformes > Dasyornithidae > Dasyornis > Dasyornis broadbenti. The sequence continues at coordinate 191,582 of VZRN01005992.1, read as the reverse complement.
CAAAAATGCTACATTCACTAGGAATTCAGCTCAAAGAAATAAGAATGTGGCATATTATGCTGTGATATTAAAACCTATGTGTAAAGCCATGCTACTATATGGAGTCCTTTTTCTGCTTTTTGTATGTGTCACAAAGGCCAAAAGAAATGTAAGCATATTTTCCCCCTCAAAATCACCCTTACAGCTTTATATGATGGGAGGTTTCTGTATGCTAAAAGTGAGATGCATCCATACTGTGTACTAATACCATAGTTAAGGCCTGCAAACTGTATTTTGTTTCTTCCCCTTTTAGAATATGAAATTATTCCCTCTTTATGGGTTGCTATTTGATTTCACAGCAATGGTGTAAAGGGGCTTCCAAGGATGTTTGCCCTCTTTCTCTTCCTGACACAGCAACTTCTCTGTGGTTTTTGCTGTTAGCGTGGGGTTTTTTTCTGTTGGTTGCTTCTTAGCAAAGCTGTACTGCCATTGCTGAAACGTCTCACAGGCCAGGTAATAAAACTTGGTAGAAGTTTAGACGACAGCTTGACATTACCACTTTGTCCTTTGGTATCTTCAGGTAGGTGAAAAAAAAACCAAACCAAAACAAACCCAAACCCTATCTTTCTACATGTGCATTCACCATTCTCAGAAAGCAACGCCGCTCCTTCTCTGTCACTCCCGGAGCGTGTTGGCTGCTGTGTTTGTGTCTGTCGCTCTGGATCTAGGTTTCGCTGTAGGCATGGGTCTCTCCTCACGTCCCCGTGTCCGTGTCCGCCCTCAAGTGTCTCGGCTCTCTGGGCGTGGTGGGTGCTCGTGTGCCTGTCTCCGTGCCTCTCCGTGCCAGCCGGGGCCGGGACAGCGGCCCCCGCCCGGCCGCAGCTCCGCCCGCTTCAGGACGCGGGGACCGGGGGGTTCTGCAGCCGGGCAGCGCCCGCACTGCTTTCTGCCAGCGCTGCCGAGGCACGGCTCCACCGGCCGGGCATCTCTGCCTGTGCCTTTTCAGTCTTAGAATGACGCCCTAAATCGCAGCGTGCGGCGTTGGCACCGCGCCGCCCTTGAAGCCGCTCATGCCCGCGTCCCTTGGAAAGTTTGCAGCGTTCTCTTCCTGAGTCGAGTCCGTCCGTGCCTTCGCGGCTTCAGGAGAGGAGAGCCGGGCTGCACCTGCGCGCTCCCCTCGGCTCTGACACCCCCAGGGCGAACCCCAGCGGGCGGAGGGCGGGGGCAGCGGCGGCCGTGCCAGGCCACGGGGCTGACGGGCTCTTGCCCGACCCCTTCCGCGGCCGCAGCGGGACACTGGGCATGAGGGCAGTGACGAGAACCAGACTCGGGTGGCTGCTGGGATGGAGGAGTGCGTGTGTTTGTGCGTGTGTTCGTGCGTGTGTTTGTGCGTGTGTGTGTGCGTGTGTGTGTGTGGCGAGGCTCCCAGCCTGCGAGGAGGGCTTCGCGGGGCCACTGCGCTGCCCTGGGGCGAACGCCGTCAGCCCGAACCTGTCGGTGTCAGGAGTGGAAGCGGCAGTTCTGCGGTCCCGCGAGGCAGCAGGTTGGGATGTCGGTCTCTATCCTTTCCTGTCACATGGCTGGTAATAGGATCCCTCATCTGCCACTCGGCACCTCGCCGGGGCGCACTTACAGGACACATGCTGTAGGGCCTCCGCTTCCCGCACTTTGCGCTCTTCCCGGCCGCCTGCCACCCCCGGAGAGCTGGGGCTGCCGCCTGCGAGCGCGGTGCGGCCCGGCGGCCGCTGCCTATGGAGTTTCCCGCCCTCGCCGCTGTCCTGGCCTTCTCTGGGCTGGCGCTGAGCTGCTGCCGAGAGCCCGTTCTCTCCGGTGAGTGTCGCTTCGCGGGGAGCCGGGAGGGGGGCGCGTCTGGGGCTGCTCCCCGAACTCCTGGCAGGACTGAGCGGCGAGGGAGCCGGGCAGCCTCTCCCCGAGCTCCGCAGCCTCGCAGCTGGCGCGCAGCGTCCCGCGGAAGGGCTCTGCCGCCCGGCAGCGCCTCTTCGAGGTCGCGACGACGTCCCTTCCTGCTCGCCAGAGCCGTGCCGGGCTCCAAGCTGCTCGTGCAAACTCGCAGCGGGTATTTTTGCGAGGAGTTTCGTGGGTATTTGAGGCTCTGCCTGTGCTTGCTGAACTGGGAGCTCGGAAACTGTATGAAAGCGTGATGTAAGAGAAGGAAGAGCAGCACATTTCTCTGTTTAAGTGGTTCGATAGCTAGATCTGTAGAATGGAGGCATTTAAAGGGAGAGGGGCGTGCGGTTGTTTATGTCACTGGGAAAAAACTGTGGCGGCAGAGCCAGAGCTTGAAGGGTGGCCATCCTGCCTGTGTGCAGTGTGCTGCCCCAGCTCCCAGTCAAGCCTGGACTCCTCTGACCCTTTAGATTCTCATTCTGCCAAAGAGTCTGGGAAGCCTGAGGCTTCACTTCGTGAGGTGATTTTTCATTTAAAACTTCTCTGCACCCTTTTGTCCTCATTTTAGACTTTACTAATGATTTCAAGTACTACGGTTCACCTCCAGTAAACATTGGCCATGCTTTGCGAGATCTGAAGTGGCAGTTCCAGATGATCAGAGTGTCACAGCCATCAGATGTGTGGTCCTTCTGGGTACATTTTGTGTATTCTTAATTGCTGTACAAAGTAGAATTTGTTCTACTTCTTTTTGAATACATACTTGCTCATCAAGTTTTTGTAGATATACTTAGTTAGATGTGGAAAATACTTACACAGACTTTTTCAGGGAATATAAAACGTTTTACCAGGAAGAGTTCTGGTAAACTTTACTTCTCAGAAGTATGAGAGTATTTTCAGATAAGCATTAAGAGAGCTGCTTGGACAGGGACCATGTCTAACAGTCTGTTCCCAGTACCATTAGGACGTGTTTGGTGCACACAGTGGATACGTCTTCCTTTGCTTAAGTTGAGGAATGTTTGCTTGTAAGGTTTCTGAGCACAACTGCAGACAGAACGCTCCATGTGTAACCACGTCTCTCCCAGAGGGCTGCGTGACAGCAAGTGGAGGATACAGCTCAGTGTGAATGTCTGGCTGTTAAAGGGGACAGAAATGCCTGAGCACAAGCAGCTGGGGCAGGGGGAGGCGGGAAGAATATAGAATGCCTCTGAATGAAGGTGTAGCAAAGGAGAGTGGATCTAGAAAGTTCTGCTACCTAGGTGTCTTCTGCTAAAGAACCTGGAAACAGTGCAAATCTGCATTTCAACAACAACCTGTAATTTGTATGACATGTACAGGATCTGCAGAGTTCCTAATCTGCACAAGTAATAAATCAGGATCTTCTTCTTGACCTTTAATCCCACAGAACTGAAACGGAATCATCTGTGTCAGGTTGCACTTGAAACTGACAGAATTCGGAAATGACAAATATTACTGTTGCTTTTGTAAGGCAGTTTGTCATATGTTTTTAATGCCTATTCCTTTTTTTTTTTTTTTTTTAATGCGTATCTTAATGAGTTTATTGAAAAGAGCAGTCAAAATAAAAACGATGTCCCCATCATTTGCTAAGATAGGAGAGAAACTTCTGGAATTACTGTATGAAAATTTACTTCAATTGTTAGAAATTTAAGTGAATTAACAACCATTTTTGCACATAGTACTATGCTAATTTTCATAGAATGTTTCTGCTTCACTGTGTGATGTCTAACAGTTTTATTTCCATTTAGCAATGCTGGGTCACCATCTCCTTGGTTTTTTTCCCAGCTGAGTCTTTCCTTTGAGCTGTTATTCCAGCCTTCTCTTCCAAACCTTGTATCTCTTGTCATCTTACTCTGCCTATGTCTTGGTGATTCAGAGAAGCGATTCTATTTGATATGCCCTAAGCAAGTATCGTGGAAATACTCAAAAAAAGCAAGTTTTTTTTTTTTTCTAACTAGGCAGATATGGGATGAAATAGTCAGACATTTCAGCATATCATGCTTGTACATGCATAGAGCATAACTCAAAATCCAGAGTTATGTGAATGGATTTAAACAGGATGGAGCCAAAGAAGTGGGAGGGAGGCAGGGATTACATGCTGCCAGCTGCAAAATTTTCATTTTTGTCATATCACACCATAATGGTTGTGCAATTGACCACTCCCTCCATCCACACAGTGGCAATGGTGCATCCTGATAAAATTGCCAAAGGGATTCAGTCTGCCACACTTGACAAGGGAACAACAGTTTTAAACTTCACAAAGAAAGAAAACAAATGGGTGTATTAAGGAACAGAAATTCTTATGGGGCCACATCACGCATTCTTACTTCCAGTGATAAAGAATCACAAGACAAGCAAGTGTGTTTGTATCTTGTGGCTGAGGACCAGCCAGCAGCTGCAAAGCTCTGGCTAACATAGCATGTTTGTATTGTACAAATAAAAAGAAAAAAAGGGACAGAATGCATACTTTTAAGCATTTAAAAATAATGGGAACTGCCTCTTGTGCTCATAACCTAACTTACCTCCTTCCACCATATTTCGGAAAATGTCTGGCCAGTCAGATTTCTTTTTTTCTTTTTTTAAGTGATGAAAAAGTGATTAGTTCGATGATTAGAGTCAAAATTTCACAGGGATAGCAAGTTCACATATATAAGAGCTCACACACTGCCAGGGAACACAAGTATCAACTCTGCATGTCTGTACATTTCCAGGAATGTACATTTTTACAAGACAGATGCTTCAGTCAAGATTTGATCAAATCTCAGGTGGCATAATTCAAATATAATCAAATATTCACTGTGGCTGCTCTCTGGCTTGGACCAATGCTAATTAAGTCTCAGCAAAAATTATTGCATTTGAGGACTTTCAAAAATTATATGCGTATGTCTGCGTGTGTGTTTGAATGGATACGTGGAACGAGCAAGATACGATTTTTAAACGACATGGAGTGCTCCTACATTGTAAAGGAAAAATGATCAGCTAACCAAGTGCCCTCATAGCATCACATCAAAATTTAGCTGTCTGATTTAACAAATGGGGAGTTGTTTTCTAGTAATTTTGAAAATTGCAGTTTTAAACAAAGAGTATTCTTTCGTGATGGTTTTTCTTTAGCTTGTATCAACTGTTCTTTTGTGGAGGAGGGGTTTACTGTTACAGCATAGGCACAGAAGCCTGATAGTTTTGATAAGTGGATAATTGTGTTATATTAGTATGAATTGGAATAGAAGACTATTGAAATGTAGAAATACTACACTATTTTTTTTTACTTGGGTAGATCTAAATCAGTCCTATACTTCCCAAAAGCATTTATTTTGCATCATAACATAATTTGGAATGATATTTGTTTTCCTGACCACTCATATGATAGTATGCAAATTAACTTTTGGTTCATCTGATAAAACTGCATCTTCAAAGAAAACCATTGCAATGCTAAAAATATTTTTAATAATGACCACAGAAGCCATATTTGTGTCTTTCATCTCCTGAAGCTTCTTCTGGTTTTAATCAGTGTTCCCACATGAAGAACTGTGGCAACCTATGATAATAGAATCCCTATTCACATCTCTAGGGAAACAAAAGTGCTCTCATTTGAAGAAGGTGATGTGGTGTTTTGCCCCTTCCACCCGTGGGCCCCTGCCTCTGTTTCTGCCGGGGTATCTTGGCATCACTTAAGTGGTTTCTGTCCTTTCCTCTGTGCGTTACTTTCCCATTGAAGTGTTTCTGCTGTCTAATTATACCCTTTCAATCAAATTAGAGACTGCAGCATCTGGTTAGTGCCTGTAACTGTTGCCATCTGCACCTAGATACAGTGCTTTCATTTAAGGAGGAGTGCTTAAATTGCGATCTCTAGCGAGAACTAGAACAGTTTAGGTAGAATGGAAATGACTTAAAACTATTCTTAGAACACTATGCAAGCACATGCATCAAGCAACCCACACTGAGTCATTATCGGACCTGGCACCCTTGGTTTCATACCCTTATATTCTGCTTAAGCATTTTTCTGACTTTTAGAAAAGGCTGTAGGAAAAACAAATGAAAACTGAGCAGGCAGTTAGAGCATGTAAATTCAAGGAACCTTTAATTTTTGGTCCAGCCTTACAGAACATTTAATTACACCGCTGTAATGAAACCCGAGATTTAAATAGCAGCCACCTTCATTTATCTTTCATTAATCTGCAGATCTTTAAAAGAAGACCTTGCTTTTTGTTGGGCAGTTGCTGGTAGGGTAATTTCTGGCTTGGGTAGGCTAGTTTCAGGTTAATAATTGTTGTCAGTCTCTCTGGACACTAGTCAACACTCCAAGTAGCTTCCAGAACATTAAGCAAACAAACAAAACTATTTTTTTTTCTCTCTCCAGTGGAATAGGAAGACGTTTGCCTTTCTGAATTTTCTGTCTGAAAAGCTATGTGCAGGCCTCAAACTTGGAAAGTACTCCGTCATTTAAACCATCCTGAAATCTCCATCCCTTCAGTCTGCAATTTGTAGTGTCTCTAGATAGATGTCTTTGAGAAAATCATTGGAAGCCAATGCAGACTCTGAAATGTCAGTGATTTATCGTGAGTAAAAGTCAGGCTATTATAGTCTGCACTACCTTAATTTTTCAAATGATCCTAAAGTGGTGCCCATGTGGAGTGCAGGCAGCCATGCAATCCCAAAGTAACAAAGGAAAATGATCATTGTAAGGTCCCTACACTGAAGAAGAAACCGACACAGATGGAAAGAATTTCTACAACAGCTGCTGTTTGATCTTCCAAATGTTGATCTGGCTCTAATAAAACTAATTGTGAACCTGTATCACACACTGAGGATGCACTTACAGTGGACAACATCCCTAGTCTTGTTTTCTGCTTTTTTGTTCTAGCAGTTGTCACTCAATACATACTTACCTTGTCTCAGCTTTCATTTTTAAAAAGTTACTTTTCTGTCAACCATGGCACCTGATGTGTTGAAAACAAAACAGCCCTGACAACAAACTGCTGTCTGTGTTTTCTCACTAAGGCTCATAAACTTTAGCCTGAACAGCACCTGTTGGAACCTTTCGTGACTAGAAGCTCTGCGAAGGTTCTCTGATTAATTATCTCTGATTAACCTCTGATTAATTCTGTTTACAGACATCGCCATGAAACAGTAGAAGCAGCAGGATCATTAGGCAGTTAATTGAGTGAAATCATCATGGACACTGATTCTAATCACAGATTTGACATAAGCCTCTACTTCAGACTGTGTCTGAAACCCAGCTGACTAAGATCTTAGAAATATGAGGTCACACACTTCTAGATTTGAGTGGTCACAGCTTTCTTCATGTCCTGTCTGAAACCCTATCGTTTTAATATAGGTTTATGGCTGACAGGGTAGTATGAGCCTTGCGTGCGTGAACAAAAACCAGGTGGCAAATCTATCAAGCACAGTGGCACCCTGATGCCTTCTCAGAGGCTGCCAGCGGTAGTGTCCACAAGGTGTGTGTTCTTCCCTTGATGTCTTTGCTTCTGGGAGAAGACTTGGATACAGTGCAAGTTCTGTCATAGCTCACCACAGTCTTACAAAACTTTAAGGAACAAGGCTTGCTGAAAGTCACAGAACCGGCGTTAATTTTCTTGAGTCACAGTTCTGATGTTACATTCCAAGTGAAGGGTTCAGAGCCTGAAGTATCACGAAGTATCCATCAACCCAAGGCAGCTGAATCCAGTGGGTGCCCCAGCAGTAGAGAAGTGGTTGTTGCTGGTTGATTTACTCTTTTCCCCCTCCCTTCTATATAATCTACCAAAGAGAAATCAGATCATTTGAGTGAGCCAGAGAGTTCTACCAATAGTGTTCAGTCCAGTCTCTTCTGACTGTTTAATTTAGATGACCTCATCTGAATTAGTTTTGTGCAGACAAATCTAGGTGACCTTTTTTTAAGCTCATCTTTTCACAGAATTATGGCACTAGTGGTACAAGATGAAAAGTAGGGTGGAGGTTCTAACCACCTGTTCTCCAGAGTCTTTCAGGACTTGGATTTGAAATAGAGTGGACAGCAGCCTTTCTGCAGAAGAAACATGCACCTTCAGCACACTGGGAATATTAATTTCATGGTGAAATCACTAAGGTAGTGTCTTGGCTGTCATGTAGCAAAATATGATGAAATCACTGCGTGTAATAAACTGGAGAATTGAGTTGTTTACTGCCAAGATACTGAATATGCTGACATCTGTAACTGTGCTACTGGGATTTTTACAGAAGACTGTACAAAATGTATCTTAGCAGCTCTCAAAGCTGACTGGTCAAGGTAAAAGAATGTAGGGTTGTGTCCTGGTTTCAAATGGTGTAAGTTCCTTCTTAGTAGCAGGTACAGTGCCGTGTTTTGTATTTAGTAGGAGAATGACGTTTATAACACTGATTTTTCAGTTGACACCAAGTATTCAATTTTCCATGCTTAGCCAGTGAGCAGGTGCACAAGAAGCCAGGAGGGAGCATAGCAAGGACAAATGACCTGATTTTTTAAAATGCCATTATTTATTTGAAAAGATGGCACTCCCATGCTATGGCAAAATTATTATTAATCCTTAACAAAATCCAAATTCCCTGTAAGACAAAAGGTCTTGTATTTCATTTGATAGCAGCTGCTAAATTCCATGACTTAAAGTTGTCACTTCAGTGTTTCAGGGATAATCAATGATTTTGTGTGGTACCTCACTGCCTCCCCTTTCCACACCTAGATGCCAACTAAGCCAGGGAAGCTTTGTGCAACTCAGCTGGCACATTTGCACCAAATCTCCTGATAGTGCAAAGGAGCACAGGGGCACTGATACAGCTGCCTATTGTCTTGGGAACAAAAAGCTACAGCAAAGAGGAGTGAAAAGAGATCTGACTCTTCCTTTTGTTCTTATAGTGCAGTGAAGTTTGAAGAAAATCAACCAAAAAAAGCTGACATGAAAATGTAAGTCAGTCGCTACTGCAAGTTAAAGCATGGGCCAGTCTTAGCAGATCCAAAAATGGACTGAAGTTAACTTCAGTGTAGTTTGTGTGACAGACTAAATTCAGGTATTGTAGCATTCCTTACGTTTCTGAGTAGATGGTAGTATATATTGCTTCTCATTTAGGAGTGAGAACTGAAAAAAAAAAAGTAATAGCACAAAGCTAATGTAGATGTTTTTTTCTGGATGTGTTTATCACTTCTCACAAATTCTTTATACTCCATATTATTTTGTTTATCTATTTTTGATTATGTTTTTCTCTCTTTTCTGCTAAATTCATCAGTGTATATTTTTCAACTATAGCCTACAAAAGCTTTTATATTAACTGCAAAGCAAAAGAGTTATTGAAGAAAGTTACAACACAGTCGTGACCTTAAAGTGGTTTTTTCATATGTTTACACAAATATCTCTGGTGGCCTGAATACTGGAAACTCAGATTTACATTTTCAAATTAATGTATGCAGCCCACCTGTATAGCTAATGCAGTCAGGTAAATTACAGTAAGGAGGAGTAGTGACCTTAAGCTTGTTTTTCTTAAATTATATAGCTTTCTGTCCACAGATGATAGCAGAATAGATTAATGGCTGTGCAGACACCTCTTCTCTGTGCCTTCAGCAACAAAGTTTCATTTAATAGAAATCCAAACTTGCCTAGGCATGAAAATGCACAGTGAAAGCACAAAACCATTGTCTTTCATCTGCTGTGTAATACAACTGTGAAATAATTATTATAATTGCATCATTCTGATATTTGTGAGCCCAGACTAAACTCATTTCAGAGGCATGGTTTTAATACTACTTTTTTTTTTCTCCTACAGTATTTCTAAATACAAAAATGGTGTACTGTTAATATCAGAGTTAAGATGTGGGTGGTTTTTTTTTTCCTCTTCCAGCTGCAGGCACACAGGTCTTTCTAGACTTGTTTTGTAAGTTAGAGCTCATGAGGGACACCTGAGATCAGCACATACTTCAGAGCACTCTCCCATTCCCTCAGGGCAATAGAACGTCTCTGCAGCTGTAATATGGTTTCTACAGAGAATACTATCAGATGAAACAGGAGGTTTCACAGCCTGTAGTTAGCAGAAAGCATTTGTGAATTTCCCCAGTAATGCTGTCCAGTACAAAGAAATGTTTACAGCAGTGTAACACAGCAGTTTTAATTCTGTCATGGACTGTTATACTTTAATCCTATTCTTAAATAAATGCAAGGATGATAAATGTTAGCAAGTATTAATTATAAACAGGATGGACTTATTTATGGTACAGTAATTGTAATGACTGTTTCTGGAGGATAATCATAGAATGGTTGAGATCAAAGTGACCTCTGGGGGTCATCTTGTCCAACTGCTGTGCTCAAGCACGGTCACCTACAGCAGGGTTGTCCAGGTGGCTTTTGAGTATTTCCAAGGACAGGGAGATTCTAGAGCCTCGCTAGGCATGTGTATTCCCATGCTCTGTCACACTCACATCGCATGACTTAATCAAAAAATATTTGCAGTTTCATCAAATGTAAAATTGTTCGTGCATTTGGATATTTATTTGATCAGATGTCCAGTGAACATGTCTATGCCCAAGGTTCCTTTCAACCCAAACCATTTTAGGATTCTGTGATTAACAAGGCCCAGAGGATCCAGGCAGCATGAAATTTGTAGTTCAGCTGAGAAGGGGCTGGTGTATTTAGTAACTAGAGAAATCATTCTCTACTTTGATTTCTAACTTGCTGAGTGTTAGGAAGCTAGGAAAACAAATGTAAGTGGGAGGAAATATGAGCAAGGCAGAAGAATACTGACCCATACTTTTTAATCTGAAAGCATAAATGCTTTAGTAGCAAATCATGATTACACTCTACCAAAGGAGGTCCCTTTCTAAGGCAGTTCAATGCCTAAGAATTTTTCTAAATCAGAATGTAAATGTTTGTAAGATCCGTGCCTACAAAGTCTCTCACTTCATAAAGTACAGATAGTCACAGCTTTAGCTGAAGAGGCATGAGATTTTGATTAATATGCTGATAAGTAGGAGATTGATAAAGTCATATAATTTCAATTTTGGACAATTAACAAGTTACAGAGTCATCCTAATGAGTAAAACACGGGGAAAACAGTAAAAAATGTATTATGCTTATTCAGAAAATGCATGTTAATTGTGTAAACCCCTCTGCAGACCTGTGTTATACATTGTTTATTAAAGTAATGACATCATAATCTCTTGAATAGAGGTTTGACTGAGAGAAAGCTTAAATCCCAGCCAGCATCTTTAGCTGCCTAAACAATGCAGGAAACATGGTCTATTGGAGATGGGGCAGAGGGTGAGGGAAGAACAAACACTAAACCTACACACATTCTTTCTTTTTCCATTTCTCTTTCTCCCCAGAATGTTATACAGCAAACGGGGCTGACTATCGTGGCACTCAGAACCAGACCTCCCAACATGCAGGGAAACCTTGTCTTTTTTGGAACGAGACATTCGAGCATCCTTATAATACTGTGAAATATCCCAATGGGGAGGGAGGGCTTGGAGAGCATAACTACTGCAGGTAAGAAATGTCACATTGCTACTAACATTGCCCGTACACCCAGTGTTACTTTACACAGCTGATAGAAAATTAGGAAACTTCCTGTCATGGAGTGAAGAATGTCAGAAGCATGGGTATCTAAACACGTTTTGGTTTGTCGTGAAATCAGTACCCTGGATCTACAAACACCTTTAGTAGAAAAACTTTTTCAACCCAGCTCCCACACTTTTTCAGCATAGTCCCAAAAGCAAAACATGTACCAGCTGTGCAAAAACATGCATAAGAACCAGAATGCTGATCCAGATATTCAAGAAACACAGAGTCTTGCTTTACCTAGCAAATGAGAATTTGGTGTTACAAGGAGCAAGAAGCCTATAATTTGATATGTAAACCTGAGAAATCATTTAATTACCAAACAGAGCTTTTCTACCTCAGTCTGCTAGGTGTTCGATTATCCTCGTTAAGATGGAGTTTGACTGGAAGGTTTGGCTTTTTCTTCCTTATGCTGTATCACTTGACCTAGGAATATTCTCACAGGTGTGTGGAATGACAGTCCTAACTAATGGTTGACTTTTAACTTCACATTCTCTTGAAAGAAAGCTTGGAAAGTCACTAAGAGTGCCAGAGTGTATCTTTAGCATGCAAATGTTGTCAAGGCCTGTAGTACAGCTGTTTTAGCTCTTTCTCTGACATCCATTTGCTTGATGGCAATGGACAAGTTGATCTTCCCTTCTCTCAGGCAGCACATACCTCACAAGGCTTTTTTAAGGCATTACACATTCTTTGATTTTAGGGACAACATTTGAATAATCTGATTTTACACTTGAAGTATTAATCAGAAGTGTGGTACCTCTCCATGGGTGGTCCTTACTTGGAACACTTTGTTTACTTCAAGACACCCTGTTAAGATGGAAATGCCTCCTAATGTTCCACTCATTTCAACCATAACAAAATTATGATGACTGAAGTTTTTGGAGATTTTAAAAGACAGAGAGTTGTTATCTATCTGTATGCACTTCCGAGGTTCAAGGCAAAGATGTCTAAGGACATTCATCATGTTTCTCTTCGATTTCCTTGCATTTTAAGGCATTCATATGTAGAGTGCCATTATCGTGATGCCGTTCCAGACACACGGTCTCTGTCATGAAAATGTGAACACAAAAATTCCTGTCACTCTGGAAACAAGGGAAAATGGGTTAGTTCGAGTACAAGCTTTACCTGGTTTTAGTCTTCTACTTTCTTTAGCTACTGGAAGCTCTTGAATTACACCTAAATTCCTAGCATGCCTACCCCTAGACTTTCCTTGTTCATTACCTCTACTAATCTGTTTGAAAGCCTAACAGGCAACATTTTAGCCATCTAAACTGAACTCAACTCACCAGTTGTTTTCAGCAGTCTGTTATTTGACCAAAAAACATCCACAGAATTTCTAAAATTGGATCTCCCACAAAAGAGCTGTTAATATGCATAAATGACAACACGCAGCTGAACTGACACTTCAGTAGGGCTGTGTCATTAATAGAATTCATGCCAAAGTGCAGGATAAAAAGATTGTAATGGGTCCTAATTAAAAGAAAAGGTCATATTTCAACCTGACTGTCCAAAATAACAATTTATTCTCTTAAATAGAATAGTGAATAGCCTTTCAAACTGTACATAGAGAAAATTTTAAATAACCTAATGACTAACTAGGTATGCATTTGTAAGTGACTCTGCACAACAGCAAAGAATTATAAAAGTAGTGATCATCATCATGGACTCATAAGGAATCATCTATCGATATAAAGATATCACTGGAATGGATTTAATCAGTTTTATTGAAGGGGAAGCAAATAACTCAATCTTTCCCTGAAGTCTTTATTAGCTAAGTGTTTTTATCACCACACATACTGAAAGCTGGAGTCTGGACTATTTTGTACCAAAGCAGAAAAAACAAGTTTATGAGTCTGTGGAACCTGTACACAGGATGTGGGACAGAACATCTTCCTCGCTGTCAGTACTGACCAGAAATAGCTCTGCACCTTTTAAACTTAGAGTAAAAAAAAGCTACATTTTAGACATCACTAGCATCTTATGCTTGATGTATACTGTAATAACCAAAGCTATCTGAACTTCCTGAAAATGCAAAACTTTGCATTTTTCTTGGTATATAAGTCCAATGGGAGGTATTAGAGCAAAAATAGTAATGCCATTGAAGCTTAATAAGATTGATTTTTTTGGTGGTTTTTGAAAAAAACTGGTTTTCTCTTTCAGAAACCCTGATGGGGATGTCAGCCCATGGTGCTATATTGCAGAACATGAAGATGGAATATATTGGAAATACTGTGAGATTCCATCCTGCCGAAGTAAGAGCACCATGCAATTTTTTTAGGTCTACATCTCTGCTGAGCAGAGATTGGCAGATATACAACAGTGGGTAGTGATTTCCAAACAGAAACCAGGATAAGGCAAAACAGCTTATTTTCAGTTGCAGACTAAGCTATATTTTAAATGGGTTTTTTAGCGTTAATGACAAGCTTACTGAATTGTTCCTCCATTGCTATCCTTTTCATCTTATCTCAGAATTACTGCATTATATTATTTACAAACAATACTGTGTGACAGGGAATCACACAAAACTTATGCAGTGCTCCTAGTTCTCTGAATCCAGAGAAATGTATCATTACTTTGTTAAAATCTAGAGGACAAAAAAAGAAAAGGAAAGTTTTTACAAGGTATATACGTGTCCGTCATTTGCAATCAGCTCGTAAAATGAATTACATTAGTTTAATGTATATAGCTCATCATACACAGAATTGCTTGGAGGAAACAAAAGGCAATATGAGAGGACATAGAGAAAAGGTGTCTGTGTGGTATATGGGAACTCTGGGCCAGAATTCTCTCTCTGGCAGGTGCAGATATTTAGCATTGCTGTGAAACCTAAACTCTGATTTTTAAAAAATCAGGTAATTCACAAGCGACTCACCTGAAGCTTCTTTCCACAATTCAATATTTTGAATGTATTATAATTTTTACAGTTTCAAAATGTCATGATTTGTGTCAGTATGTTCCAAAATTTTCTTTCCCAAATCACGTTCTTTAAAATATGCCTAAGTATTAAGGAGATATTCTAGTTTTGCGTGTTAACAAGAAACCATAGCTGCACATTGTGGTAAGTTAATCCTTAATGCCTTCACTTGCTTTCGTAACTTCTTCTGTGCAAGTGCCCTCTGTTTCTAAGGCATAACTTAGGTCTTCACTGTTAATCACCAGAGCAGTGATTTTTTCACTGCATTTTTTTTTTTCACTTCATAGTTTTCTTTTTTTTTTTTTTTAATGAATGTGAGGGATTCACATCTTCAAGCTAGGCAAACAAATACATAAGTGTGACCTTGAGACAGATGCCTTTTTCCTAGGCTTAAATACAGATTAAGGAGTCTAATTTAAATAACACAAAACCATTCAACACTCTCAAACTTGTTGTTCAGAGGACATCTCACTCTTATTTTTCTAATATACCAGGCACGATTTAAGAAATCTGACCTTCCTAATTAAGAAATTTAACTTGGTCTAAAATGAAAGAATTTGCATTTTCTTTAAAGACCACAGATGTTAACAAATTATCTGGATATGGCACCAGGAAAAAAGCTGAAAGGCAAATTCTCTCCACTCCATTTGTTCTACACAAAGGATCCTTTTAAAACCAGCCTCGCTTGTTTTCTCTGTGGTGGGGAGCAGAGGATTTAAACTTGGACACTTACTTGCACAGATAATCCAGACTTACATTTACAAAACGTCCTTTTGACCAGTAGCAGCTGCTTCAAGCATTGCACTGAAACTCGATACTAGAAAAAGGAATTGCAGCAATTTAGAGCAAACTGTACATTGCAAGCCCATCCAAATCTTAATACAAACCTCATGGTTTATGAAGCTGTGTAAGTAAAAAAATGTTTTATTCTTCACCACACTTTCTGTTTTCAGTAAGCATGATGTTAAGTCACAGGACCATCAGAACTATCTTGTGAAGTACACAATACAAAACTTGAGTTTTGTGATGGAGCAAGAAAGCAACTGTGCAAAAAATACTATTGGAAAATTTTTAGAGAAAAATTTCTTGTATTATAATCTTCTTTTTCTTAATGATATTTACTACTAGGAAAGTATCTGGAGCATAAGTTACCTATTAACTATGCCCACATAATACCATGGCAATGCCAACAATATGAAGCCTCTTGATTGCTTAGAAAGATTTGCATGCAATGATTCATCATAACAATAATTAAGAGTCCACAGTTAAGAATTTTTCATTATGATGGTGAATTCGTGATTATATCATGTGTCTCATTCACTAATATTTGTACACGACACTAAATGTTTCAGTCAGAAATGTGTTCTGACATTCTGTGTATGTAATTTAGAATTTAGCAGCGTTAGTTGAAGATGGATGAGCATAATCAGAGTAGACAGTGGTAGTTACTCCAGTGGGAACTTGCTCTTTCCTTTTCTTCCTCTCTTCTTCTTCGTGTCTGCTAAGCAGACTGGAATGGACATAAACAAAACAAAAGGCAAGACCAGCTCCGAGTGCTGAGAGGACATGTGCGTCTCACATGGAGAGTTCAGAACTGAATGCTTTAGATGGTTTGTTTGCCATGTTGCAGCTATTCCTGACTTTTTGGGTCTCCTTTTTAATGAGGTTAGGTTTAAGTTCAAAGGAAATAACAACTTACACTCCCAAAATGTGAAAGAAAGAAAGGCTTGCTATACCACTTAATTACATCTTCGTGTTTATGACTCACAGGACTCTCTCCCCATAAACAGATTTCATTACTGGAATCATATTTCCAGTGTGCATGTATGTAATAAATTTGACTGAAATAGCAATGAAAAGTTAAATGGCAGAGCCAGGTAAGTTCTACAGAGCTGTATGGAGCAGAAGAACAAAGACAGCTCAAACAATTTGTGCATACTGCCACTGCAAAAACCTAGGAGGCTCCTGAAAGACAGCTAGATGAGCATAGCTGAATATGGTTTTGAGCTCAAAACGATTAATTCCATATTTTAATACATCTAATATGTGCCTTAACATGTAAAATACAGAAGCTGTGCTGTTTGCCACGAGCTCATTATGCCAAATGCTGCTTTAAAAGAAAAATAATATGCTTGTGCAAAAGAGGTGACCTTTTAAGCACAAGATGACAAATAGATACAAATGGGTGAAGACAGTATAACAGTGAAACATCACTGGTCAGCGTGAACAGTAATCACAGAACACTGACTACGTCATTTTTTGCCAAGTTTCTTTAGCAGGCTAAATATGAAGAGCAAAAAAGGTTAAAATGCTGCTGGGACACTAAAGAGACTAATTAGTTCTAGGATGTACGCTTGCTTTAGTTACAAAATTTAAGAAGTTTTCAAATTACTCGGTCAAGTTTCTTAAAGTGGAACATACTGAAGTACTAATCCTCTGGAGCCAAGGTTGAAAGGTCTCACTAATAAAGCTACTTTAGAAAATAATAAAAAAATTTAAAATCCCAGGTCTCTTAGGAAAATGAACAAGGTTAGATAACTAGGAAGCTTTTTCAGGGCAGTAAAATCATGCACAATACAAAAAAGAATGAGCTCTCTCAGAGTTATCTGCCCAGCTGTACTCAGCTGGGGTGGGGCTGCAAATGGGGATTTCCAAAGGTATGTTAAATCAGGCTGTAACTTGAAGTCTCAGTACTTATGTGAATGTTGCTGCAGGGCATATCAGAGCCATAATTCCATGCAAGTATTTAGAATTGAAAGTGTATCATTCTTAGAAAACAAAATTAATTTATGAACAGTATTTGAAGCAGCGTTATGTCATTATTCATAGTAAGTTTACTGGGTACTGTAATAACCAATGACTGCATAAATAAAACACTCATCCAAGTCTCTGATCACATCCTTTCATGCAGTGCTGTGGTAGTTAGGTGGACTGAAAAGAATCCTTGTCAATCTGGCACAGGAATGAAACAGCATAGAGCTGGCAATAGATTTAATTTCAAGTATGTGAGCAGATATGACAAGTGGGCAAGGGATAATTTTATGCCGTTGGCACAGCACTGTATTGTACTCCACATCCTCCCCGGGTGGTGGTCATGGCTAAATTCCAGTGCTTTGATGAAAAGTGCAAAAGCAAACAAAAACAGAGGACAAATTATGCACTGAAGGGGGAAAGCTCTGATCTCCCATAGTGACCAAAGAGCCTTGAAACATTGCATTAATGTAAATAGATGAGGTTTTTTAAAGTAATATTGCTTATTTTTAATCTCTTTGTATGATACTTCAGATTAGTATCAGAATTCAAGTTTTAAATATTAGGAAATTCCCCTATATAAGTATATAGTCCCTCCCATAAAACTTGTCAAGCTCTATCATAAAACAGTTTAGGTTCCCTTCCTCAAATATCCTGTTTTGAAAACCTCCAGAATGTCAATGTTTTGAAGATCAGACAGAAATCATGTAGTTTAATTTACATTTTCAGAATATGCATGTCCATAGTAAAAAAACCACAACCCCCCCGAACCCACTTAATGCCTTGGGGTTTTTTAATTGCCTCTGTCAGGAGAAATGAACAAGGGTATTTATTTTGTCTGTTTTACTGCAGCTTACTGAAACCAACTAGAGAGTCTTACAGGTATATTGCGAAGAAGATATGACACTCTTGCCCTGTCACTCGCCCCGCGGCGTGTTTGGAAAATATGACAGGAACCATATAGAGTATGAGTAATAAACAGAGCAACGCTTCCCATACTGCGAAATCAAGACCAGAATGTAGAGAAAGCTGCTTAGTAACCAGGTAGTGCAGAAAGTGGTCTGTCTTGGATGTTTAGAGGCACCCCTTTAGAATGACTGTTGTGTGTTACTCTTGCCAGTGCCAGGAAATCTCGGGTGTTACAAGGACCATGGAGAGCCACCACCTTTGACTGGCACCAGCGAGACCTCCAATAAACTTACAATCCAAACGTGCATCAGTTCCTGCCGGAGTCAACAATTTAAGGTGATTTCTTTGATGTACATTTGCAAAATGTTTTCACGGACAAAAATGACAATATGCCTAGAGCTCTCTATCATATTTCTCCTGTTCTCCAATTTTATTTTTAACCTTTGGGAGGTCTAAGGTTGCATTTCCACTCCAGGAGATGTAGCCCTCTCTCTGCATCCAGAGGAATCTGGACAAATGACTGATGACTAATGCCAGGAGAAAATATGTTTGCTTACTGCAGTTGTGAGTGTCAGGGTGCCCACCATTCTATCTTTCTCTCTAGTCTTAAGTAGCATCCTGACAGTTCAAACAAAAACAGCCTGTGGTGGTTCCTCTGACTAATCATACTTCTCCAAAACACACATATTCTGCTGCCAGCTTTCTTGCTGAAACAACCTCCCGCTGTCACTCCTTCAAATACTATTCCTCCCTTCCTTATGCATCTTTGTTGTCAAAGTTTGCAGGCATGGAATCAGGTTATGCTTGTTTCTGTGGAAATAATCCTGACTACTGGAGATATGGGGAGGCAGCCAGTACGGAATGCAACAGTGTTTGCTTTGGAGACCATACTCAGCCTTGCGGTGGGGATGGCAGAGTCATTCTTTTTGACAGTAAGTATTGAAGCAGGCTCAGTTTTTCCCAAAGGAGAGGCCTCACATGTTCAGTAAATTAGGGAAAAGGTTCAAAAACAATGAGAACTGATGCACACAAAACAGCAAAACACCTCCATTTGGTATAAAATAAAGCTGCTTTCCATTTCTGCCTAAAATTCTCATCCATTAATAATGTGAAATAGCTCTTTCAAGAAATGATGCTTGCTTATGTTCCAGAAGTTCTCTTACTTTCCTCACAAGTGGTACTAAGTCAGCTATCAGAAGCAGCATGTCACAGATAGACTCCCTAAGAACTGATCTTACTAGAGAGTAAAAAATTATATGTGCATGTATGGATATGCATTGTCAGTTGGCTGGCATTTGAGCTGCTCTCTGGATTCACTGGTATTTAAGTTTGCACTGGGAATCTGGATAGCTGTCCAGGAATATAACAATTTACTGGGCACGTACTTGTTTCTAATACAAAAGGTAGCAACAAATCTTTTCCTGAGACTTTGTAAAAGTATCTTTTTCAAAGGTAAGGTGAAATATTACTTGTGAAAGATCAAAAGACAGGATGCTTGGAAAGCACAAATATATGGCCCCAGAGGTGACTAAGGTATTACAGGAGAGAGTGAGAGATCTTGGATTGTTTAGCCTTGATAAAAGAAGGTCTGGGGAGGAACCTTTTCAATTTGCATAGCTAACTAATGGGAGAGTGTAAAGATGAAGCCATCCTTTTCTCAGTGCTATCTAGTGAACAGACAAGGGGCAACAGGTACAAATTGAAATGCAGGAAAATCCATTTAAACATAAGGAAAAACTTTTTTTTTATGGTGAGGGTGACACTGGAACAGGTTGCCCAGCGAGGCAGAAGAGTCCTTGGAGACTCAAAACACAACCAGACACCGTCTCCTGCTTTGAGCAGGGGGATTTGACCACACAATCTTCAGGGTCCCTTTCGACTTCACCTGTTCTGTGAAGATTTGTTTTTTCAATTTCCCACAGTTGTAAAGGAATGTCAGTAATTAAGCAGTGAGAGTTAATAGTCACTAATCCACTTGCTTGCCTGCCTCCCCACCTGATTGGGGTGGAGTACAAGCCCCTGAATCAGGGATTTCTCTTTCTATCCCATTTCTGCACGGATGCAGGAAGGGCTACACGGTTACATACAAGGACAAGGCATAGTTGCAGTATTCATGATTGATGCAGAGTAATGAGACATAATGAGAGTATTCCAAGCAAATGCAGTGTAATGGCTGTGGAAAGTAAAGAACACCAGCTGCAGTCAGTGCATCCCGCTGGCCTAGCAAGTCTGTACCTTCAAGTCCTTTAAGTATTAGAATCTACAGGGTGCTAAAGCTTAGCAAAATTAATGTATTACCTCTTTTTTCTTCTTCTTCTTCTTCTTTCAATTTTTCTCCCTTTCCACTTGTTTTCACAGCCCTTATTGGTGCCTGTGGAGGGAATTACACTTCTGCTACAGCTGTGATCTATTCCCCAGATTTTCCTGACACGTATGGCACAGGCAAAGTCTGTTATTGGACCATACAAGTTCCAGGAGCATCTCAAATCCACTTCAGTTTTGCCCTTTTTGAAATCAAGGATGCTACAGATATGGTGGAATTGCTGGATGGATACACCTATCATGTCCTAGCTCGTTTTAATGGCAAGAACCGGCCTCCCCACACCTTTAACATCTCTTTGGATTTTGTCATTTTGTACTTTTTCTCAGATGACATCAATCAAGCCCAGGGATTTGCTATCAGGTATAGAGGTAAGAGGCTACCTTTGCTCTTTCTACCTTTCAATTAAGCATTTAATTCACAGAGGAGATTTCTGAAGTGGCAATTAAAGAAGAAATATTTTAACTCTGATCTAACAAGTGTTTCACCTCTGTCGTTGCCACTACTCAGTGGGTGAAAGCTTCCCCAAAATTTCTCTCCATTTAGAACACTCCAGTCAGCTAGGTCATAAATAGCAAAATACAGATTTTCAAAAATTGAGTTCTAGAGCAGCCTGTCAAAACAAACTGGGAAATTACAAAAGAAAACAAAACAAAAAACCAGTAATCCATGTTGGTTCATCTTGACTCCTTCCAACAGTCTATTCCTCTCTGATCAAAAGTCATCAGCAGAAAATGTTTTGGTCCATGAGTTGTACCTACTGTTACGATGAACAATTAGCTTCCAGAAAAATTCTGAAAACCCCAACCTGTTGAAGCACAGGCTGTTTCTGGAATCAGATATAATTTGATTATTTGAGTTCTCTTAAGTAAACTAGAGAGCAGCATGTCTGTTTACAAGCACAAAATAAACTCCAAGTACACCTGTTAAGAAATGGTTATTGTAATCCTACTCTTGTGTTTTCAGCTGTGAAGGACAATGTGCATCAAAACAAGATTCCAGTGAATCACACCCTTCCAGAGAGGACAAATGAACAAGCAAATCTCAGCATCAATGCAGCCCGGTCATCAAAGATACTCTATGTCATCACAACCAGCCCAAGCCACCCAACGAGCTCCATGCCTGGTAATGATGCAATAAAATGTGGAAATGGGAAAAACATTTTGCCAAAGCAAAATCTGGAGTCACTATTTCCTTTGCTGCCCCCTCCATATTATCTGATCCACTGTGCATCTCACTAACAGATGAATTTTCACTTAGTCTAATTAGCACTAACTGCGATTCTCTCATTACATTTCAAAACACTTCTCAGTTTAAGTCACAGATAGTGTGAAGATGGTGAGTTCTTGAGAACAAAAGCACATCAAAATATGTGAATCAAAGCAGCCTCAGCGACCACTGCATGCCCCAGAAGGACACAAGTTGCTGAAAACAGAGCAAACTTCTGTGGAGTTTAGAACAGCTTGAATGCTGGATGCATCCCTGTTACCCCAATTAACAAAAGCTTCATCAGTAATCCAAAGAGCAGTAGACAAGTTAATGGGTGTAGGGGAGGTGTTGCTGAGAACTGTCAAGTGTCTAGAACTCACCTTCGAGACATCACAACATTTAAAGCCAAGTTATTTAGTACATATTTGTATCCTCATAAAAAATCCTAAATAAGCACTTGCTAATTTTCCAGTCTGCTTTTAAATTTTCTCCTGAGCGCGTTTTGATTCCTTTCCTAGATAATTTTACTGGTATATGCTCTGAATTTTGCCAGCTTTCAGTTTTATTGGGAGGAGTCCTGCAAGGGAAAAACTGGTTCTGACTGAAAGCTTTCACTTTCTGCCAGTCTGCAGAAAATACTTGTAGGTTTAAGGCATCATCAAATTACAGATTTGAATAAAACATCAGAAGGCTGTTTGTTTCTTTCATGCAGTGTTCTTACTGTTAAAACTGGAAATAAACGAACTTACTGAGAGCTCTTCTTCTCTTTTGCAGAGTGGACAATATACAGTCTCACAGCACTGCTCATTCTAAGTGTTACAGCCATAATAGCAAAGATACTTCTCCACATTACCATGAGGTGAGTGGGGAGCAAAACCAACACAGAGAACCAAGATCTCAGCTCTACACCAAAGCTGGGGCCCTTCTCTGCCTTCCAATAGTCAGACTGGTCACATTTAAAACCAAGTTATTTATTACATATTTGTATCCTCATAAAAGATCCTAAATATGCACATTTACTAACTTTCCAGTCTGTTAGGATAGCATTTGCTATTAGAATATCTCTTCTGCTCTTGATTTGACAAGATTTGTATTTCAAGGACAAAGAAGGAAAGAGGAAAATGTTACCAGACATCCAGATTTTCTGAGAAGAGGTCAAATTATGGTAATGCTTTGCAGGGAAAAAATGCAAACCACAAATACAATCCCAGATTGGGGAACTGAGAAAAAAAATTAGATATAGGCTAGTTAATAGTTAATTTCTTTTTCTGAAAAACTGAAAATGGCTCAAAAAATATTCACAAAAATAAACATCTGTATTATAGAGTGATAGTTAACCAGAATATTTTTTTGTCAATTAATTAAAAAAGGATAATTTACTGCTGTATTTCTCTACGCTCATACCAAGTAAATTTTGTGTCCTGAATTAACTCTTGTTTCCTAGGTCACATCAAATTCCAGCTGCAACTGAAACAGAAGATTGCAGTGATGTTACTACTGCTGGTGAGATCTGGAGTATATTTTATCAGCCATCCACATCAATATTCATCTTCAAGAAAAAGCTTCGAAATCAACAAGATGATTGCAACCCACTAGTGGGAAACTGAAGTGGTTTTATTTTACAAGAATTCATCTTCTTAAAATCCAGGTGACTTGAGATTAATCTTCCTTTTTTTCCTCCCAATCTCATACCTGTTTTCCAAAAAGTCCATTTCCAAAGGCCTTTGAGCGATTTTGCGTATCTGCTGTTCTCTTAGGTATACTAATGACAACAGATGTAATTGCGTCAATAATTTTGACATATCTGGTGCTCCTCAAGTCTGTAGCGCTGTTAATTACTGCCTTTGAACCATTGCACTTAAAATAGATGTAAAAACTCATAGAATTCAAAATGGCCTGTAGCCCTGCCAAAGGTAACTGAAGGGGTATCTACAGGTTGAGGACTCCTTGTGTCCCACTTGCCTGTGCCTCTGTATTATATCAGGCTGCTTTAGTCCTTTTATTCTCAAGGCTGAAGGACACAGGTAGGTACTGATAACCTGTTCAGCCACCACAGCAAACAGAGCTTATTTGCCTTGATGTAAAGGCAGCTAAATGGTAAAACGGGAATCAAAGACTTGGGAAAACGATCAGCCTGGCTGCTCAGTGCTGTGCTCTTTCTGCATTTTCTGTTTCTGTGTCTACAAGCAGAGATGCACAGATCAAAGTCAAATCAAATTCAGGAGGCACTCTAACAAGTTTCAGCTGCAAATATGGATTTTGATTGACTAATGCTCAGCAGGTCAAGGCCTGCACAAGCACTGAAGCCTTTTAAATTACTATGTCTGACTCATCGTTCACTGATGTTTATGATAACTTTGATCATATTCACAGTGATCCTTTAATAAACTATCATACTCCAGACTGATGTCCAGCATTCATTCTGGGTATAAGCTTAGGGCTTCTTAAAGGATTGTCCAAAGATACTGTAATCCACTGAATTTTTAAACAGCAAGGCTGATTAACAAATTTTTACTCTGAAGTCACATGCATTAATCTCAACAGCCTCAACTATTTACAAAGCTGTAGGCTGCTATCACCAACTGACCTGTGCCAGGCTGTGCTGCTGAACACGCATGGAGCAGCTGCCTTGATACTTACCTGTGAGAAATGTCTCCTCGCCTGCAGCATTAAAACTGAACGGAATTTTTACAGTAACTGCCTTAATTGTCAAAGAACTAAAACATCAGTAGGGTTCTGATCTGTGAACTACTTTCTCTTTGATTGCAACAGACAGCTTTAACTATTTTTTCTCTTTGCTAGACTGACTGTCCATCCACAATACTCAGATTTCTCATCCCACCACAACAAGTGGGAAATAAGTGATTCCAAGGGATCAACAGTGAGTCTTTCAGCCTCAGCAAGTTCAGACCAGCAAGATATTTAGGAAAAACTGCCAATGCAGAAGTCAGATAAATTGACTGGCAAAGTTTACAATGGGCAGCTCCTCAAACTCAGAGGAAGTTTACTGAGAACCATTAAACTACAGTAATTCTGGTTAAGTTTAAACATATACCAATGGTCTACATACATATAGCAGATGTGGTTAGAGAACATCTGTTAGGTGCATCTGCAAAACGTAACTAAGAAAAGTAAGGAAATTGTCACTGAATTTAAATTCATTCTAGTATCTGCCTTTATGTTTTTTAACATATAATTCCCTACCCTTCATAAGGGCTACAGATTTCCTTGAAAAAACAAGGCATCAAAGAATTAAGCAGTGAAATATTGTGCCTTACTTCCCATTGTAGATCTAGTCTTTTACCTGAACTGAATTCAGTCCAGCTCCATTTATATACCACAGATGAGTGCTAGAGACAGCTGAACAGTATCACAATGCATGCTTTAAAAGAAACTAAACTTTACTAAGCCAGCAATTAAGGAATTGTTTATATAAAAAAATGGAATAGCATGGGAACATTTTGTACTTTCTTGCATGAACTGCTGGAAAAATTACAGGAAAATATAATTACTGTATTAGCTAAAATGAAGACAGGACAAGTTGTAAAAAGCACTGTGGTTCTCTCTTATGTGTCATCATGTTGGACCAAAACCCACTGTCCATTTCAGACCCAACAAAAGTTCTGAAATTGCCTTTTTTAAAAGTGAGGTTTTGCATCATGCTGTGTGGAGAAAGAATTTACCCCACAGATTGATAGCAAAACAGAGTAAGTTGGTTTCTAAGCATCCTTAATATGGTGCGCTAATAGGAAACCAGGCAGAGAAAACAGGCAGGAAACCAGTGTGGTGCCAGATCCTAAAGAGGTGTTATGAGCCCACAGTGCTAATCACAAAGTGATGAAGCTTTGTTTGCTTGCCTTATCAAATGCAAGTTAAACATATTGTCAGAGCATATTCATAAAGCAGTAAGCTAATTGTGATAAACTGAAAAAATATCAGGAATACCCTGTGACTGATTTACACCTACTGCAGAAGGAAAAAATACAGAACTGTTAAGCTCTTCCTTAGTAAAAAATCTAATTTCACTATAATATTAGAGAAAATATCATTACAAACAACAACAGACTGATGCTACTAATGCAAAATCTAGAGAATTTAGGAAGTGAGATTTTTGCATCAGTCCATTAGGTCCTCAAGTATTTTTTAAATAAAATTGTATTTCATGGGACTTTCATACGGAATGTTTATCCAATTTCTGTACAAAAGTCCCATAAAACCAGTACTTACAGCAGATTATCTGGTCATGGCAACAGTAAACATGACTATGCATAAGATATTAGACAGTGCATGGGCAACACACTGATAAAAACAGAAGAAATTATGTTCCCCTCCCCAAATCATTCAGATTGTCTGATTCTAGATACTTCTAGTGCTAGCAAACAAAGCAATAGATGGAAATTCATGGACAGGGTCCCTTAAATAGCACTTACTACTTTACAGGGCTGAGACCATGAAGAGCAGGTAGATCTCCAGTGCAGGTTTTTCAAAATGTGGTATGGTCACTCACACTCCTAGTACAAACACTTCAGGGTATGGTGATTTATGGCCAACATATATGGTATCCATTAACATAGCATGTTTTGATCTTTACTGTAAGGGTTTGGGGTAGAAAGAAGCAAAAACTGTGACATGCACAGCTGCTGTATTCCCACGTGATGCAGCATAAAGAAGTGCCCCTACTACACAGCCAGCTGAGAGCTGACAGCTGAAGAGCAGTGACACCTCAGGATGTTGGTATTTACACCATTTTCTTCAATAAATTGAAAATAACTGCAGAAGAAAAATTTGTTTGGAATTGTGCCTGAATGGCCTTCTGAGCTCCTGCCTAGCAGTCCCCTCAGCAGGCTGGACAGGCTGCAAATGAGACATTGGCTACAATATCAAAAGCAACTGTTTTGACGACCAAATTATCATGAAGAGCTGCCTCACTTCAGCTCCTGCTCTGGCCCCCTCTTCACTCTTGTGTTGGTATGACCAGCTGTGTAGTGGTGCAATAAACAGATCAGGTCAAAAATTGCCATGGCTTTTTCTTCCCTGAGTTACTTTTTACAGAGCTGAGCTCTCTGATCTTGCTTATTGGGTGGTTGCACAGAGAGACGAGCTGAGAGCTCATCTGAGTCCACAGCTAAGCAGAGAGTAAGCTGTAGGACAAAGACAGCTGTCTGCCCCAGAAGCTGGGGCAGTGAGGAGTTCTGCAGGAACTGCCACAGCAGCACTTTGTGAGCTTGCTGCCTTTACACAGCATGCCAGTTCCAGCAGCCTGCACTGTATGTGGACCTCAGGTGGACAAGTGCCTTCACTAATTCAAAATCTACACTTAAACCTAGTTTAGTTTGTTGACTACATGAATTTATATGTATTTTTTGTCTTAATATTGTTATGTTGTGGGAAAATAGAGACTGTGTTATGTAAAAATGTGTGATGTGTTATCATAGTAATATATATATTTGTATATGTATAGGAAATGCATTATTTAATACAGCGTATTATGCTTGTATCTTGCTAACATTTTATAGGAAGAAAAGATGTTCGTTTACACTCTGGGAAAAATAAATTTTCTATACACTGTAATCATAGGGAAAAAAAAACAAAGATACTTCTTTGGTATATATATGACAGGATGACATTGAGAATAGGATAACTCAGACTCAGTTTTGTGACGGAATAGATGCTGATAAAACAAATGCTATAAGAAACACTTTCCTCCTTTGAATCTCATTTCTAGCTTGTAATTGTATTAGGCAGTTCATCAGATTCTGCAAATTCATATGCATATATTCTCTGGATGATTTTTACAATCAAACACATAATCTGCTTTTTCAATCAAGTATTAACATAATCTTCTTTAGGACTTGCTTCTGCCAGATTTTCTACAGCCAGGACAATGCTGAGGAATTTTATCACATTGGTCAAGCAGACAGTGCAGTGGGATTGCAGAATTAAAGTCTATGTATTCCAACCCCCCCGCTGCAATATTATAAATAGGAGATTTTTACGGATAGTCCTGGAAACTGTACTGAATCTGCAGCCTGTATGACTACAGGCCAAACACATCAGCAGACACATGGCTGCCTCTGAATGAGCATAAGTAGCTATTCCACTTTCATCTTCTGCGTAATAAGCCTTCTCCTGCAGTGGGAAGGAACCGATTTTTCTAGTGCACCACTTTGCCTAAAGGAAGGGTGAACTACAAAAACAACTCCTGACAAAAACTTGTCTAACTAGTTCTTACTACCTTGCAGCACTATTTCACAATGTTCCAATGAAATACAGTTCACTGATAGTTTCACCTGAATATTGTTCTAGACATTTATGAACAATTCGGTTTCCTTGAGAGTGAAAAATACAATTGCCTTCAGACTGTACCATTTTTGCTATAAAAACACATCCCCAATACACATACATTTCACACCACTCATACTTTCTCAAATTTACTGAGCACCTGTGCTTTGGGATGAAATTTGGCATTCTGAATTTCAGTCTCGACATTTTGCTACAAATCCAAAAGCTATCACATGAACCACATAAGACTGTCAAGAAACCAGAATAAATCAAACTTGAGATGACTCACTGCTGAAGTATGCACCATATTTATAACTGGTCACCCTGCATTCAGCAAATGGTTGTAAATAATAATTATGAAAAAATAAATACAGTGTATTTCTGCAGGAGGAGTTCAGTTAGGATGGTTAAAGTGCATACAAACATGGAATAAATGGGGCAGAAACTGCTGCAGTTCACCAGCAGATTACAACAGCACTGTCTGCTATACAGATTAGAAGAGAGTATTTGAGCTGAGAATGATTACTTAGATAAATTATGATACTGCTCTGAGACACAATTTCTGAGGTAACAGCAAATTGAAAGTGTTCAGTTTATATGTTTTCAAACTTTTAAAAAGAACTGTAACAATTCTTTCAGTGTTTTCTTTGCAAATTGCAGCAATGTGTAATGCTGTTTCCACTTTCTTGCAAGATTCATCTTTAATTAATTCCTCCTGGCAAAATAATGCTACAGTTTAAGAAACCTTCAGCAACATTTTATGTAAGCACCAGAAAAATCAATGACAAATATCCAAACTGTCTCCAGCTTTTCATGTGAAGCCTCATTTTTCTTTTAGAAACACAACTGTCACAGGGGACTGGCCTCCCCTTACACAGGAGAGGTTACTCTGCTCTCTTTTCTTGCCATTCTGGTTATGAGACTCTTGCACTTTGGCTCTTTCTGGGAACCACTCCCTTCTTTTTTCTTGGTCGTTTCCTAAGCAGCAGTTTCATTCCCCATGAGAGAAGTGTGTTCTTTATTCTGAAAGAGACACTTTTCTATGAAGCATTTAAGTCACAGAAGCACAGCGCTTTCACTGTGAGATAAAATATCTGGTTTCAGGTATGCTATTGTCTCCCTGGCCAAAGAATTAGGCCAAGCTGGCTCCACAGGCTATGAACATGGCCATCCTTTTAAGGGCATTTTTCTCTTCACACTACCCAAGTAACAACAAACGTTACCTAACAGCTGTCATAGGATTTGACAGATGCACACGATATTGCAGATAGTGTTACAGAAACGCCAAGTGTTACAATAATGTCCAATCCATTAAGAATAGTCTGCTCCTGCTTGTCTTTTTTTACCATATCGAGGTTCTATGGAGGTTTGTGGTGCCCCACAGGACTCTCATTTTTTCACGGATTTGTTCCGTGAAGATCGAACCTGAAGGGTTAAAAGAACCTCCTCCCCGTCAAGTATCAAAATGTTCATTTTTGAGAGAGTAATATTTACATTTAATCATTTTTAAAAAGCCACAACAAAGACTAGAGAGAATATCCCACAGCTGAGCACCACATACAAGTTGAGCCAGCAGCCCACAGCTGCCTTTCTCAGAGACACAATGTGGGCTCACTGATTATTTTGTGGGACACCAAGGGTAGTGGTATGTCCTGTTCTTAAAAGCACAATCACCTAACAGTTTTCTTCAGAACAGGAAACAAGAAAACAAAACACCAGCAGCCATAGCAAGCAGCGGGGGTGGAGGGAGGGAAGAGGAAGGAGAGTCAGATGTGACCTAGCAGCATACACGTTACCAGCCATACACATACAGTGGGCTTTATGCTATCTGTAAAAAGTTGTTTCATGAACTAATTTGCAGATAACAAGGCATATCTGTAATCACTGGCAATTGCCAAGATGCTGTTCACTGTGTGAAAAAAGGGGCACGTACTTCCAATAATTGTGAAGCACTTACTCCTGTTGCTCTTCCATTATTGTGCCTGTCTTTGCACACAAACCAGGCTTTTCCATGGTACCTGAGCTGAGGATGGTAACTGGTCCTCATGCTAGGAAGGGTCCCGTACAAAGTGATACTTTTTAACAGTCTGTCATCCCAAATGGAGTTTTCACGTATGAAACAAGGAGGGTTGGAGAGAAGTATGGCTCATTTCTTGGCTGAATCCCAAGGTGACTGAATTACAGTGCATTTGAGCATGGATGAGAGATGGGAAGTCCAGGGGATTATCAGGTGAAAATCTTTGGCAGAAGGAAGAAACTGGAGAATCCTGGAAAAGACTCTGTGTGTGTCTGTATCACTGGATGGAAAATAAATAATACATGAAGGTAAACTGTTTACACACTAACACACATAAATACACATGTACATAGACATATGGAGCCACATACCCCTAGACTCGCCTCTTCTGGTGTCTACATAAACATCTTCGATCAAATTATGCTCTCTGCTGACAAAACAAGTACCACAGTATTAATTTTCACTTAAGCATGACCAGTGATTTCATGATCCAGGGCAAGGACTTGGATCTAGCTTGACTATCCAAGCTATGATTTATCCAGTTGTGTCCACCTGTATCATGCTGTCTCAAAACAATTTTATTTCAGGACAATAAATTACTTTTACCTGAAATTACACTAACGATAAGTTCCCCTGCCACAAGGAACTTAACTTCCTTGTGGAAGTTCCTGTGTTTGGAACACGCAGGTTCCAAACATAAATGAGGATTTCTTTTAGCAGATGTGGTACTTCTCATTTGCCTGGAGGGTTCAGGGGCTTGTGTGACACCTACCCCATGCTATCCCCCGATAACCTGTGTGCTGTGTAAAGGCCCATGTCCTGATAGTTATGGACTGCCACCCTCCACTCAGCTTCACTGCATTTCCTCCCTCGTTTCCCTGGCAGAGCTCTCCATCCATCTCTTCCACAGCATAACCTGGGGCACTGCTTTCCTAACCCTTCTCCTTTCCTTCCGTACCTTGCTTTCTATGTAATCTTGGTTTCCCTGCAAGGAATCGAGCTCCCCCCGCCTCAACAGCAACATTAGTCAGGTGTGACCAGGGAAACTGAGGCACCAGGCAGCCCTCGTGTCACACAGATACTGGGTGGGACTACCTGGGAATAGGATTAAGAAGGCAGCTAAAAACAGTCAAGTATTGGACTTACACTATGCACAACACCTGGTAAATTCAGCTGTGGCATTTGCTGAAAGTGGAACATTGCTGAGATGGGATATTATGGGTTGCCTCCAGAAAAAAAACCAAACAAAACACTTATGGATCTGTATGTGTGTGTATACATATCCACCTACCTGTTATTTTTTTAAAAAAGAAAAAAAATGTTTATTAGCGTTCATCTCAGTATATCTAGGTCTATACTTTGAGGAGAACAGCTACCTATGTCCTTTCCCCCAAAACAAGAAGGACAACTCCCACATGTATATGCAATAAAACTGTATTTTTGTGTGGTTTTGCCTTTTTTTTTTTTCTTTTAATACAGACATTTGTACACTTTCTTACAAAACTGCAAGTAACTATACTTCTCTTAAATCATTTTTGGTCGGCAAGTACTGTAAAATCTTTGTGTGCAATTATCATGTATTTACAGGGCCTCGTGTTAGTGATTTTCAGTGATTATTACAATAATGTCACACACTCTCAAAGTAAGACATGGCTTAAGATAAATATATTAGTAAATAAATATTCTGAGAACATATTTCCATACATGAAATGTGCTGCTATACATATACAGAATATATACAAGATGCTTTCTAGCTTTTAAAACATTTTTAAAAATGGTAATGAAGGAGAAAGAGCCCTTTGACCATATTACAAATCTTTACAGCAAATTTTATACAAAACAATTTTAAGTGCTATAAGACAATTTTAATTAAAAACATTTTAAATAGTGCCTCATGAGCCAAACACAATGACAACTGTTCGTGTAAGTAGTAGAAAGGCATTTTGTTATAAAAACCATCTATCGTGGCCAGCTAGCCTGTAAGTATGGACATACAGTTTTACGTTAAATGTCAAACCCAACACAGAAAGCAGATGTAGGGTGTCTGTGGTGTGGCCTGCAGAGACTGTTGCACCGGCAGAGATTTCCACAACATGTGTATGGGACCAGTACATCCAGGATCACCAAGAGCCAGAATATTCAAATCTTTTTTAAGAACCACATTTTACCACAACATGCTGTATAGTTACAGACTACAATGTATCTTAGGTGGCCTTCACAGTGCCTCCCAAAACACCAAGCAGAATAACCAAACTAATATACCATAGCTTCTACAATGCGTTTCTTTTTTAGTGGAGGAAGGAGAGGGTAAGACTTAAAGAAAAAATTCAAAAATCACAAACCTTTAGAGTTTATTCTCCCAACAGACACCACTTACTTCAGTCATTCAGAGAATGAGTAAGTTTTTAATAAGCTTTATACACACAAAATGTGCTTATTGAAATTTTTCTTTTAATCTTATACCCAGATACTGCCTTGTATTAATTCTCTGAACAGCTGGATTTTGGTGCTTGTTGATTAAAAAGGTATAATGTGAATTCCTTTAGATAAAACCCTTTTTCCTAACTTACTGAGTACAAAAGCAAAAGGAAATAGACTAATGTATTGGTTATTTCTTAGATGTTTCCTTCTTTTAAAATAGTTCATTTGGGACTACAGAGAATACAAGTTAGCTTTGCTGGGTCTCACAAACAGCCCAGAGCTGTCAAGGACATTGCTTTGGCAGAATGTGTAACATTAACTGTACATCTGTATTTCATGTCTTTGAAGTATCTCCAAAGTGTACTGAATTTAGGACTAATCTTTTCAGAAGACTGGCACTGTGGGCATTAAATACTTAGTTTCCCTTTAGAAGAATTATTCCTGCTGTGAATACACCACAGGATGACACTGTGTCCTCAGGCACATGCAGCATGACAGGCAATTTAACCCACGCTATGGTAGCCTCTTACTCAGAAGCTGCTGTTTCCACAGGAAACAATTGCTATCAGAAGTGACGACATAAATTATCCCATGATAACAAACATCCCCACTAGGACAAGAACAAGAACAAAAGTATGTGCCCAGGCTAATGGGGTACAGAGAGCACTCTGTACACAAGACACAAACGAAGCACAACTGGCTGGGCCCAAGAAACCTTTAAAACAGATCAATCTATGGAAGCTACATCAACCACAGCAAAGAAAACAATGGTTAAACCAAGTCCCTCACTTTCCCACATGTACAAAAGGTGACAAGCACTGCTTCCCTTAGGCATGTTTGCAGCCTATAAGGAAACAAGAAACCCTACGACCTGTTTCCAAAATGAGCCAGCAAAGCTGCAAGCACACTGCAAGCTGTTTTCCTGCACATGCCAGCATTCCTCACAGCTGTAACAGGGGCTACAAGTGCCTGAAAAACTTCCTATGGAAGGAAAAGTTCATTACCTACAAAGGTAATACCCTTTCTAAGCACTTTGTTCTAGCATCTGCTTGAGGGAGAGATCCCCAGCATTCTTCACAGGTCAGAAGATACAATGAGGTCCACGGTTTAAATACAGGAAGTGAGGATGAGCACATTCTGAGCTATCAGTTTCCTTACCCCCCACTCTGTTGAAACTAATCATAGTGGCAGGACACCTTCCCAGCCAAACCATCAAAGCAGCATGAAAGGGGGGAGAAGGGAAGAGGGGAAAGGAGACAGTCCAATGCTTCACCTCCCTCAAAATCACTCACATGCTGGCTGCTAGGATTTGCTACTGGGATTAGTCAGTATCTGAGCATCCACTCAGCAGCTGTATCCCTCTGGACTACTATATTTCAAGGTGCTATCTGGTTTCTAAGGCAGGTGTAGCCCTGAGCTTATCAAAAGCTGGACTCCTTTAAGTAGGAGATAACAGCATTTACACATAGCCTGGCTTATTTAACACACTGTGTTACCTCTCAGAAAGAGGTCACTTCTAAAAAGAAAATATAAATAACACTTTGTCATTAATATAGAAATGGCACTAGAGCTCAGAAATGCTCCACACCATGTCCCACACGGGCTTTGCACAAAAATCAAAGCCTGAAGGCTTCAGGCAGGAGGGACAAAGGAGACAATCAAACTGATGTGAACACAGAGGAAGCAGGGGAGGGACTTCTCCACATTACCACTTTTGTGTTTGTCAAAGCTTAAAAAAAATGAAGTCCATGAGAATTTGGAGTCTCTGATAAGCTCCGCTTCTCCATCTGGGATCATCTGGACAGGTCTAGTCACTGATTTGGCTTCTCTCCAAGGGATGAGATCCAGCACCTGAAGGATAAAGAAAACTAAGGAACATTGCATCTACAATATTGCATACAGTTTTGGGCCCCCAGAACTAGACACTCTGACTGGAGTTTAGCAGAGAGCCAAGATGCTCAGAGGGCTGAAGCATTTCGTGTGATGAAGCTGAGGCATTTGGGCTGTTCAGCCTGCAGTAAAGGCATCCCTAGCAGTTTTGCAATACCTACATGGAGGTTGTCACAGCGATGGAACCACAGTCTTCACAGACATGCGTTCTGAACGAGAGGTGAGGAAGTTCAAGTATGAGATATTCAGACTGGGTATAAGGAAAATCTTTTGACCATACTGGCAGTCAAGCACAGGCACACAAGTCCAGAAAGGGAGTGCACTCTGCCTCCCTGAAGGTTTAACCAGTCTGTGTGGATAAACTTGGTCTAATCTGACAAACTGAGTAACTTGGTCTGATAGAGTTGGCTCTGCTTTGAGCAGGACGTCGGACTATACGATGGTCTGAGGTCACTTCCAACCTAGGTACCTTGTGATTCTATGAACACCCTTTAAAACAACCCTGGCAAGGCAAGTAAGAAATATCCTCTTCTTTCTGTGAGTGGTTTTTTTTACCCCTTGTCTATGTCCACAGCAGAGACTTTCCCATGTATTCTTCTACAGCAATTACAAGATTCTCACTTTTTTTTTAAATAAACCTTTAGCTTGTCTGTCGTCTCTCACAGTGGCCTTGCCTACTTAGGCAACTCACCACAGCTGCCATGACTAGCAGAGTGTCCCCTGCAGTGGGAACTCTAATGGGGGCCCCTTCCCACAAAGGATGAGCATGAAGGCATTTATAGGGTTAATTAATAAACTATCATCTTCTCCTCTGGCTATGACAAATGAGGACAGGTAACAAGAGAGTAACACTTTGGGGTGAATAGTTAGCCAGTAACCTGCTCTTACGCAAAGGATGGAGTAACTGTTACGGCTGCAGGTACCTAAGTAGCCAGCAACATTTCATACACTAAAACAGAAAGGTAGCAAGTAATCAAAAAATCTACACATATTACCTGTGGCCTTTGTGGTCATCATCAGCTTCTGGGAGTTCAGAGTGGGACTGGGAAACGGCATTCCAGTTTCCTCCTCCTGAGAGTAGTTCTGCCGCAGGAATGATGTTGCCTCATAGCACACCTCCCTCTCGACCTGTACCTCTCCAATACCTTGACAGTGCAGGTAAGTATCTAGCTCAGGTGTTCCATCCCAGGAACTACAGCCTCCTATGTGGGTCCCTTGGTGCTCTGTCGGTAGAATCAGCTCACAGTCTCTGTCTTCAGGAATTATGGGAATGCGTTGACCCAGATCACATACACCCTTACAGCAGTTTGGCAAGGTGTCATCAGGAAGCGTGTACTGCACATTCACTGCATAGTCTTCTGTATAGCAGCCACCACCTCCACCGCCACTGTTGCTACTACAGGCTACCTGCTTCTCTTCATAGAAGCAGCAGGGCAACCCCTCATATTTTACCCCATCTGTCCTATGTAAGTGGTCTGAATTAATACTGTACAAGCCTGGGGCGTTCCCTGACTGTGGTTCAATTCCTTGGCCACACGTCCCCCAAAGTGGAGAGCTAAGGAAGAGTGCACTACAGTCAGCTGTCCCATTGCTAGGCTCCAGGGCAGAGTGCTGGAATTCAAAGCAGCATGCGCATGCTTGCTCCGAAATCGACCCTGCTATCTCTGGATTCTTCCAGTTCCTTTTAACATCCAAGGCAGCACCAGGAGTGGCCTCAGGTCCTCCCTCTGAGGTAGTGCCATTTGGATCCCTGTGCTCTAGTGAGGAATTACTGCTATAGTTCATATCCATGCTGCAATTAGACAGTTGGTCCCCTGAGGAAGAAGCTGGCACAGGCCGGCAGTCAGCACCCACCATACTGTGACTGTGAGCTGGAAGCTCGTCCTGGTGGGGGCCCTCCAAGAGAACGATTGCACCCCTGTTTGCACCACCAACCTCACCCACTCGGCAAGGGCTCCTACTGCGGTAAACGTACGGGTCATAGTCACTGCTCAAAGAGCTGCGGAAGGTGGAACAGCTCCCATAAACCCCCTGGTTACTGACCTCAGTGCAGTCAACCATGGAATCACTGGAGGAGCAGTGGCACTGACCAGAACTGCTGCTGCTGCTGTCACTCCCAGGGCAGTCAGCCAAATATCCACTGCACACTGAACGATGACCATGATAGCAGCTAAAGCTGGAGGTACTGCCACTCTCCAAGCGGGATGAGGGCATTACATGTACCACAGGAGGGAAAAGCATGCTGCTACCAGGCTGAAAGGCACGGGAAGGACCCTTTGAGGAAATGCCAGCTGGAAGCTGTCCATCTTGCTCAGGGTAACTAAGGCCTTGGAAGTAGTAGTGCTGATACATGGTCTCGTATCGGGAAAAGCACGCTGCTTTGGAAAAGTTGCGCCCACCAAACTTGGGTCTTCGGAAGTTGTGAGCTGGAGAGTAAGCCCTATGTTCCAGGCTACAGTGATGTGTGTTTAAAGCATGGTCCAAATGAATAGGCTGATAACTGCGAATATAGGCTGGGGATGGGGCTTGGTAGAGGCTCTGTTCACCATGTCGCTCAACTGTCAGTAATGTGATGGGGTTTCCGTGAGGGTCCATGCTTGTCCGAGTGGGATACGCTGTTATCTGGTTTGCTCTGTGCACTCGGCCCGGGTAATGGACGGGCAGAATCACCCTCTGCTGCCGGCTGCGTGCTGGGTTGATGGATTCCAGACAGATTGGACCTGCATTTCCCTTCTTCTGTTCTGAATGAGAGAAATAAGAATGGAGAAGTAGAACTAGCAGGGAATAAAAGGGAATATACTTTATGCAAGAAAGAAGAATATTTTTTTTTCCATGTCATTACACTATGCACCAATCTTTCACACAGAAAGAAATAAGAACAAAACAAAAGTCAAAAGCATCTGTCTGGAAGATTTTGAAACACTCAAATGTATTTGCTTAAAAAGCAAAAGAAGTGAATTTATTTCAGATACTGTTCTCATATATACAAAATCTTCTGCTTACATCTTGCAGAGGCTGAGAGAGGCTGGAATTGCTCAAATTTTCACTTTATGCATTATTTTACATAAATGTGCACTGATAGAAAACTTTCTTAAGGCAGAGGAAATGAAAGCAGGAAGAGGGCAAGTAAGGGAAACCACATTCCAAGTTACAACACCATGGAAAAATAAAAGCCCATACATTGTTTTATGTATAATTCTCAAGGGAAAACATATCCCTCTTCTCCATGTGTCACTGCACTGAGGGCTGCACAACACTGCCCTCAGCTGGGCATCATCCCCACCCCAAGGCTATGCCAGGGGCACTCAACCGTTCTGACTTCAGGGCTAACTGGATTTTCTAGGGCTGTGTTACAATAAGGACTGAGACCTCCATGGAGATTCACAAACAGGCACACTTTTTGTTCCATCTTGTAAGCTTTCATGTCTGAAAAGAGCGATTTGTTGATTGATCCACACTGCAGCACTTACCTATGATGTTATGGCGACAGTGAGGGCAGGTGTGATGCTGCAGCAGCCAAGGATCCACACATTTCTT
This sequence comes from Dasyornis broadbenti, assembly GCA_013397935.1. Classification (NCBI taxonomy): domain Eukaryota; kingdom Metazoa; phylum Chordata; class Aves; order Passeriformes; family Dasyornithidae; genus Dasyornis; species Dasyornis broadbenti. Next base: position 153,873 of record VZRN01005992.1, on the reverse strand, counting down.
GTGGAATCGGTGAGTGCAAGGAATGACACGCAGTTCCTACAGGAACAGATGAAGGACCATGAAAAAGTACTTCTTCCTAACAAGTGAGTTTTTCACTAGTTGTTCCTAGTTTTTTCAACCTAGCTACTAAATGGATCAATTCCTAGTCTCAAAGTGCTAAGAAGGAGGAAAAATGCCATCAAGTCGGCCAAGAGCCCAACAGCTAGTGATCAGCTGTCTTTAAAAGAATAGTCTCGAGGCACATTAGAACTCCATGCAGATACAGGACATTTCTTTAGGACACTTTTCGCAGTATGACCCAATACCTTGAGGAAGCCCATCACTGACGTTTTCCTCAATAAATTAAATAAACTAAAAAAAAAACAAAAAACAAACAAAAACCAAGAGTAATGATGTATCTTTCCTACAATTATTTACAATGGAAAACACTCAGGGAAAGGGAAAAGCAAAACCATCACAGTGTATATTATACTTTTTCCCTTGCCCAGCACTCTTACCCTTCAGCTATGACCTGCTTACAGGATTTCCTGAGCCTGATGGATATCTACCAGTTCAGAAACCTGCAACAAATCTTTGTTCCAAGTACTGCTCATGTCTCTTCACAAACTTAGGTTTTCAATTTCTAACATGCTTTGGCAGGAAGTTCCACAGGGCTACTACCTCCTGGTGGAGGAACACCACATGACTTTGTATTCCGTCTGTCCCCAAGTAATCTAGGTCTAAAGAGTGCTGCCTACTCAATCTTTTTTTTTTTTTTTTTACAGAAACCATTCAAAATATTTGATCATTTTGTGACTACCCTTTTCTGAAGCACCTTCATTTCCATTCCATATCTTTTGTGAAGTGAGGTCGGAAGTACACAGTAATCAAAGTGAGAACATGACTGAACTTACACTGTGGTGTATTTATGTTTTCTATTCAGTTCTCTAGACATTCCCATCTCATTTCTAATATCTGATTTGCATTTTTAATTGCCACAAAGCACCAATTTGCTTTCACAAAGCCATGTAAAGCAGCTTTAAGATCTTGTTCCTGAATAGCAATGCTCAGCTTCCAACCTACCCCTGGATCCATGTGAAGCTCTTCTCTACATCTATCACTTCATGCTGAACCTCATGCCTGAATTTCCTCTCCAGTCAGTTTTGTACAGCCTTTTGGAAGTTCTTGCCCACCTTCATCCTTGCTACTCTGAGTAATTTCCCATCAACTAGCTTCATTAACTTCCTATTTGCACCTTGCAGCACTCAAATATGCATCTGGTATTTTCTATTGCCTTAAAAATTATGACTCTTTATGAATCATTTAAAAATAAAATATCCTCACATAATCTTTATAACAGAAGTTTATAGCTGCAAGTATTGACTGTCTCTATTTTATTTATTTTAAGAAGCCCATTTTCTATTTCACCCTTTCATTGCTTCCTCTGGGTAGAACTGTCATGGACAGCAAGCCCTGACATTAATACAGTGATGGTAACTGAGGAGTCAAAAAACTGTTCCTGAATCTTCTGGATCTCCTCCTTCTCCTCTTCTGTTTTTCCAGAGTGCTGTGTGCTTGACATTTTTAAGACAGGGTGCCATCAAATCTTGAAAAGCAAGACACTAAGTGTATCCCTTACCTCCAACAGACCTTAGTGCATGACTTGTCAAAAATACCCAGAGAACTAACTGCTGAGGCAACCCTGACTTCTTTGTGACTTTTTCTTCAGAAATGCAAGAACATTGGTGGTAGCAACTTGCAAAATGGGATCCCTCACCTCTCATTTTGCAGCATGGGTAATTTGGAGCTACAGAACACAGTGGAGGCTGAGTTGGCTGCTCAGTGTGATCAGACTGACAAGTGGCACCGCCTCAGTACACAATGTACCCAACAGCACGTACCACAGTGCTAAAACCACCTACATTCCCAGCCCATGGTGAAGAAACCTTTCATCCTTTACCTCCCCATCAATGTACTTCTCCAAGCAGATGGCACAGTCAGAGGTGGAGCTGCTACTGAGTGTATCCAGTGCTCCACAGTTACTTTCTCGGTGTCCCTTACTTTTGGACTTAAACTTCCTGGTCTCCATTTTCTCCAGTGCTTGCACTGCAAGCCTGTTCATGGAATTCTACATGAGAAGAAAGAAAAAAAAAAAAGAAAAAAGGAAAAAAAAAAGCCAATGCTGCTGTGTAAGGGACTAGAGCGTAGTAGCAGAGAAACACCACCATAACGTATCTTACAGATCATGTCAGGCCCAACTGATGCATAATTTCTTAAATTAACAGAGAGAAGGCTAATTAGAATTCAGATCAGAAGCCTCAAGAAAAAAATGTATGCCACATGCAGTAGTGAGAATGATAAACTACTTTGAATTAAAACTGGGTGAAGATGCTGACAAATGGGATACACTGCTACTGCTCAACTGACAGGCAGCAACTATTCAAGTTAACTTACAAAACTTGGGCAGGAACTTTTTTTTTAAATGTCAGTACTGATTGTAATGCCCCGATATGCTGTTACCACCATATTACCAGGAGCAATACTTGAGAAAAGGATTAAAATTAAATGTTATAAATTAGCTATACCATTTCCTCCAGGACAAACTCCAAGTATGCCACCTGGAATCTCTCCTACCCAAACTTTTTACCTTGAAAACCTCTCCTATTTCAATAGATGTTATCCTATTGAAAAGATCTGCAATTTATTTTCCATCCTGATATCCTCTCCACAATATAGCAGCAAGAGTCTGGACTTATTTAGAAGTATACCTGTGCTACTGATAACCTGTGAGCAACCCGAAATGTTCTTTCTTCCCAATGGCTAAGTGGCCTGCTTCTGTACTGTTTTCATTTCAGGATTTAACTGAAAGAACATCATGGGTCAGTGTAAATCTCCTTTAAAGACATTTCCAAGTTCTTCCAAAGGCCTACATGCATGGATAAAACCATGAAAACACCAAGACGGCTGTTATAAGTCAGCATCCTGCATTTCCAAAAGTTGCAAGCAAGTTTTAGGACAAAGTAAGAGAAGCTAACTTTCAGCACTCAGTGAATATCCCATTACTGCTCTTACCTGACTACGTCGCTGCTTCAGTTTGATCTTGACAAGAAGAATGAGGCAAACAAGAGACACAACCACAAAGAAGGCCAGGAAAATTCCCATATCAAAGTACTCGGTGGGTTGCTTAAAAATGAAAACAAAAATATTATTTTTCCTTCCTTTAGATCATACTCAAATCTGTTGTTTCTTTCTAATTTCTCACTGGTCCTCACCAAACGTTCAGTCAGAATAGCAGAAGTCAAAGTACACACTGTTGTGTTTGTTAACTGGAACTCTGTGATACAAAACCTGGGTTTCATATGACACTGCAAGTGAATGGAATACACAGAATGCCAATCACAAGATGTCAGATTTACACTCTCCAAACTTCAAAATCCAGGTCTTTTTAACTGAGTGAATCACACCAACACAAATTTTTATAATTTATTGGGTTGCTTGTGCTTGTAAGTAACTGAAAATCAACACCTAAATTTTCAAAAACTGGCCCACTTCTCAAATGCATTTAACAGAAGGATTACATTAAAAAAAAAAACCAAACTGAAATGGTGACCGGGACATGGATGACCTCTAGTTTTGTTCTTCTTCTGAAACTACATGTAGAAAGTGTTACGAAAAAGAAGTCTAGAGAAACTATTTTATATTACAATTACAAATATCTGATAATCTCATAATTAATCAGATAATCTCATAATTAATCCACGTTTAAAATACTACACAGAATTATTAGTTAACACAGGGCAGACCACCTTACAAAACTGAACCACCAGGAGTTATGCAATAACTAAGTTACTTAATCAAGAAAAAGGAAAACCACTGTGTGAATTTTTTAGCCATTTATATACTCAAATTAACCTTCTGAAAGACAGCAGACACCACATTATGGATTCTATACTTACACCAGGTGCGGCTGCTTGTCCACAGTGCAGTTACTCAGTTTATTTAGGTCACGAGAATTTCACGTGTATTAATGCACCACAAGGTGCATCAAAACATCTCCACCCTCAGTGTAGTGAGCACGCACTGCCTGCAGTAACAACGGTACTGTGATACCCAGAGAAAGGATCTGAAAGTCTCACCCGTGGGGGGCGATGCTGAATCCTGGCTCGTGCCACTTTCTGCTTGTTAACTATGTTCATTAGCTTGACAGCATCAGCACCTTTCACATACACCACTGGTCTCTTCAGAGGGTCCTCTGAGCCTTGGTTCAGCTAGAACAAAAAAAAAAAAAAAAAAAATCTGCTCAAAAGGCTTGTTTCAGAAAACCACCTTTCTTCTGGACAATGCAGAGAATGGTAAAGGAATATGAATGTGGAATTGATTTCAAGCACCAATTGTTCTCTTCTAGCACAGACCTTTAGTTAAGTATTCCACAGAATTAAACCCCAATTAAACTTTTGACTTATGCTGCCTTTTTTTTAAAAGAACAAAACTAAGATTAAGAATAAGCAAATGCTATTTCTGAATAGCAGCTTTAACTTAGCTGCATTATGTACCAGTACATATATTAATACTGTAATGTTAAACCTCACAGTGAAGAAGAATAAAAATCAGCACATTCTAAAAAAATTGTTCTTGCTACATTTTATCAATCTTTCAATTTCAACTTTGTAGTTACATTAGTCCCACAGAAATGTCTTCAGCTTTCTGAACAATCTCATATCAGAATCCTGTCCTTCAGGCTCTTCATACCTAGCCAATTTAAGCTAGCAATTTTTGCTATTTAACTCAACAAGCTCATTCAAAATTATCTGGGTTCTAGTGATCACTAGACTATTGATTGTAGGATGGGGGGCCTCAAAGACTAAAACATATGAGTAGACCACATAATTCACCCTGATACTTCCTTTCAGGTCCAGCTACATTTTGTCAGAAAGGCCAAATCATAGAATCAGAAAATAATATGTGTGGGAAAGCATGTCATGAGCCCAACCTCCTGGTCAAGACAGGGTCCACTATGACATGAAACCGGGCTGCTCAGGGCTTTATCCAGTCAGATGCTGAAAACCTTCAAGAGTGGAGAATGGGTAACTTCTCTGGCCAACAAATCCAGAACAACAATCTGTTAAATTATATACCAGAGAGGGTAATAACTAGACAAGAGAACCGTTCTGTTGCAAAGTTGCACCAACATGATAAATTCATATAGCTTATTCTGATTTACAAGAAAAATACTAGCATAGAGGATGATTGATACAAAACAAGTAATGCACTGACAAGCAAATGGAAATGGTACAGGGGAAAGGAATGATATGACAGGAATGTGAGCAAATAGAACAAGAATATCTTATGGCGGAGATTAACGTATCTGCATTGCTGATATCTACCTGTTAGTTCTGCCTAAACCATGCAGAAATTACCAGCTGACTGGTCTATCATCCCAATTAAAGGATGATGACTCGACTTATGCTGACCAGATGATGATAACAGATTTCACTGAGACTTTTTAAAACCGATTCTTCCTAATATTTGATGGACTTTCCAAGAACACTGATCAAACTACTTTTAAGGCAGGTGTCTTGTGATGAGCTAAAAACTAGCTGAGGTATTCAGGGATCCTATGAGTCTACAAGGCTTGCTGGCATAGGGCCAAATCCAATCACTGTCCTTACATTCCCAGACACATACACTCTCCCATGATTTCTTGTCTAAGGAAGAATCCACCCGATTCCTCAGTCACTTTTGCACATTGTCAGACTCTTGCTAAACATGATGGTCTGGGTGTTGTTACTCCTCTTCAAATATGCAAAAGTAAAACTAAGAAACAAGTCAGACTTCAGAGAGCATTTCTAAAAATAAAAGTTTCATTCTTGATTTACAGCAGAAGATACTCAGATCAATGGGAATAAACCCCACAAAATCTGCAGGCAAAGTCCTTTCATTTGGCATCTACCAAATTATCTGAGGACAATTCTTCTGATCAGGCCTGCCTCCTATTTCTGTTCATTGACTGGCAGGATGGGTTGCCTTTCATAATACTCTACTCCTCCTTTTCAAAGCAAACTCCTTTATTTGTTCTAGTGCTTGGTAACAAGCGTACCTGAGAAAACTTCCTGAACAGCTCTCCTCAGTGTCTTAGGATGTTTCCATTTGAACCAAACATACTCCAGATTAACTCATGTCAGTTTTTCCTCCATTGTGATCTGTCATTGTTATCATTCCATGGTGAGTGCCAAAATGATACATATTTTAAAGACAAATTACTCAGCATCCCTGATGTGAAGGGTTCTGAAGACTTTAGATGAGACTCAAAATCCATTAAAAACAAGCGTCCAGAGCAGCTTGAGAACAGAGCCAATCCAGTAACTGTTACTTTTAGAGTATGAAAGCTACATCCAGTCATTCCTCTCCTGTCTGCAAGTGTTTGCACAGACTACTGCTCTTTCATCTAACAGATGATCTACTGCTCTAAGCCACTAACCTTCTTCCATTTTGTTGGTACACCCAAAATATTTGAACATCAACTACACTAGTTTCTCAGCTATTGGGCACAGATGCACCCAGTTTATTACTTATAATCAAGCAAGGAAAGCTGTTGTTGTTAGAGGGGAAAGAGCAAGAGACAGTAACTCAGCTTCCCAAGTCCAGAGCAGGGTGGCTGGAAGTAACCAGAAGCTGCAACAGAGTTAAAAAATGGGAAAAGACAGATCATATCTTTGAGAAGATAATTTTCCTGTGTAGAAAAGGGGTAAAAAACATTCCTGTGAATGCTCTGAGGATCAAGGCTGCAACTTCGATGCACATGCAGACCACAGTACTCAAAGCATCCATTGCACAGGGTCTTCTGCATTCCTTTGTCCAATAGATGCTCATTTCAGAATGAAAGCCAGCTTTTTTAATGTAAACATCGATGATGTCTCTTTTCCCCCAAGAAATACAGGCTGCATTTAAAACCCTTCAGCTCTACTTGTTTCTGCTGTAACAGAATCAGCAGTTTTCTTTCAAGACAAAACAGAACCAAACCAAATGCAGACTATTTTTGTGCTTATGTTTCTTCACTGAAATAACTCAGAACTGCCTGAAGTATGTTGAAGCCTTTCATAGGGCTATTACCTCACCCACTTCAAATAAAAAGATGAAAGTTATAACAAGACTCAGAAAAAGAAGAAAAACCCTGCTTGTCCACAAAATACATAGGCAGAAATCATCAGCTGTAAATGAAGAAAAAAAAAAGGTTATAAGTCTTCAAGGAAACTTGTTTAGAACCAGGTTTGAAAGTCATTTTGCAATCTCAAAAATAGCAGCTGCTCAACAACACTGTTGATCACAGGCTGGATAGGGCCAAACATCCTGTTTTGTACACAGAGCTGGGTAAAGAAAACCTCCTTGATTAGATCATGGGCCACAAAAAATTTGCCTCCATCCTCTTTTGAAACCTTTACCCCGACCTGGATTCTGGATTCTAGCAAAAGCTAGAAGAAAAATCTAACTCCCCAAACTTTTCCCTTTCTACCAGATTCCCGGCACCTACATTGCTTCCTGCCTGGCATTGCTTCATACCTGATCAATGGCATCTGGGTTTTCAGAAACATCAAAGATGACCGCTGTGGCTCCTCGCTGTACTGCTCGTTTTGCCTGCAATAAGAAAGACAGCATCCTCAGTCCCACCCCAAAAGATAACTTCTTAACTCAAAAATTACTCCCTCTCCTCATCTCCAGATGGAAAACTTCACATTTTGTGTTTCTGTATAGTTAAAACAAATGACAGAATAATTGCAAACACAGGAGTTCCTGAACCAGCATTGAACATAGTTAAACTTCACTAAAGCTTCTATAGCATCTGTCCTCCTTCTTTCTCAAACTCTTCTTTCAACAACATTTTAAAGGAATTCAAATGAGGTTTAGACTCTCTAAAGTCTTTAAATACAAGAATTTTTTTAAAATCATGTTATTTTCCTTCCATATTACATGGAAGTGCCATTAAAACCAATCTTTCCTATGACGGGGTGGAGATAAGCTCACTAGTGGAGAAAATTAAAGTAGATCAGGTTCTTTATACCTTTTCAGTGTCATTCTCACAAACTAGCATATCACAATCTTTTTCAAAAGTGCCTCAGAGAATAGTGCTTTTTCTGACCATCAGAGGTCAGAACTGTTGCATATGCTTCTTACACTGATAAGATCAGACTTATGTAAGTGCACAGCTTTTCATAAAATACAGTCCAAACCTGGAGTTACCAACTGCACAGAGAAGGTATTAGATACTAAAATCCACTGGGATAGAGAAAACAGTATTTTAATCACCAAGGTTAACACAGCGGGTTTTAAACTGTTTCTGCCACTGTGCCTCTGTATGTACAGTTCAAATGTTCCTCAATGGCTCCACAAAGCAGACATTCCCAGTAACTTTTCAAAATCCTATTGTCTTCATGGACACAGAATACAAGAAACTATTTCTCCAAGCAATGACAGCTATCAACATCACAGTACTAAACAAGAAGGCACTGGCCTTCCATAGAGACTAGCAGAACCTGAACTTATATTAATATATAAGAGAAGCCAATAAAAGTGATAAATTACGAAATATTACTCAGCATTTTCCAGGAAAAATGTTGGCCAATACAGAGAAGTTAGTTTGAATACCTACAGGTCACTTTCTTTATTCTCATACTTTGTTTTTTTTCAAATCAACGAGGCCGATCAGACAGCACACCAAGGAAACCAACTCCCAAATGGGAGCTTTTTCTCAGCCCACCAGGTAATTTCTCCCCTTTGAAGTTGGCGCACCTGGTTAATGACTAAGAACTGTTAGGGAGGAAGACTTAAAAGGAATCTACCACCCATTCTCCGCTGCAATAGCCCCGAGGTGAGGGCTCATCCACGTTTCCCTAGAAGGCACCCCTTACCGACATGCAGCGCTCATAGAACCGTTCAGGCTATTTAGATTTTCTTTTTTTTTCAGGGTGATCAGTCAACAAGCAAGGCCCTTGATCTCTGAAGAGATTTTTCAAGAGCTTTTGCAGATCAGTGCTGATAAAAACTCCTTAATTGCGTGAATACACTGAACGAGCAGCAAGTTTCCACCACCAGGTGTTAAGAAATGAAAAGCACGGAGTTTTAAAACCGTGCTGGGGAAGACAACAGCAAACAGGGGTGACCCGTCTGACCCTCCTGCCAGCTCTGGCCAAGTGCAGCTCGCAGCCCGATCCTTGCCAGGCTCCAGCCGCCTTCCCCGCAGCTCCGCCCGGTACTGCCCGCCCCACGCGCGGCTCTGAGGGAGCGCGATCCCGGCACAGCGCCCCCCCGTGGCCGCAGCGCCCTCCGCGGGCACCTGCCCCGCCCCGGAAGTACCGCCTGTCCCCGGCCGTGGAGAGGGAGAGGAAGGAGCTGGCGGCCGCGGGCAGTTCTTTGCGGCGGTTTAAATGCCGACCCCTAAGAAAAGGCGGCGCGTTCGCTCCTGCGGAACTTCCCGGGCTCTGGCGGAGGCGCTGGGGAGCCTGACCCTCCCTTCGCGAGGCCCCAGGTCCTAACGAGCCACGTTCGTTCTCGGGTGCCGAAGCGCTCTCGCTGCCCCGAGCACCCCAGGTCACAGCCCGGGCGCCACGGCCAGCAAGGGGAGATGGGCGCCAGCGCTCTCCAGCGGGCTCGGGGCCCCGGCTCCGCGGCTTCATGGCGACCCGTCCGACCCGCCAGGTTCCGCTGGCCGGAGATCAGAGGGCAGCAGCCCCTCTGCCTCCGCCTACCCCCGCCTCCAGCTCGGCCATAAAACCGGGCACTGCGGAGGGAAGTGGAGGAGGGCGGGCGAGCGGGAGCGTGAGGGCTTTTGTTCGCTGGGCGTCCCCCACCTTTCCCTTCAGTTCGAGGTGGCAGCCGGCGGGGACGGGGCGCACCTGTGTCTGGGTCTCGGGGCAACTTGAAACACCTGCCTGCCACTGCGGCCCTCCTTCCTCATTCCCAAAATACCGGAGGATAATTGAACTCAAAACGTCTTTGAAAATACAAAATACCCTCTCCACTACTCAGTAATCAGGACAGCTCAAAATAACACTGCAATGTTAAGTCCCACTTAAAATAATGCCAGTCTGTAATAGGCACGTGATTTTTTGGGCTAGTCAGCATTTAAAGACTCCCCCAAATCATTTTTCTAAGCTAAGTGACCAAACCTACATCAAAAATAAACACACTCTGGTTGAGGGGGGAAAAGAAGCTAATACAGTACATGCTTTACATTTACAAAACTTGTGACAAACAGACATTTCCACAACTCAATTCCCATGCATTTGCCAGGTGATTCTGTGATTGTTTTCTGTGGCTTAAAATAAATGACTATCGCTACACATCAGTATTCTTCCTCTTTTGTAAAGAGTAATAGAAAACAAAACAAAACAAAAAGAGATAATTGCACTTCCCATAATTCAAATGATCATTTTGTTCATATTAACAACAACCTCCCAGTCCATCTTTGCATTCAGAGTCTACAGCTTACGCTACTACAGAGCAGTGAACATTACTAGTAAGATGCACATTAAATACTGTCTCAGATTAAAATCCGGCAGAATTTACGAGGCCTTGTAATCTAGGTAAGATAAGAGGAAATGCACGTGACAGAAGCGCAAAGAAAGTATCTCTCCACATCTCCAGGCCACGAGGAATTTGGAGTTATTACCTCAAAGAACATGAGAAAGATTTTAAGACCTCTGCACTCCCTTCCTGTGGGCCAGGCAAATACAATAAGGAAGTAACAATTTCCTTGATGAGGCACACTTTCATCCTAAGGGACCAGATAATTATTAAACAGGTGCACTGTTCCTCTCATTCACTTAAGTCAGGTAGAACAGACACAATCAAAACACTAAGGAGTTCAGCTACTTCCTGACATCTTGAATGACCTTGCATGCTTGCACATATGAACATGGCAAGTGTCTCTCCTCCTCTGCTTTCTATGGTCTCATTCCAATTAATATTTCAGTTAGTATGCAGCAGTGGAGAAACCATCACAAGAAAAGCTGCTTAACAAGGTTCCCCTTTAAGAGAAAAATCATACCAACAGCCTTAGCCTTTACTCATGACATTTACATCTTTGCCAGAGTTAGAATTTCCTGACAATATTCAGTAGTATTTGCACCTGAGGACATGACACTCTGATCTAATGGATTGCAGAGAGTGAATAAATTACAGATGAGAGAAGGACTGAGGCTTGAACCATAAGTGGGGAGATCAAAGTTCATTAAGAACTGTAAGCTCTGCTATTTACATCAACATAGTCTTGCATCACACATCTATTAAGAGAGCCTTTCCTTTTTTTCAATACATCTCATTTTTGGGGGCAGAAAATATGGTATTACTCTAAATCAGTACAGAGATTGTTGAACAGAGTAGCCAATAAAACTGGTTTGTACATCCTTTTTTAGCGGAGAACTGAGCCAGCCTGAATTTCCTGTCAGTTTTTGAGAGTTTTTTTCCCCTCACTTTCTCTATGAACTATGAATGATTCTTGAATGTGAAGCATATTTTCTGGATGTTCCCCTCCCATCAGATCCAACAGTCTATGTCAGATCTCTCTACTTTGTGGAGTCAGTGGTCATTAATCTGACAAAGAGTGTGATTATGCAAGCGGTGTTAAGTGGAACATTTTTCATAGCTGATCCTATCATCAGCTGTCTTCTGGTCCTTTGAAATAAGAGAAGCCAGCCTCTCACATAGCATACTGGTAATCTATAAGCAACACTCAGTAACATGCAACCTGCATACTCTGTGACTCCAAGGAACACGATTTCCAGCGAAAAGGTGCAGTGTCTTACTTTATTGCTCTGGAAAAGCAGTTCAAGGATTTCAACAATCTTGACTGCTGGAGAATGCAGCTGAAGGAATGAGGTTTCCATCTGCAATATTTCACCAAAATAAATGATGAATATAGCAATTCAGCGGTTTTGGTCTTCTCTTCAGTAGACTCAAAAGTAATGAAGTCTGTTCCAATATTTTTAGTGGTCACAAATCAATTGATTTGTACCTGTTTTCTCCCTATCAAGATCAAGTGAGACCACAAAGATGTAGACAGTATTGCTGAGGTATGATACAGAATATACAGTACTGGGTTCTAGAATATTAGCTTTTCTAGTATAGGTTTGACACTTCTGCAGACTTGTCTTCATTTGATTTTTTTTTTTTTTTTAAATATTAGCAAATGACAACTTTGGTGCTGAAATAGGCATTGGGAGCCTACCTTATCAGGGTTTAACTTTCTGCAGTTTTGAGAAAGCCTCAGCTAAGTATGGACAAACCCAGGAAGTTCTAATGATGAGAAAGAGACCACTGATTCTTACATAAATGCATGATGAATCTGCAGGTTGGGACAAGATGTTGCCACTGCCAGTTTGCCATTTCAGTCAGTTGAATGGTATTCTGACCCTGGTGCTCTCAGAGCCCTTAACTTCCTCAGGAGAGACCAATACTTTAAACAACCCTATTAAAACAAGCAGTGGGTGTGAACTGCACCCCCATTCTATGGATGGCAGCATTAGATTTTCAGTATGGCAGAAATGGCATCACATGAAGCTGGGCAATAAAATCCAAACCTGCTTATCATTAAGAACCTTGTGTAAACTCCACAGCATTGTGTCAAATACACCTTTTCTTTACAACTGTGAAAATGCAAAAACCTCTCTCTCTCAGAGCCACACAGATTACAGACAACAACATTGGAACAATACAGGCACCTCCTCTCTCTTTTCTCCCCCCAACACTGCTATCAGGCTCAATCAATCAAAAAATACCTTGTCCCTTGAACCAACACTGGAGCTAGCAAGCCAGGCCACAGGCCAATTCTGCAGGGCAGAGCAGGAATGAGAAAGGACAGCCATCTACTTTGCAAACAGCAGAAGTTACAAATTAACCAACTGATGCTTTAGACCTGTTAATGTACAATTCCCTGGTAATTCCAGAAACTCAATTAAGCCAAGCATAAACAGGATGCCATTTCAAGCCTTTTCTGAGATAACAAAAAAGAAACTTTTGGATTTCTATCTGAAAACAAAGGCAGAATATCAAAAAAGGCAGTCAAATACCAGCATATACAGCACATACAGTATCATACCAGCATAAAACCCCTTCCTGACTGAAATACTCAACTTCTCTGGCACTTTGGGATATGTTTTATACACATGCCCTATAGATTCTGCATTGCACAGCATTATGACAGTTGCTCACCACTTAAGAAGTATAGAAAGTGTGAAGCAGCATTTTTAAATTTAAAAGCATCATCACAATTTAAAACCAGTGTACCTTTCTGTAAAAAAAAAAAGCCCCAAACCTTAAGAAACTATACTATAGTATACCTTAAGAAACTATACAAACTGTACTTGTCATTTTAAGAAAACTGTCACCCCATGCAAAACATAATCACATCAACAATGTATATACACAGCCCAATGTGATTGATAACTCTTAGTACTGAGAGCCTCTCAGATGGTTAAAATGAAGAAGGAAACTAAAGTCTCTCTCTTTTCTGGGGTTAGGGAGAAACACTGTGATCAGTTCTGAGTCTAGACCAAGTAAAAACAGTAAGAAAAAGACACACGCTGAACAGAGCAAAGCCTGACAGTTGCACATCACTTAAGATACGTTTCAGAGTCATGGGACTGCATTCCCAAACCCCTGACCTCTGCTATCACAGACCATTTTGCACGCCAGCAGTCTTGTTGCTATGACAAGGCACAGTCACAGAGAGAAGGGTGAGCACTGGAAGAGATCAAAGGAGGGGACGGGGGTCTTGAACTAGATTACATATTCACAGAGAACCTAGCACACTCAGCAAGAACTGGGTGGCTGCATTCCCAACAATTGATGGTTAAACAGAAATGCAGCTGTATCTTAAAACCCTTCAAGCTTTTTCCAGAACTTCTATATACTGTTACCTTTGAAATATAATGGTCACAAGATGAGTATATTTTAGAAATTATATACTAAACATGTACAGTATCATATGCTATAAAATACCACTACAGCAAACCCAGATAATTCTTAACCTTTGCATTGAGGGTGTACTGAAAGTAGATGAATAGAAACAACAAACTAGACCTAAGATAATTGTATAAACATACATGGCAAGAATGTTGTGGTGCTAAGAGAAGTTAATAAAAACCAGAGATATAAGAAAGCATTGGTGAAGTTGTAAATTAAAGAAAATATTAATGCAGACCACTATAAAAAAGCCACCCCTACAGTAACCAAGCTGTGTTAAAAAAAATGTACTGAAGTTCCTCCAATAGGCATGTGCTCTAATAGAACACTAACTTTAAAATTATAAACTGGTATTTATCTACATCAAAAGAGAAAACGAAGAATTATAATAATTACTCCTTGCATTAAGAATGAGAAATGGCAAAACTTTGAAAAATTGTAAATAAGAATTCCATCTAACCTCAGTCAATTTAATGGGAAATGCTTAATATCATCTTTCTTGCTTAGCCTCATCCTCAGGTAGCTGACCTTCATTAACAGGTTGGTATCTACTGTGAACAAGGACATTTTTGAGATAACACAATCTGCATCCAAGATTACAGAAATGCATGTAACCCCTAGTAAGGGATTTCAGTACTTCTGCACCAACAAAAGCATGTAAAATTCCCTTGGAATCCAGTAGGATACTAGTGATTCCGTGAGATCCTCCCTCTGTACTACTAGAATCAGCTCGGGTAATAAGTTCAAAAATCTGCTTAGTGGGCCAGTATTCTGGTTTAGCTAGCAACTTTCCACATTCATAGCCAGCTAATATAGGGTGATAGGGCCCCTCTTCCGAACAGTTATCCTTGGTTTGGATTAGTTTAGTTTCAAGGTCCCAAACTGTGGTGGGCCCTTGTTGTTAGTTTGTTGAGTCTGTAAAAAAAAATAAAATAAAATAAAGAGAAAAAGATAAAAAGAAGGGGAAAACAAAAATGAAAAAGGTGGAGGATTTTTGTTACAAAGGGAAACTGGAAACTTCTCTCCACGCAAGCAGAGACATGGTTGTATTGCAGAGGCCTCGGGGCAAGGATTAAAGAAAAACAAAATAGAAACCCTTCCATCTCTAATTAGGGTCTTCATTTGCCAAAGAGCCATTCCACAGCAGGAGGAATTACATTCAAGCCGTTGCTTGGATAACGTCTCCCAGCAGGTTGGCTCCTCAGAACAGGCTACTCCGAGCCAACAATTTCTGGTTACTTGGAGGCAAGCAGCCTGCATATTGTTTTAACTGGCCTGGCTTTTACAGCCAGTTTTGCTGAAGAACAATCTTCTATTCAGAATGCAGAGATAAAAGCTTCACTTGTTTTGAATTTGTCGCCAGTTTCTTTATTCCTTTCTTTTTTTAAACATGGGAATTATAGGTTCTGGAGTTTGCATTATTTCCCTCGTAGACTTCAATGTTTTTCTCCCTCTAGCCACTTGATTCTTTGCCAGTGAAGGCTGCTGTCTGGAGTCCAGCCATTCATCAGCCCCTACCTCATCATTAACACTGTGGTGCTGGCGGTCACAGCTCATTGCTGGCGACAGGAAATCCTAACTTGCAAGAGGTTAACCACAGCCCATAAACAGTCAGACTGGCTCATTAGTCCCTTACACTCAGCTCAAGCGACCCTCTGGGAGTTTCAACACTGTTCATGGACTTGGAGTCCATGGATTCTGCGCTCTTTGCAGATGCCTTCTGCCTCCCACACCCATTTAAAAGCTCGCTATTTGGATCCTTGGGGCTAAGGGCCCATCCTTTTTCCTATCCCAAGGCAACCGAGTTATTTGAGCATTTTGAAAAATTATGTATCTGTGATGTATTCTCTTGGCTTACCAACTGAACAAAACACCAACGGGCCAAGAACGGAGACATTAATGTATTAGAATACATACATTCTCTTGATATTTTTAATGGTTTCTGTAAGAGTTTCATATCCCTACTGAAAAATTCTAAGGCCACAGCAATGCAAATACTAATAATACATGATTAATCTGTATTACCTAATTCATGTCGCAAATATGTCCAGCTCCAATGTTCAAAAACTAACCTTCTAGAATTGCAAATGGCTCGGTCAGTGCTCCTTACACTGACTAAAAAGCACTTCCTATTTATTTTGAGTTCAAGTATGATCACTTGATTCATTTAGAGTTGTTTCCTTGAACTCAGTACAAATGTTAAATCATCATATTATCCAAAACCGCACCTCCAGATAACACCTGGACATCAAAAAGATATAATGTTTAGAGCAGAAAAACATGTTCTGGCAAATTATCTCCAAGCAGTAGGATATGAAGCACAATTTGTATTATATTTTTTTCCTCTTTCCTCCCTTTTCAATCCTGTGAAAATCATTGCAAAACATTCCCACTTTATGTCTGTAATTTCTTAGAATCCAGTTTTTTACCACTGTCAATTGTATCTGCCCAACTTTTATTCTGAATATTGGAGTCCCTCTGATGCAGCTCTGGTTACATTCCGAAGTTCTCCAATTTCTTTCAAAGCCTTCTGTCTCCTAGTGCACCAAAATTAGGCATGTCACTCATCTGTGAAGTCCTAAATAATTCCATTCCCTGCCTCGGTATCTGCTCCTTATTTTCTTCACTTTCTGGTCCATTTTTCTGATTCTGCTTGCCAGCCTTCTTTTGTGCTCATGTCTATAGTCCAACACATGAGCACTTACGTGCTCACTCCCTTTTCTGATTCAAACTCCTTTTCTACAATTTTTCCAACGTATTTGCCACTATGAATTTCTCCTGTTGGAGAAACAGGTAGATTCCACATGTAAAACAAAAACAACTCTCAGTGGCTGAGAGGCTTACAAGGCACATAGAATAATAAGGGTCCAAAAGCTTAAGACTCATGAAGCAATTACATATTATTATTATTATTATTTGTATGTGGGGCATGCCTTAAATAATTGTTCCTTAGTCTTTACTCAGCCTTGACGTCCATTAATTTCACTGGGAGATCTGGCTGAGCTGAGCTCCAGTAACACATGTAGTGCAACAACAGCTGCTTCTTTAGCTTAAGAGGGAAGCAGCTGTGTTCCACAGTTGGTTAGAAAGGAGTAAAGATGGTGGTGGGGACTGCTAAGGACTCAACTCTAAAAGTGGACATTTATTTAAAGTAGTCAATCCAACAATGGCAAATCTAAGGAGTGCCCAGAGGGAGAAACATAAGAGAGAGCCTTTGTTCATGAATAGCTGATGCTTTTCATAACTGTGCAGTGAACATGGAAAGAAAGTTAGTAAAATAATACAGTAGCAGATTGCTGGCACTAGCTGCCAGTGGAAAGAGTTCACCACTACCCATGAATGAAAACCTGACATAGCTGCTGCTTCTGAACTGCAAACCTGATTCAGCCCTTGTTTGTCCATTCCTTTGAGCTCTCTGTACTTTGGCTTTGATCCAGCTCTTTTCTTTCCTTCTGCATCTTTCACTGTATGATCCATACACAAACATTTCCTCCCTCTACATTTCAACTGGCTTGCTTGTCAGTTCTCTTTCCTGTGCTCAACTTTTCCTTTCTCTCCTCAAAGGGACTGCAGAAATTACAGTGGAAAGCAGTAGAGGAATGAGAGGATTTAAAGAGAGAATACATAAGAAAAGTACTTATAAACTCAAGACTTCAGCTATAATGATGACACTGCTGTTTCATGCCGTGGCCACGTGTTCTTACACTCATTCTTCTTTTTTTCTTTCCCATTCAAATCCCTTTTTTCATCTGTTAAAATAGGCTTGTTGTTACAGTATGGCCTGTGGGGAATGAAGAGGCAAGGATATGGGAAGCAGAAATACACTGAGCTTTTGGCAAAAGTATTTTGTTCTATGAGATTTTTTTTTTCCTTCAAAAATACATATACATTCCTTGTTGGCTTTTTCTGTCTGGCGCTATGAAAAACCATCCTCTGCCTGTAAAAAACATGTATTATCCCCTCCTCTGGCCTCATCTATGCAATTTAGTTAGAACTCTAGAAATCATTGTGACTATATGGTGCAGAGGTCTGATCACAGTGCTACCACTGGGGAAGTAAGAAAAATTCATGTCAAAACATAAATGATATCAGAAGTATTTGCACAAGTAATGGTATTATTTCAAATATCATTTTAAAAAGATGTTCTATGGTTGTTTAAAATGGATGTTAACATTTCAGGTGTCCTGGACATTATAAATTATGATGAAGTAGAGAATAACAAGAAATAATCATTATGATATTATAGCACTTAAGATGTCCTTTGGTGTTTTGGGAAAGTTAGCATCTTCTGATTCTCAATATATTCTTTAGAACAAATACAGAACAGACAAACACAAACATGGCAGGGATTACAACTGAATATTTTGTTTTTTCACAGTAAACCCTAATTTTAGGCAGTGCTAAGACAACAAACCTTGGAAACATAAAAGTTTAATGCAAAGTTAATGGAGACTCTTAAAGAACATGACTCATTCAGAAGGTCTGAATCTTTAACACTAGCCAGGATGCTATTTTTCCCCATTAAAACTCGTATCAATTTTTCATGACAAAAGAGTGGCGTTGATAAAAACCATAGGCTTTGTTTTGATCAGAGTTCTGGCATGTTTGACATTGCAATATGGATTTATCAACTAGTCCACAGCCAGAGGACTCTAGTCTCATTCAAGGAACTTTCTTCTACTTCATAACGAAGTTCCTTCTTAACACTGAATAGATGGGAGTTCAAAACAACCAATATTAAGTTTATATTGCTGAAAAACCTTTCTCAGTCTGTAGTCTGACATACAGTTATTGCCAGCACTGCCATCACAAAAATCAGTCCCTTTACCTTACCTCCTCTTACTTGTTCCTACCTCCAGCGGACACTACACTGTCAACACAAAGCTCCAGTGAAACAAAAAAAACAGCTTAAAAATCACTCATACTTTAATAATCACTATTACTTTTCAGCCAGACCGATTAAATTTTGCCATTAATTTTTGAGACTACAGCCTCAAAAAGAATTACAAATGCTTTTTGGATGCTGTTTGCAAAGAAGAAACATAGGCTAACAAACAGAAGGCAGAAAAGGCCCCCAAATTGTGGAATAGATACCGTAAGTGGAATGCCAACTACTTCAATGGATATAAGAAGTTTTCCTGAAGTGACAGGATCTCCTACTGCATGCAGCAGAAGACTCATCACAGGGTGCCTTACTGCAGCTGTCACTACCAGTTGGAAATATCTGAACAAGCAAAGTTTTGGAAACATTGACCAACATGGTTTTAGACATGACTTTCATTAATTCCAGATCTTAATCTATAACATCGCTCAGTCCTAATTTCTGAACAAATTTAGCATGGAGGAGCATTTACCTAAATTCAATATGCATTTCTACAACTGAACTGAATCAATTTCTACAGGGAATTATCCAAACTGTATATAAAACTGTTAATGTTATGCAGAAACAAAAGGTATACTTATACTGCCAGCAATTCCAATTTGAACATATAACTTTAAGCTTAATTTAGGCTATTAATATAAAGGTGTAAGTTGATTTTGTTTAATTTGCCTTTTTTTATTAGTTTTAGTGACTCTGAAAGAAAAAGATTAAAATGGACTCCTCACAGGCCTTCTTGTTCCTCAGGTCTTAGAACAGATCTCTCTTTATTCAGGAACTAAACTACCAACATAGCCCTATAAATTCTCCTTTGACTACCTTACCAGAATTCTTAAAGCAAATTGTTAGACAAAAGTTTAGGAATCACAGTTCAACTGTTTAGTGCCATTTCAAGTCATGATGATTTTGGCCCCAGCCTAACTAGTATAATGATGACATGGCAAAACAAGAGATTCTTCTAGTTAGTATTTGTGTGATTTTTTGTAAATAAGCTCTTAAAGACAGAAAAGAAGTGAATGGATATTAGAACTGCTAGGAATCTCCTCATATTGGAGCCTTCTTTCATCTGAACAAAACAGGAAGCTGTAGTAGCAGGAACATCCTTTCTTTGTTAGGTTATACTCAGACGCACATACTCAAATACATATATCCTATTAATATAAAAGAAGAGCAGTCCGTGGAAGAGAAAGAAGAACAAAGCCCTTCTGCAGGATTGAAAGAAGGACTTTCAATCCTGCAGAAAGGGACTGACAGATGTAATTTGCTTTAAAAATTACTGGGGTGGTGAAAGAATGGGAAGCTGTCTGCGTATTGGAATGTACAGGACACATACGGGTAATAGTGCCATCCCAGTAGCATGGATCACAGAATCCCGTAATGGTTTGGGTTGGAAGGGACCCTAAAGAACACCTAGTTTCAACTCTCCAGCCCTGCCAGGATGCAGGCAGGCAATCAGTATTGTAGGCAACCCTGCTTTTCCCTTCCTCCAGCACAGTCACACTGCTGGAGCAGTGAAGGAGTCTCATTGTGCTGTGTGCAGAGAGAAGGCAGGAATTCCAGGAGGGGAAAGGTTCCCTTTGAAGCACATGGCACGAAGAGCTTCCCAGTGACCATGGCAACAGCTCAGTGGGTTCCCAGCCTGAGAACCAAGTTACTACAGCCATGCCTCAAAAACAAAAAAAGTCTGAAAGAAGGAGAGAGGGGGAGGTGGGGTCGGGGGTGTGGGGGAGAGAAGCTGAAGCAAAATTAGCCTGGCAGAAACTGAGCGGCTCCCTGGTAGGCAAATCCAGCCAATAATGCTGGTCGGGTTCACGGGGTTTCCTTTTCATTTCCAAAAGCTTTCTTCTTCCTCTGTCATTCCCCTTCTAGCCCTATTCAGGAGCTCATAAGATCAGTAAAACCCAGGCCTTTGCTTTGCCTGCATGCAGCATGGCCTCAAACAGGGCTGCACTGTGATCAAAGGTAATGGTAAAACACAGCTGCCACACACACTCCTTGCCTCAACCAAGGCCCAGTTTTCACGGGCACTCTTAACAGCAGAGACATTTTTTAAAACACTTTCATTTCCATTACATCATATAAAGAAGGATGAGCAATGACTAAGAAGGATGAGCAATTACAAAATCAATATGAATTACAAATCAATATGAAAATTACAAAATCAATACAAAAATGGACACATTAAATTTTGTATAGCTACCCATGGATAAACAAGTAGAGTGGAACTTCTAAAAACACAGACTAGAGTTTTACTAAAAACAAAACCAAACCCAAAAAATCCAAACAAACAAACAAAAACACCAACCCTAAATCAAAAAAGACTTTGACAACCAAAGCCAACAATGAGAATAAAACCATACAATTTTTTACCAGATTCATGTGTCATGCAATTTACCTCTACAAGCAGGTTTTAACCAGTCTACATTCTGCTTCACTATATTCCAAACTTTCAACAATATCACCTCTATGATGCCCCACCTTGGGGGCAGATTAAATCAAACTTAATGGGGAACAAACAATAGATTTTCACTCCTTGATTTCTTCCCTCTTTTCTAAATGGAAAAAATTCCATTTCCTCTCTCTGTTCAAGACCAGCCCTCCTCCATTTCCCTTTCCTTTCTTTTCCTTTTGCTACTCCTTTCCTTTTCTTTTTCCTTCTATTTTTCCTCCTCTCTCTCCCTGCCTCCTTTCCTCTCCTCTCCTCTCCCTTTTCCATTCCTTTCCCTTTTACATTTTCTTTAAAGTCAGCTGCCAAATCCTAAAAATAACCAGAAGAAGACACATATACACATGCAGCAGTTTTGATATTTACCCAGGCAAAATAGTTTACAGGCCACAGGGAATCCTCACATAGCAATTTGTACCAAATTGCATGGAAACTGAACTTTTCAGAGACCCAGACAATCACAATACAACTTGTTCCCACTGGTAAGATGACCAGGCTGAATTAATTGACAGACCTGAAAGAAGCTCAGGGCTGATGCTTCTGCTGCTATCTGCACTCAACATAGTTCAAGAATTCTGAGTAGTCCTTCTAAATCAGAACATAACTTGGGCATAGTGAGAACTGCGCAGAAGGGTTGCAAACAAAAGATGGAGAGGAGAAACTACAGCAGAGAGCATGAAATAGGGAAGAAATATTTCAGGAAGAGAAGAATAAATAAATAGAAAAATACAGAACAATGAAATTAAGTGCAGTATTGAGTAGAATCTTGGCCAGTCTTTTTTCCCTTGTTGAAATTGCTACATATAAACTGACACATATGAAACTCTATGCCCCAATTTTCTGGACACACCCTAAGTCACATCACCATCATTATGCATCAGAGCAGATGCTAGAGAGCGCCTTAAGCAAAGCCAGAGTCTGCAGTTCAGCAGGCCAAGCTCTAGGAAGCTAACATCAGCAGATACTGAGCTGAACTTATTCTGGAGATTGGTGTGGCTTTGGGGACATGGAGGGCAGAGAGTACAAGGTGGGATTTGGGCACATAGCAGTAGGTCAGGTATATATTTTTAATATTCTTTTTTTTGTGCAGGGTACCTATGGTTCAACTTTCTTTATCCAGTTTGCACATCTATTTCCTCACATAATTTTCAAAAGCCTGACAGATGGGACTGAACAGACTCCTTCCTGAAATGGTTTGCCTCAAGACTAAACTTATTCCTGGAGTTTATTTATGGATTAGTATGCATCTTTCAGGACTAAATCTTCTCTAATTCCCATCCTTCCAAGACCTCATTCTCAGATTTTATCTTTCTAAGAACAAGCAAGCAACAGCTAGAATTTCTGTGAAACAAAAACAGTTTTCCAAGTTAGAAAAAAAAAGTTGTATTATGCTGAAATTCAATAGAAAGGGAAGTCACTTCTTAAAGAGATGTTTTTCACCATGTACCACAAGTTAAACCTGCAGCAACTTTTAGACAAGCAGATGGTTTCCCATTTTCTTGGAAAGGTGAAGTTTTTAGAAGTTTTGTTTATAAATTTATAGAGACAAGTTTTACCTTAAAAATCTCAACTTACAATTTTATTTTCTGCCTGATACACTAACACAAGTGTAAGTGTAAGTCACTAACACAATACTACCAAATTTAGCCAGCTGGATTTTAAGATGAACCCCTGTTATGTAGTAGTTTTCAACTACTCAGTTACTGGTAGAACTTGTGGCCTGTGCTCTTTCACACAGTTTGAACCCCTCTAGTTTCAAATGTCAACATATAATCACCTCAATACTCAAAAATTCTAAGGTGTGAACAAAAAAGATCACCTTTGTGCTTTTTTTTTAACACACCTAGGAGCAGTAATGGCATCTTAGTGACTTCACCCCACAAAGCAAAGGGAAAGGTTTTGCAATTAATGTAGATTTCAGAGGCCCTATTCCACAGCGAGATTCCAGGAAGATGAAAATTTTTATTTCTTTCACCAGTACAAAAAGAAACACTTGTTATTAGAGGTATTTATCCTGTAATGAAAGCAAAGAAATCTTTCTAGGTTTGAAAGCTTCTCTTTCTCCAAAAAGAGGAATTAATGTATGCCTTCTCAGGAAATTGTACCTAAGGAAAACCAGTAAGATGCTTTCGTTTTGACTGCTTTGACCAAGTAAGCATCACAGTTGCAGTTCACCCTTTCTGCTCTAATACTGCTTCTGCTAAAGAGCCATTTTTGCTTTCATCTTTGTTAGGTTTCTACAGAGCTCAGAAAGGGAATACTCAGCTCCCTGTCACCATCTCTATTAACCGAGTTACGACAGCATCTTTCCCTGAAGTATCTAGTGCGAGAACAGGCAAAACAGGAATATTTTGTGGATTTAAGGGAGTTTTCCCTTGGTTTATTTCTTGCTGATTTTTCTCAGAGAAGAACTAATCCTTCCAAGAAGCAGTTACATGCAGCCCCAAACTATCCACTTACCTTTCCTAAGACAGTGAGGCATGGCTTAGGCTCCAACTCTGGCTGTTCCAATTTCACCACTCCTACCCAGCCATATTCATACAGGTCTTCCTCATCATTGCTATTACACAGTCCAAGTGGATGCATCTGAAATAGAATCAGAAAGAAACCTTTAGCCAGTCAGTAGAATTCCAAAACCATACACATTGCTTTTGAATACCTTAACTTAAAACAAATACACTTATTTATTAAGGTACACCAGAAAAACTGAAATGTGAGGCTACATTTATGAAGAATTCAGTACATTTCTGAAGCATGCTATGAATACAAAATCTTTGCAATTTTATGTAAGCTCACTGTCATCTTGCTTATGAAAAATCATTTAAGGCTAACAATTAAATGTGATTTTAGGTCCTCAGATATAAAATACTTAACTACAAAGCCCCCCTTGGTATTGCAAACCACTTTTCCTTGCAAACTGACAGAAATAATACAAACTGTTTTGCAGAGTCACTCATAAAAGCTTTACACATCATTAAGATCCAGACCCCATGTTTCAGAGCCATTATCACCTTTTTTTCCTAATACTTGCTCAGTATTAACAGTCTGTCATCCTTTGAAACAAGCAAGCCAAAGTAAGGTACAAGAAACTTATTAACTAGTGTGAAGCATCCTCTATTGTTTTCTGAACCCAAATGATGGGGGGTGGAGGCTATCATGAAGTGAGAAACTTCTCCAGGCAACGTCTTTGCTTTAATTTCATGTATGCAATCTGTTCCTCCTCCTTCCAACACCACGCAGTTATTCTAATTTTATTATGGCAAGGAGCTTCCCACACATCGATTTTTTTAACTTTCTTTGTCTTTTCCAAATTTGCTGTCCTTCATTAGGATAATATCTTTGTGTATAAATTAGAGTGTCATACATCTAATTTCTTACTGTATACTGTCTTCTTGTTCTCTTTTTCCCTCAACTAAAATCTTCGATTTTTCACAGCCCCTTGCCTGTTTCTCAGGCTTTAACATATATGCAGAGGTCTTCGCAAAAAAAAAAAAAAAAAAGTCTGTACTTTATCCAGTTTCGTACCTTTCACTAAATCTCAACTTTATCAAACTAGCTGAAGAGAACCACAAACTGATATCAACTCTATGACAACTTTGCTTTCTGGTAGTTGATTATAATAGGAGGAGATTATACTGCTCAATAATTTACATATATATACCCCTCACTAATCCATGCAAAGTAGCACCATGTAATGGCCCCTAATCCCACCATCACTTCTGCATCACCAGCTTGTCGTTTTGTCCTTTTCTCCCATGTCTTGTACCCTGACTTCCATTTTGCAAGTGATACAATACATGGAGTGCTATTTATATTACCTTATGGGGCCCTAACTTTCCGAATAACTTGAGTGATTACTGTAAAATATGGGAAACATGATGGTGAACTGACACAATACAGGGATTTTCTTACCACTCATTATTTTTCAAGATTCATCACCAATTCATTCTAAGAAAAAAAACAAGCCACGCTCTACTAGGTAGACAGATCAGAATCCTCTCCCATCTCTTAATTCAGCCTTTCTCCTTTCTTTTTTTTTTCCTAAATGAGTTACTATCACACACTGCTGAGCTGTCTACAGTCTCACATGGATGAGCAATTTAACTTACTGTTAAAAGCCTGGGGAAGTACTCTCACTGGAAGATGAACCACTCTGTAAACTCAGTATCTGGTGGATAAAATATTCAGCACAGACATAGAAACAGAGGATGGAATCAGGCAGTGCTCTCTCCAAAATTGCCAGGGCATATATTCCAACATAATTAACCCCACAAAGAGTCCATGGGATTCTTTAAGCAAACACAAAGCTTTAATCGATATTAAGTATCTAAAGAAACAGAGAACCACTCCCTTGATGTAATTCCCTTGACGAAGGCTGTATCAATTGAGCTTTGAAACCATAACCCATATCTAAGAAGTTTCTAGTTCAAAATCCTTGAAATATGCTGGGGCACTTTTTGCACATGCCTAAAAGGGTAAAACTGAAACCACGACTCAGGTGCTTTTATCCAAGGTTACAAAATCTCTATACATAGCTGAGGATCTAAAATACGTTTATAAAGAGCTGCACACATTTTATGTGGGTTACTGTTACAGGGCAGACAAACATTAAACCAACAGATGAAGAATACTTTGCTCTGTAACTCTATCACCTAAAAAGTCCTGATGATGAAAAGAAAACTTTCACCCTTTTGCCCTTTTTTAATGTCTGTCAGGATGGGGCATTATAGTGTTACAAAATGCCATATGAACAGCTCAGGATTTTTCTATACACTGTCTCATGTGTATAGAAAAGCTTTGGTCTTTTTTTCTCAACTATACAATAAATAATGGCTCTACCCACTTTAGTCCAGAAAGAAAGGACTTAAAAAGGAAGAAGGCCAAAAGGAACAGAAGATTCTTTCCACTAACACTTTCCTCCAGAATACTGTTATTCCATAACAGCTTCCAAGTGTGAATGACCCTTTGGATCAGTCACCAAGCACATTCTGCAGTTATGTTCCTGGAAATCAGTATAAACCTACAGCTGACAGAGCTTCTTCTCTTCCTTTTACAAAGCCTGGGTGATGATCAGATTGAGAGCAGCTCTGTGGAGGAGGACTAGGGGTACTGGCAGATTAAGAACTGGACATGACCCAGCAACATGAGCTCCCAGCCCAGAAAGCCAGTCACAACCTGGGCTGCACCAAAACAAGTGTAACCAGCAGGACGAAGGATGGGATTAGATTAGGAATTCTTCCCTGTGAGGGTGGGGAGGCCCTGGCACAAGGTGCCCAGAGAAGCTGTGGCTCCTCCATCCCTGGAAGTGTCCAGTGCCAGGTTGGACAGGGCTTGGGACAGTGGAAGGTGTCCCTGCCCATAGCAGTGGGGTAGGAACTACGTGATCTTTAAGGTCCTTTCCAACCCAAACCATGCTATGATTATGTGATTCTATGAATGGAGCAATCAGGGACACAATAAGGTACCAACCAGACCATGGGTCCTGTAAGTCTCATTCCAGGTTCATATCATACACCAAGAGCAGAGTTTTGATTAAATGGAAACTTCCACATCATTTGTTTCATGTCTTCAGCAGACCATAAGCCAGCAGAAGCTGCCAAGGCTGAAATGACTGTATCATTTTGACTCTATCATAAACCCCAATGGAACAATGAGACACCTAAACAGGCACTCGTCTCCTTCTGACAAACCACCAACAATATTCCCTATCTCTATGGTTCTCCACGACAGAACTGCAGGACTCTGTGTCCTACTGTATGAAAAAATTGATATGCAGCTTCCAAGATCATAAAGGATGGCCACTCCTGTAGTGCAGCTTTGCAAACCTTCTACCTTCCAGTCAGAAGAAGGCAAGAACAGACAGCACACCCAGTACATTCTCCCTTCCAGCAGACATGTATGTTGTCCAAAAACTAGAGGAAAATCTTGGAAGAAAATCTTCTCACCTCACTTTAACAAATCAGCCAAGAAACAAGATTGAAAAACTGCACACATTAAGAAGGATTCAAAGAGTGCCATGTGTTTACAGCTGCCTTGGACAAAATACAGATTACAATATTGGCTAGTATCATCTAAGGTGTATGTATGAAGCATCAGGTATCACGCACTAAGAGATTTAAAAAAGGCTCACAAATCTATGACAGGAGCAGAGAAAAGTGAAATATGCTTTTGTAGTTGCAAAGTTAGTACAAATTCTAGACAACCTAATACCACAGAGTAACACAGAAGAGCTCTGGGGACCTATCCATGTCCCATAAAGACCACAAAAGAGAGGATTACAAGGCAGACATGGCCAGCTTTTTGTCTGCGTTCTCAAATAAAAAACCATGTTATGTTCAAGGTGCAGATCAGAAGTGTCAACCCAGTAACATAATTCTAAAATACATATATTAAAGGCACAGGAAAAAAAACAGAATCAGCACCAAGGCCAGTAAGACATGGGCTTCATTGACAGAAAACTTTCAGTCCAGAAAAGCACTCCACCACTCCAAGCCACAAGTAGTTGGTAGATTCTGCTTGGATACCACAAGCTTACATTGTAGTGATCTCTGTAGATCATGACTGATAACATATACTGTAATTTTCTAAACCAGGGATATCAACTAAAAGCGCAACATGAGCATGTGAATTTAAGAATTCGAGCCTGAAACACTGGTGTTACTTCTACTGATTAGCTGCCCACATGCAATGAAACACCATCCACTGGGACTGATGATGCTTACAACAGGACTCATCCAGTGCAAGTGTCTGTCATCTTCTCATGGTTTGTCACAATACAAGTGAATTAATCACAGAATCACAGAAGATCACAGTACACAAAAAAGTAAGGCTAAATGAAAATTTGTCGGGCCCAGGGAGGATCTGGGGTGTTTCTGGATCACAGACAGACGTGTTTCACTTAAAACACACTAAATAGAAGAGATTATGGACAAACTACAATGGCAACAATAAAACTAATTATTTTCTGTGAGGTGGAAAATTATCAGTAGTTTCAAACAATCACAGTAAAAAGCAAATTCAAAGTACTACAGTGCACAAGCCTCTAAAAAGGAGCAGAACTATTCAGTCTTTTTGTGAAGACTTGAACTCTTTATTGCTGTACAGCCTGAAACTATACTCCATAAAGCCTTCCCATCTAAAATGTACTTGGCATGGATTCATCTCCATCCACCTGTATTCACATTCCTTCACCAGACAGGCTTTTGAAATAAAATTTATGAAGTTTCACAGTGCTCAAAAGAAAACATAAAAAACAAGTCAACCTGAATGGGAACTCTTATCATCAGGGAAAGCTTTCTCCTAAACCAGGTGTATGTGGGAAGCAGCCTCTGATAACTGAAAGGAAGAGAGCTCCCTTCCTGGCTTACCCCAGGTGTACAGCAGCAGACTTGAGATACTTTTGGTTACCCAGCCCCTTGGTATCCTGCCACAACTTCCGAGCTCTAGGTCTTGTATCTTTCCTTCAATCCCATTTCCCAGGGAAGCTTTTTCTAAAGGAAGGATCCAAAGTTTGAAGGGTATCAAGGCTTATGTGAAATAAGGCAACCGAACAATATGTGTTTTACAGGAAGCAGAAAAAAACATCAGTACACTTCTGCTGGGACTTCTGTAGTATCTCCCCTGTCAAACCAGCCTTACTAAACACAAAAATTGGACTGAGTGTACATGCTTTTTTCAAAATGCGGTAAGTCACCAAACAAATTTTGAACAAATAACAACTTCATTTACTAAAAAGTACTAGAGGGTGCAGTGTCTGATTCAGGGACAATCCAGTATTTTGGTGCTAGATTCACCAAAAGTCAGATGGAATAGAGATATGGAGAAAGGGGCACACTCACAAAGACAAATATAGAAATATTGCTTGGAGATGCAGAGATTTAATTAGGATAGCATTAGGAACTCAAACTGGCAACAGATGTCAAGACTAGTAAGTATATTAATAGCAAGAAGAATTGCAAACAACATATGTCTGCTATTGAATGGGTTTGGCACAAAGCAGTAACAAAGCAAGCAACCAACAGCTGTAAGAAGGGTAGAGGTAGGAATCATCCATGCAAACCAGATATGCAGGTGTCTAAGGAATCTGAGAGAATGCCTCCAGGTATCTTATTAGAGCTGGCTAGTCTAATTTCAAGGCCAGGCTCTATTATTTTTCACAGGTCATGGAGACTGGGGGAAGGATGCCAGGAAGAGTTCTGCGCTTATCTGCAAAAATGCAAGAAAACAGATCTGGGAAACCCCAGTGTAGTCAGCCTCTCCTTATTACCTGAGAAAATTACTGAACAGATCCTTATGACAGCTGTTTCCAGGTGCATAAAAAGCAAGATGGCAGCTGAAAATGCCAATTTGGATTTACTAAGTATAAATCATGCTAGACCAATCTCTGTATGTTTTCGGATGAAGCAACTTGCTCCATGGATGACGGGAGAGGTGTGGATGTCACCTACTTGGACTTCAGAGAAGCATTTGACATCACTCTCCTTCAATATCCTTGCTGACAAACTGTTAATATGGATTAGTGTCCTGGTTTAATTTTCTTCTTAGTAGCTAGTACAGTGCTGTGTTTTATATTTAGTATGAGAATAATGCTGATAATACACTGCTGTTTTTGTTGTTGCTAAGTATTGCTTACTCTAAATCAAAGACATTTCAGTTTTCCATACTCTGACAGTGAGCAAGTACACAAAAAGCTTAAATGTTTTTTAAAAATACAGTATGAGACCAAGAAGGCTGAAAACCAGTCAAGTTAGTGTTAGCAACACTAATTTTTTGCATTTCCTCTGAAATTTTAGCTCCTTACCTATGAAAAGAGAAACTACTTCTTAAGAATTAAAAACTTCCATTGTATTCATTCTCCAAGACAGACTGGAGTCATCTTAGCTGATCGAGATTTACCACTAATAGTCACCACCACTGTGATTTTGATCTTCAACATAATGCAGCTACTCATACAACTGCGTCACCACAACACTGTTTGTTCCTACTACTAACAAATAACAGTCGAATGAAGAACTTAACTTTTCCATCTCCATTTACTGTTCTGTATGGGCACAGCAACTTGTTACCAAAAAGTGATTTAAGGTTCTTGACTGCAATATTCCAACCCAACATTACTAAGACCTCACCAGAAAGAGAAGGCTCAGGCCTTGACTCCACTGTACCATGGTGTTTAAAAAAGGCGTCACTAGAAGGTGCCACTACAGATGAGCAATCCAAAACTGTACAAGCGAGGGGAGGAATTTTTTAAGAACTAAAGAGTAGTTAGGCATTGTTATTGTTTCTGCAGCCTCATGATAAAACATGAGGTTTTTTTATGCTGGCTGCAGCTGGAACATAGCAGCCTTTTTAGAAAAGCTGAAAGGCAGAAGCATTTCCCCATCACTCTGCAGCTTTGCCATGCAGAGAGGAACTTTTATTTCCCAAAACAAGTAGAAAACTTGATTAAAATACAGTTTCTTTTCCCTTTCAGGCATATTTTTTCTGTTTTAAAGAAGTACATCCTGCAAAAAACCAAACTGCCACAAAATGTAACATTATAGGACCTGAGCATTTCAGCAGTGAGCTTTTCTTGGCTATCAGTTGTGACCTTGCGGTCCAACCCAGCGGTTAGCATTGAACCCACAAGTGGCTTCCACTAAACTTTCCCTATAGCAAGAGCATCAGGCATTCCTGAAATCCTCTCTCAGTCCACTTACCCCAGGAAGTATGCCAAAAGGGATGATGAGAAATCCAGTCTATGCTGTAATTAAATGTAAAACCAGAGATACTCAGTTGAACACATCCACCATGCAGAAGAGAACAGGCAAATTCTACAACTGGCCAGTACTACCCAAAGTCCACCAGATCTTGTGGAAAGGAGCAGTAAGTTTTGAAGAGCAGCCAGAGCAGGTTTTGTTAACTAGGGAACCAGATCTTAGCACTGATCTAGTTCATCAGCAAACTCATTTCACCTGTGCCATGGTCCAGCTTCAAATCCCTCAGGAGAGGGGGAAAACTGCCAGCTGAAAGACATACCTGGCAGCAGCAGCTTGTTCCCAGGCATCCTTCTGCTAGGACTGTCCCAGGTCAGAGACACTACAGATACCCACAGCATGTGCACGGTAACAGATGTATACAAATCTAAACTCAGCTTGCCTGCACCAGATTTCCTGCACAAGAGTGACTGTACTGCCCAAGCTATGCAGCTGAGCAATCCTTTGCAACAGAGCAGCTGGACAGTAATTATTCCAAACACTTCGCAAAGGAAGCTCCTGGTCCATTCAAACAGAAAACTGACATCTTCTTCCTTTAAAGTGTCTCAAAAGCAAAACCCCCATGAAAAGATGTACATACTGTAGACAATTTGAAGGAAGATTTCTTCTCTCAGGAATTTAAGTGCTTTGATTACACTGAGTTCTCCTACCACAGTACTGACAAAGCAAAGAAGAACAAAGTCATGTTTACAATTATGGGGCTTTTTTCCCCTCTTTAAACTGGTGGAAAGATGCTGGCAAAACTGCAGGTATAATGTCACTAAGGATGGAAGAAACTAGAGAGAAAATCTGGAGAAAAATGATACCCTCTTAAATTACTTTTAGCAGAAGAAGGCCAGTAGCTACCTGATAAAATAAAAGAGTTCTGGCTCTATAAGGAACAAGGACCCCCAAAATGCACCAATTACCAAAGCCTTAGACATAATCATAACTGGCTGGGAAAAGTAGGATTATCTTACATCTCATGAAAAACTGCATTTGTCCCATGGCACTCAAGCGGGGACTTATAACTGAAAGTATCAGATCACTGCCATATAATCTCCTTGGCTTAAGTTAAATGCCTGATATGGAGTTACCAGTACTTTCCAACTAAGTTTTCTAGCAGAAAATGGAGTAGGAAGTATGAAGACACCCTAACAAAGACTGTACAGCATAATAGGATCTAGTTGTTCAACCTTAGGGAAGGTTTGGGGCCCAGAAACAATGAATACAACTATTCAACAACAACAAAACGCAAACGAACAAGAACAACAAAACCAAACAAAACAACACTAAACCCCAAACAAACAAACTACCAAACCCAGTTGATTGAAGATGTTCATATAAGGAGCCCAAAAAGAAATTTCCATTTGTATTCCCTTGCCAAAAGCGCACACAATGCACACTTAGAAAATCTGGCTGTGATGAAAATTCCAAGACTGTTAGGAGGGAATTAAAAGACATCACACACATGTGCACATACCAGAGAAGGTAGTATTTAATTTTACAAAAGCACACAGCTCTGAAAAGTCTCAGAACTATTTATTTGCAGATTGTATTTTAGCAAGGAAGTTTAACAAACAGATTGACAGATCTGATACTGACCCAAAATTTCATAGTATTCTGAGACTCCAGACCAGTAGCAGCTGCTCTTTGTGCATGTACACTGATTTGAGATATCCAAACTCACTACAGTTCATTTTTCTGACACCTGAACTGGTCTAGATCCTGGCTTTCCAGGAAGTCCTTGATGTTACATAATGTTTAAGAGCTGACTTGCTTCTCCAGAGTCCTCTAGGACCTCTGACAAGAGAAGATATTGTGTATTTTGCACTAAGTTACTAATAAGCAGAGCTGGTTTGCTTGCATTCAGATCTGTGGGGAACTTCGCTGGACAAACAGAGAACCATAGGGAAGGAGAGAAAGAGGAGCTAAAAATAACATAAATTATTTCTGAGGCATCCTTTGGGTTTGAAAGAGAAGATACTATAGAAGATCCAATTAAACAGCAGCATTACAGATAAGGATAAACTAGTTAAATCTGGACATCACAGATACCCCCCACATCCTATTCTTCTCATTTTGGGTGGTATGCTGCCCTGAGGCATTCCAGCTGCATACACAGGTACTTCCAGATTATTTCCTTCATGCTTGCTGTAAAATACCCTCAAACATGTATTACTCCTGCCTTTATTCATCAATATTCAACAGGAATATCAACGACCATTTTGCTCTCTCAACACTTGGACGAAGATTAATTTCATCACTGACAAAGTTTGAGAAAGGAGATGGTAAAATCTGTAAAAGTGTGTAAACGCTGTTAGTTACACTGCTCTGTCCTAAATAATCTCACCTGTTCACCTTTCACCGTAGTGAAAATTGGATGTGTATTCCTATGCTTTGTTTGATCCTCTATACTACTATACTTCTTACCCTACAGCTACTGTCCCTATAAGGCCCTCAAGAAGGATATTCTCAGTATTTAGCAAAGTCTCATTTTTTGGATTTCCAAAAGTAGTCAGTGTCCATGCAAAATGTGACCCAGCCACAGAGCTCTAGTGCATCCCTTTCCATGTCACACCACAGCCTTCATTAACAAGGTGATTATATTGTCCTGTCTCCAAGAGGTAGCATTCACTGGGGCCAGAGGGAGGGAAGAGGAGCAGAGAACATGCACATAGAGAAAGGCTGCACTATAACTAAGAACAATATTGTACTTAAAAAGAGGGATGGGGGAAGGGAACTAATGTGAGTAGATTGTTACAGAAGAATGCAAAGTCCTCACCACAATACTAATCAAACTTCCTTTGTCCTATATACACATGCCAAGTAGGAACTCTATATTTCTGCCAGAAATCATTTCCCCCTATGCATGACAACATTTTATCTATATAGAGAGGTAAAAGCCACAGAGGGGGAAAAAAAAGAAAAAAAGGTGAGAATGCAGAAAGAAATGAGGCTTAAAATGTACAACACTTCATTCCATCCCCCTTCCCCTCACGCCAACCTCTCATCCATAATCCAACACAAGAGAGACAACAGGCAAACAGCAAGAGGTCATCTTCAAAGGGCTGGTTGCCAAGGGAGGCCAGTGGAAAGAGCGAAGGCATGTCCTCATCAAAGTCCAGCAGCTGTGGGAGAGCCACAGAGGTGCAGCTTCCCCTGGGGCTGCAGTGAAATTCAGAGATGGAGGATAAAGCTGAAGCTGGCAATATAAAGTGGGCAGCTTTGCACTTTGCTTCAGGGGAAGCACAAAAGAGAAGGGTTAGGATATTTTAATCCTTCTCTCCACCCATTTTTGCACTTGAGATACTTGAACTACTGTTTAAACTCATCAAGATATGTTGTGTAGAATATGCTGCAGAAGGCAGCAGCAAGGATCAACTTCCTGCTCCGTTCAAAATTAAAATTTTGTCTCAGTGACTACGCTCAGAAGAGGGATGGAAAAGGTACAGCAGATAATGCACAGCCAACTATAGTTTTATTACTTCTCACAAAAACCATAAATACATCTTCACAGTTGGAGCCTGGGAGACAGTCACACAATAAACACTGCCTGCAAACACTACCCAACAATGCATGTATTATTTTTCTTGGAGAAACTATGGAATAATAAATAACACAAACCCCTAGCTACCTGCAACATTTGCATAAAAATTTGAAGCCAATACAAAAACAATCCCAGATTCTGCTTCTTAGAATTCTCATAACATTTGTATTAAATAAGCCCATGATGATCAAATGTAAAAATTAAGCCCCCGTCCTCAAATACAGGAAAAGTAGCTGCAAATGCAAGCAGAGAAATCTAACAGATTAATTAAAATCTGAATGCAAAGAGGAATCAAAATTGCTCTATTATGAACAAAAAAATTTTAAAATTTAAGAAATAATAAAAAAATTAAATTTTAACTTTCTAGTTCTCAGAAGCTACTCTATTTTAGAAAAACTGTCATCCTTCCCAGATAGAATCAGTACTTGTTATTATGTTCTATTAAGCAGCTTAATTAGATTACATAACTTTAAAATACAGTTGTTGAATTATCAAGTAATGGTAGGATGGAAATAATTTCATTATATTTACCTCCCACCTCGTGCCCTGAATCTTCCCCAAAACACACAAAGAAGGGAAGCAGCTGGCATCTGCTAAGGATGAACAGACACACTTCTTGAGCATGTGTTTTGGAGCATGAAGTTTCAGTTGCTGTCGGCACACCAGGGCAGTTTGAGTGCTAATTCAAATGGCACTGAAGTTACATGGTTTGAACAAATCCTCTGGGTGGCAATACAAAAAAGTCATCAGCAAAAAAGGTTTTAATACTTAAAAAATTATTGATCACTACCTTGACTGCAAGTCAGTCTGGAAGTACCATCAGGGAAGGAAAAGACACATCAGCGATACAATATTAGACTGGCATTCCTTTAGTCAGCATGAGAAAAAGATTTTCAAGTCTGAAACATAATAGTTCATAGCCTAAAGATGTACCCTGTTTCTTAGGTTAGCATGTTAACTAATCTTTGAATATTTACATACAGGCTCTTTCAAGATTCTATGAACCACACAATCTCTGGCCAATAGAAGTTCCTTCAGCTTGTGCTGCATAAGATGCACTTTGTGCTCCAAACTTTCCTCTCCTAAACCTATCATTTGACCTTTCTTTCACCTGATAACCTAGTATACTTCAATGGATTTGTGCTCAACTTATGGCTTCTGCCCACATGAAAACATTTTAAGGCATTAGGTAACTTTTAGAGGGCAAGGAGCTAAAAGGGAAAGCAGAGGTCTCCAAATAGATACAGCCTTCTGTTTGCTTCCAAATTGTCTCTTCTTTCTCCAGCATCAAGTTCTCAATTAATTACTTCCACAGCATCCTTCATGCTCTGCCCCTGCTTTGCACATTTTCTGGTGAAGTCCAAACATCCCACCTAGTTTTACACGCACTTCTTTGTCAACTCCAATCAGCACAAGCTCTCTGGCCTATAAACTGTGGAAAGACAGGTGAAGCCAAAGTCTCTGCTGCAACTACACAAGACGAGGCTCTAGAACAGGATGCACACAACAGAACATGGTCTCCTTTACTGGAAGGCAAGATGATTTTTTCATTGTACCTCAGCTTGCCCCAGCAAAAATTAGATGCATCCCCCTGTTTCCTCTGACATCCCCCCAGCCCACAGGTTCAGAGTTCTCTCAAAGCTACTCATACTGCTTCTGAGCCGCTGGTGCAAGTAAGGTGCCTCTTAAGGAGACAGCAGCCATCCTCTGTTAGGTCCAGCATCCTGCTTCATGGCTCCTGAGCCTGAGCTCACCCAGCAGCAGACAGGCAGACTTGTGTTACCTTGCTGCATCATGTCCTGTGGAGAACTAAGCAGCCTAAATACCAGATCCCAGATGAATGAAGGATGGTGGCAGGATGGAAATCTTTCTCCCTCTGCTTAAACTTCCTCATTGACAGCACAGGGAAAAGATGCCTCTGCCCAGAGAGGAATTGAGTACTTTAAAAGAAGTACAGGCCAGTATTAGGGCATGTAAGTCGGGTGGAAAGAGTTGTTCCTGAAAACAGATTAAGGTTTAACGTTTGGTTTTTTCCATAAAAGAAAAATACCTGGTGCACTGGGTTCTCCATTTCAGATAAAGTAATGAGTAATGCACTGTTTCAACATTTTCTGTTACAAGAATTCAGTGCATATTGCAACCTTTCGTGTTACCAGACAGAAAGAAGCACTCAAATCCACTGGGGAAAAAACGCCCTTCTTAGAAACTACCACCTGATGGCAGCCTGTGGCTTCGGTCCTATTGTTCCAAGTGGCAACTGGCAACCATTTTGAGTGAGATTAGCTCTACCCTGAGTCATCACCGAAGAATGCTCCGTAGTAGAGAGAATGGACTTGAAAATAAAAAGCTGTGCTTCATTCTAACATAGCACATTGCTGAATTAGTCTCTGCAAATATTCCCATCTCACACACTGTGAAATTCATCCTCCCTCCTTCAGCCCTAATTTGTTTTGTTTTGCACTGGAAATAACCAACTTAGATGTAACACAACTCAGTCCAGATCACAGTTCGTAACACTTGGGCAGCATCAAAAGCTGACTTGATGGCCAGTTTCACTCGCTGCTCACAGCCTATGCTTTGACATCTTGAACCAGTATCAGAACTATTATGCACTCAACTAATTATCAGTTCTTTGCTCTTCTTCATTTATTAAAGGCACTTGGAGGAACTTAGCACTTGCTGGCTGAAGGATTCAATTAATGATATTTAAAGTCAAACTAACAATAATGGAAGTTTCTGAAATTCTGGAGACCTGATACACTCCCCTTTCATTACAAGGCAGTTATTCCTGATCTAATAGTAAAATTCAATTCCACTTTGAATAAAAATGTACAAAACCGAGCTGTTTTACAGAACAGTAGACCAAAACAGGTTTTCTCAGCTTTTTCTGACACCATATTAATGTACATACTTATCATATTACAGCACCCTATAATATGGGTAGAAAAAACTAGGTATCAGAAGGTTCTAAAATTTTATATTTATCGTAATTAAAATAATTAAAATCATGAGCCCAATTCAACCTTAAATTTCAGACGCTTGTGTTGTACTTCAGGATACATCAACAGTTATTGCTCCTTCTTTTCCCATCTCTTTCCAAATGATTCCTCTTTCCTATGGCCACTAATCTATAGCCTAATTTCTCTTCTCTTCCAGACTAGCCCTTCACTACTTCTTTTCCACACCATCCTGCCCCCTTTTTTCTCATCCAACTCTTCCAGCTCTGGCATGCAACCCATGCTAATAAGTCCAGTAGAGCCTATTGGCTTGGGTTTAGTGCTGTGTGTCTCCTGCTGGCACACGTCAACACTGAGGTATGCCTCACTGGGAAATTAATGATGTAAACTGTTCTCCAAAAATATAGCAGTGTGGCACCCCACATGAGTGCTGTCTGCAGGACAATTCCTTCACATGTTAGAAAGTTCAGAGAGTGTAGTGAATGAGGTAAGATACTATGAGAAAAGAAAATACAGTATTGTGGTTAAAGCAGCTGAATGCTTCCCATCAGACTGGATTGCTTCCTCTGCCACAGGATTCCTATGTAATGTTGGGCAAGTCATAAAAACAGCCATGCAGGGTGTGACCAAAAAATCCAACCAGCACAGTATCCCATCTCCCAACAGTTGCTAACTGCAGAAATTTGGATAATATGAAAAGCAGAAAAAATATGGAAAGATTATTCTTGAGATACAGTCTCTTAATTATGGCTGTCAGTAATTGAGACTTCCAGAGCTGATACTTCACCCAGGATACTGTGTTTAAGTAAGCAATGCATCTATATTTCATGTTTTTACCTAATTCCTTTGGGATGACACATACACTTACGGCTTTTACACCATCCTACAGCAAGAAACACAACCTACTGTTTTTTAAATGTGCATTCTTTTGCCGCCTGTAAAGCTGTTCTGCGAAATTCACTGAGAATGCTCTGATAATTCTCACATTGCAAGGAGTAACCAATTATTGTTCCTTAATCACTGTCTCTACATCAGACTTTACGCAAAGTCTCTTGTCAACAGTCGCTTTTCCAAGCTGGCAAAATTCAGGTCTTTTTCAATGAATATCACTCTGTTACATGACTCAGCTGATCCACAGCTTGTGATCTACCTGTTCCATTATCTAGTCTCCCCTTCCAGGTTTACAACGCACTGCATGCGGCATTCAAGCTCTTGGAGCCCAATGGTTCTCACCAAGCCTTCTGCTTTGTTCTCCTACCTTTCCTACTAATTGCAACATCCCATGAAATTTTCATTGTGACTTACAGCAGGATAAGGTTTTCAGAATACACTTTATTGTTAAAAAGGAAAAGAAATCTTAGCCACAATTTTGAGAAGCTTTTTATGATGCTTTTTTGTTCTTCCCAGTGCATGCCTCCAGCTTGTATTACAGTTAACCAAGATCAGCACTGATAACCTGCTGTACGTACAGCTGTGACTTGGGAGAATCCCTTTAACCGAGATCCTTAAAAGGCACATTCAGCCAGATATAAACAAATGCAATGGTCTGCAGAAAATGTCACAGAAGCAAAAATAAAATCATAGTCAATGGAATCTGTGCCGAATCACAAAATAAACAGGAAAGGCTAGGCACTGGGAGAAGAACAACCACACTCACAAGCACATCTCTGCCCTCCACTGCTAGGGAACTGCTAATTTTGTCTGTAATATTTAAATAACTATTGGTGCTCATTTTTAAAAATACATGTAAGAGTCCCTTCATTCCATCATGCATTTTGAGAATAGGTTATCTATCTATAGAAAGCTAGTATATATCACAGTAACCAAAGGCCACATGAGAAGAACATCTGTGTTAGAAAAGCCATGGTTAGCATGCTTCAATGACTGTCATACAGTATGCAGCCTCTGTCAGTACCTAACAGTACAGCAAAGTATGTACCATCAGTCTTGAAACAGTAATTTCTAGCTCAAGAATCCTCTACCATATTTTGGCTTACTACTGTACCAAAGGTATTAGGTACTAGTAGTAAGCACTGATAGCACTGTCTTTTTTTTTTTTCCAGAGTACCTCAAACCATCATAGTAATAAATTATATTAGTAATACACTTGCTGATTCACCCAGGTTAACAAGAGTTTTCTATGCAAGATCGTATCACCTTTCAGTAGCTAACTTCATAAACTAGTTTGGACACATGTTTGCTGGTACTTCAGCTGGTAAGCTCCTCTTGCTATCTTCTCCCAGTTCAGAAGAAAAAGGCCACATCTAATGCTGTTCTTGTTAGGCTTTGAGGACACATTTTGTCATCAGCCTACAGCGGATGCTTTAAAATGTGTGAGGAGGAAGAGCTGGGGGGAAGAAATCCTCCCTCTCTCCCCACCAATCACTGTTGCCTGAGGTGCTGATCTTCCCCGGAACCCTTAGGATGGGTTTGAACCTGGTTTACCACAAACAGGACAACAGGACTGTCGCCTCCAATTAAACATAATAGAAATCACAATCCCAAAAATAAAAATACGGCCATTCAAGTAAACTTTTCTTTGTATGACAAGGCAACAGACAGAATTAATGGATTTGTATCTGTAATACTATTATTCAATAAAAAAAGTTAGCACATTTTCCCCTAGATTAATAACCTTTTCTAGTTTCTTAAAAACAAAAGAAAATCTGAATGAACAAATGAGACACTGTAGTTGACAGTGGTACAGCTCTGTTCCTATATTTACTCCCTCAGGCTGGAGTATGATTAAAACCTGTTCATGATCAAACTCATCTGCTCACTATCATCATCAGCTTCCTGTTCATTCATCAGTATGTGAATGGTTACAATAGGGCCATCAAGACAAAAGATGGCTTCAGAGGGAATGTCTAACAGAGGAAGAAGTTACATCACCCTGATGCTCCTTTGTTCACACAGCTCTGACCATTAATAGCAGCTAAAGACAAGGCAGCTGCTGCACAGAATTAGGAAGAGACAGAAAGAACAATTACTTCCTGGCAACGTTTTTTCCCCTGCAGCTCAAACAAACTCTACAGAATTTACACTGAACAGTAAGAGAATGAGAAAAATTCTGGAGATTTAGTTGTCTTCCCTCCAATACTGTTAGTGAGCAATTTAAGTAGGTACCTGTCAGGCATGCCAATAAAACTGCTGTCTTACACCTCCTGCACTACCATGTACCAACATGGACTCCACTGCTCTTCAAAAAGAAAGTACAATATCACAGTATGCAGCAACCCCCAAAATCGAAACAGATCCTCCCTGTCTTCTCTCAAATTTACACAAGAAAGCTACACACGAAGTAATGGACTGGAAAAAAATATGAAAGAAAAAGCCACCAACGGCTCTCATGTAGAAGTTGGTGTTTACAGAAGACCTAAGCCACAAGCTGGTAGAGCCTAGAAGCATGTACTGCAGAATTCTCACCATATGCTTGCTCTAATCTTGCATTCCTTCACAAGGATCTGCTACTGGTTTCTGCCAGAGTCACTGGAGCAGAGGAACCTTTTTGGTTAAGTCAGCATGGCAGTTGTGTTAATTCACTTGGTTGCATGAATCAAAAGGTCACCGATACCACTGGCAGAAGGGGCTCCACAAACTCTATAGAGCATATAGGAAATCAGCTAGAATCTCTTTTTTCATTCCTTTGCTCACTAGAAGCAAAGAATGGGGATGCCACATTGATGGCAGAACCCACCAATTCATCCTATTCTATGGGCAGACAAAAATCTACTTTATTAACTGCTGTCTTCTGCAACAGACTGGAACAGTCTGTCCTTCACATATCTGGATGGGACTTCCAAATAGAGTATATTTTAAAGCAGAAAGCCATGGTAACTGCTAGGATTCCCATCCCAGAATTTTTCTCTAGCCTCTGTGTATGGTGAGGGGAAAGTGCCTGCAGCAACAACACAAGTACATGTCAGAGCCCATCTCAGAGCTCTGTAAGATGTGCAAATTTCCTGGTGCCTGAAGGTTTGGTAAGTAGAAACCAAAATCAGAGTATTTTAAGTGTATTGAAGCACTTTCTATTAGTGTCGAGTATCAAATCAGACACATCTGTAGAAGCGGCATGGCAGAAGAGAGACACAGGAGGGTGAAGAGAAAAAGTTTTGATGCTGACCAGCAAAATGGAGAAATTTCCACATAAGGCAACACAGGAATGCCAGTATCATCCCACATACTCCACAATAAAGAGGATTAATTTCTTTTACAGCAGGAACCTTACTGCTTACCTTACTAAGGTAATAAACTGATTCAGCAGACTACAAATGTAGCTTTGACCCCAGAAAAAAGCATTAAAGTTAATAATATAGGCAGTCACCTTCATGATGGATTTTCAGGCTTCAGAGCACCACAATTTTGTCTGCTAATCTGAACTGCACTGCAAATAGTCTCAGGCCTACAGGGAAAGGAAAGCTGTAGATTTTGCCAGCAGAAATAACCACTTTGATCTCTGGCATCCTAGAATACATTTTGGGTCTGAGATAATCCCATTAGGTTTTTATTCTAAAACAATCAATACGTGAAACTGCAAAACGGTGAAGCTGATTTGCAATTTTGCAGTTAACAGCCTCCCAAAGACTGAGGAAGGGACAAGCTCTGCCTCCCATGGACCTCCAGTCTACACCAAGAGATGCATGCAGGCTTTGCTCACCATCTAAGCAGAAGACCTTGTTCTGCCTGAGCTCCAAACGTGTAAAATCAATGTAACTCTATTAATTGACACGCACTGCCTTTCTGGTAATATTCATTTAGGCTTTTGAGTCATGTCCACACGTAACTTTTGGATATCAGATTGTGCTAGCTCAGGTCATTTGCCATACAGACACACCTTTGGGTGGAAAAGCTGGACTACCATGCTCTATTTCACAATTTCACAGGGTTCCCTTTGAATTGTAAAGGTGAGACCTTCCCAAGCAAAATGAAGGTTCAGAAACATGCAGCTGTAGCATATAAAGAAAAGTGAAGTCTGTGACAGAGAAGATTGAAAACTCCCTCCACCCCTGCACATCTGTTCCAGAAATGTCACACCTCTTCTTCCGCCTTTCCACATAGATAAAAAAAAGGGGGAGACCAACTGTTTCTGTTTCTTTCCCATTCTATCCAGCTTGTGCCTGAACAAGCCTGCACTTCTTGACAATGGATCTGGCTTATCACTTCCCCTCCAACTCCACCTTGCCTGTGCTTAACGTCTTTTCATACAAATCCCAAAAAATTTTAACTGGCATTCTCAAGAGAAAACAAAATAAGTTTCCATTTTAATAAGGAAGGCAGCCTGAAAACAAGCATTCCTTCCTTTGCCATTTTTCTGCTTCATTCCACATGGACACCACAAGTGAGAGAATACCACATGCAGAAGTTGTGCAAGGTAAAATAAGAAAAATTGCAACTTTGCAGTCACTTCAAAATGTTTGAGCTCCATGCTATTCATGAAAACTTTCTATATACTGAGGTATCCCTGCTCTCTGTGGCACATGCTTCACCTCTCTAAACAAACAAGGACTGTCTTTGTGCCTTTGTTTAAATTAAGAAAAAGAAGAAAAAAAAACCCCAACCTGTCTCACAGGCTGTGATTACATCAGCAAGAGCATTCTCTTTTTCTCTATCAATCCTCCCTTACTCAGGCTTTGAAGAGCCTCTGTGTGCTGCTGCCACTTCCTTTGATCTTTCTATTTTATGCCCCAGGGCCAGCCCTGATAATATCTGCTTTGCCTGCACAGTTTTGGAAAAGGCAGCAGCACCCATTCCTGTCCAAGAGCAGCTTTGTGAACACACTGAACCGGCATGTGCACCCTGTGATCCCAGAGCAGCAGACACACAAAACACACAGGCTCTGCACACACGCCACTGTAACAACATGGGGGCAGGCTGCATGTGCCCTCCTGTTAGCAACTGCATTTGTGCTCCTCTTAAAAAGTAGACGGCTGTGACAACTTATAGTTAGTCTTTCAGCCCTGCAAAGCAACAGCAGAAACCCTAGATGAAAACGCTGCCTATTTTAGCAACTATATTCTCAACACCTTTTTTGTTCAAAAAAAGAAAGGCAGAGATAGAAAGCTAAAGACTGAGTGGTAGAGCAGCAGGGAAATAAACACAGAAATCTCATCAACAGCCAAGTGTCTGATTCTTAAAGGAGTAAGGATGAAAGGACACATTACTATTACTATTATTATTGCTAAATCTAACTTGAAATGTGGAGATCTGACCTACAGCACTATCATCATCATCTCTTCAACAGATATAGCCAGGTATTTTAATGTTACCCCCCATTAGCTGATGGGTAGATTGCTTTTGATTGTCCCTTCAGTGGCATTGGTAAAAGGAAATTTCTTTTCCTCAGTTTCATATAATGGCATCTCCCCAAAAATGCATGCAGATATTGACAAGAAATGATTAATCCAAGAGGCAAAGTGTTACCCCAGAAAACCAGGGAGCAACTTCAGTCTGTCTAGTTCCACTGCTGGTCGTGGCAGGAGACACCACATGTATCAGAGCCCAGTCTGCATCAGGCTTTGCCCATGGTAAGATTTGCTTTCCAGAAGTGGTATCCAGCAGTGCCGTGCACAGTTCTGTAGCATGTTGCACACAGCAGAGGATACATACATCTTCCCACTGTACAGCCCCATGAACCCAGCAGCTTTTCCTACAAACATCATGTCTTCCAATTTGGTTTTGGCCAATTGGGGCAAGTGCCAGTACTGTCATTCACCTGTTAGCTCCTTTCTACACTGAGAGCTCAGCTTGGCTAAAGCATAATATCCAGGCCTGATATTTCACAGGGTCTGGCCAGCTTCTGAAATATCTTTCCAGACAAGAGCTCAACTTGCTTTACACCACTTGGCAGAGGTGAATCTTTCTCATCCCAGACAGCAGCAGTGTGTACTTCACCACCAGATCACACCAGAAGCAGTCAAGGAACTTCCAACAGGACCCCTGTATTTCTCATGCCTTTATGGGAGAGGATGTTTTTAATCTGTATTGCTTGAAATCTGTCCTAATCCAAAAATTTGTAAGAACTAAATAGCATTTGAAGAATTTCAAAAAGAAAGCCTTCACAC
Source organism: Dasyornis broadbenti (assembly GCA_013397935.1). NCBI lineage: Eukaryota > Metazoa > Chordata > Aves > Passeriformes > Dasyornithidae > Dasyornis > Dasyornis broadbenti. Next base: position 109,314 of record VZRN01005992.1, on the reverse strand, counting down.
CGAGGCAGTGATGGCAGGACTGAAAGAAACCCTGACCTTCTCTGCCATCTCACACTGCAGTTGCAGCAGCTGCCTGCTCCAAGCTAAGCCCACTGCAAACTGCTAGCTACAACCCCATTCCAGGTTTTACCCTCAGCCGCTCCTCCTAGTACTTCAAAGGAAAAGTATTTTTGTACAGCCCAGCAAGGAGTGTAAACTGTTCAGCTGCTTCCAAAGCAAGATTATTTAACTCTTAAGCACCCAGTATCCCCTGCCCTCAGCAAGGGATGTCTTTGTAAAGAAAAAAAAAAATTTACCAGGAGCCTAAACTTCAAGTCTGTTGTGTTCATTTCTTACTAAAATTGACATGCCAAAAGTCACCTTCCCATTTCCCCTCCCTCATGTTCTGGAGGAGAGAAAGAGGTCAGAAAAATCAGAACTCATAAAATGAATTTGGGAGGGCCATAGAATCATTGAATGATTTGGCTTGGAAGGGAATTTAAAGCTCATCTCATTCCAATCCCCTGCCATGGTTGGGACACCTTCCAGTAGACCAGGTTACTCCAAGCCCCATCCAGCCTGGGATGGGGCATCCGCAGCTTCGCTGGGCAACCTGCACCAGTGTCTCACCATCCTCAGAATAAAAAACTTTTTCCTAGTATCACACAGATACTTTCCATAACACATTACAATTTGGTTTAAACAGCTAGAAGACATAATTTCTCTTCAATAAAGTCAAGTCAGCTATAACTATCTAAATACCTTCTGAAGTCAGGCCAAAGGATCCCACAAATCCAGCAAACTCCAGTAAACTAAATGCTTCCCTTGGCCTCCCACCCATTCTCACAGTAGTGACAAGCTGGAGCACAGGCTTCCTCACAAAGAAACCTCAAACAATCTTTGCAGAAACTATGAAAATAGCCTGGCTGTCTTTATGCTGAGAGACAACTGTAAAGGTAGACATTAAATGATGCTGTTCTTAAATTAAAAATGGGACCAATTTAATTACTTTTGTTCCAAAGTTCCTCATGAAGTTTGAGTTTCCGCACTCAGCAGTTATTTCCCTACCACTTGAAGCACACAACGAGTGGACCACTGCCCACCACTCCCCTTCTGGTCCCTGGGGTCCCAATTTTGTTTCAAGCCCGGATGGTTCACAATTGTATACAAACGCTTATAACCCACCTTCCATCAACACAGAGGTCCAGGGAAAGGCACTCATCTTTATATTAACAGAAGATGGGTGAACTTTGATCTCAAACAAGCTACCTCATTTTGTCTGACATCAGCATGTATACTCAAGCATATGTACTCATATATTTCAATTACAGAATCTGCAAAAACCAATGAGATTTACTGTATCTAAGCTTCTTTTTGCTTGGTTATTGAGCAACAGAGATTTCCTACTAATTAAATGCAAGACTCTTGCTTACAGTGAGGCTGTCCATGCCGTTTTTCTAGTTATGCTTTTATTCTACATTTTATTTTTTATATTGGAGTTTGTCTGACTTCTATTTGTACACGGCTACACTCGAGCTGCATCTTCTTTACTATGGCACATCTGTATTCAAAACACTCAAAACGTGGTAGATATGCTGTCAAAACCTTCACCCAGATTGCAACACAGGATAAGATATTTCTGCATTTTTAGTCTGGACATTTTAGGTCTGAAATAATTTTTTTCTCTCATACGCCTAGCTGATACTTCAAATAACTTCACCTCTGTTACCAACACACAGAATGAAAGCTCGGATACATTCAACTCCTTGTTGCTTGTCAGATGTTATCCTGTATCTGCAGAATGGAGAAGAGGTTAATTTGGAGAGTGCTGCAGGTATATAAAGGTAAGTTCCTTCCTCTGAAGGATAAAACGAACACTCTGCTGCAGCACTGCCGCTGCAGTACTACCACAGCGGCACCGCCACCAGTCTTCATTTCTTATCATCCTCCACACTGAATTCTATTTCTTCAGAATGTATTGTGATAGTTTTAGTAATATGGATTTGGAATTTGCCACAGTAAATAACTGTATTATCTTCTGCCTGGTGCCATTAAAATTTCTCTTTTCTTTTCCCTTCTTTTCAGCAGTCTCATTTATTTTGAGGTGGTCCCAAAGCTCTGAGAGTAGGAGAGAATTACCATTAGGAAACTCAGGGGTGCACGTGTGGGAAACGCAAGCAATAAAACTGGTGTGTGTGGGTGTGGGTGTGGGTGTGTGTGTTAAACACACATACTTTGGGTGCGCAAAGCAATGAAGAATAGCCAAGTGCTTTTGCCTCAGACTTGCTGAATGAAGGAGTAGTCTCAAATTCTTCTCCTAAAACTCTTACAGTCTTTAACATCCAGCCCACGAGCTGCCTCTTCCAATCTCTCCCTGTCCAGAGTTAGCCTCGAGTAACATTTCAGTAGCCAATCCACACAACTGCTGTAGGGACACTGATGTTATGGCACTGTTCTCTGTGGGGGTCTTTGTGTCTTAGAGCGCAGAGCATGTCTTTAGACTCCCTTTCCTGTGGGTTATCATTCTGCTTCTCACACTCCAGAGGTACTTGCTGGGGAGCCCTAACTCTGAGCCACATCCCCATCTCTCTTGCTTCTGGAGCAGAATTGCTGAGCACAGACCGTGCTCAAAGTCAGCAATTCACAACTGAACAGGTTAACTAAGCACTTAAAGTTGTTCAGAAATCAGATCACTAGTAAAAGGGGGATGGGAGGTGTTGGTGCTTGTTTTTAGTTTTGTTTTGGATTTTTTGTTGTTGTTTTGTTTGGGGTTTGGTTGGTTGGTTGTTTTGTTTTTTCCCTTCTCATTGTCCATAGATTTATCACACAGTCTACTGAGATGCAAAAGACTTCATGACAGGGTGCTTGCTAGATCTGTACCTAAGTGGATTTTACTGTAAGGGAAAAAAATATGGTTTCAAAGTTAAGAACAGTCAGAACTGAAAAGAACCTGTAAAATTACGACTCTCTGTGAGCATTTCATGTGATAAAGTTGTTAATTTCATGATGATCATTTTCTACAATACCTATCTCAGTACACAAGATGGACAGACAAACAGAGTACAGGTTAAAAAATTAGAGAGGTTACTACTTATAAGAACATTTGAATGCAAGTTGAAAAGTTACCTGTCAAACAATTCTGTGCAAACCTGAAACTGGCTTAAAAGCATCCCTGATATATATGACTCAAATGGCTGCCTGAATAGCTCCTTCACTGAACATCTCTACAAAACATGGGTAAGCAACTCACACCAGAATATACAAAAATAACAGCCAGTTCTACATTATTCAGGTTTGTGAATTCCCATTCAAAATATTCAATGTTTTATGTGCTGTATTACTTCACTACTACTGGCTAATATTTACAACAGCTGCACCACTTACTCACCAGCAGAGCCTGAAGAGTCAGCACAAACTCTACAGACAAGAGACTCAAAATTTCAATTCTTTTTTCCAAAGACTATGGAAACAGCTTGGGCAAATCATGACAGCAAGTTTCCCACAGAGATAAACCAGAGAGAACTCAGTTGAGCTGTACCGTGAAAACACAGCTGTGGCTGTTTGCAAAACTTTGGTGCCACAATTGACAGCTACAAGGGAAAGTAAGTCACAGGGAATTTGGATGTCATGCAGTAGTGCCTGTGGCTGAATGTCCAATACAGTGCTCAACATCGATTGTCATGCACAATCCTTACCAGTGCTGAACTGGAAGACTGGACAGAATCCAAAATATTTGATAACAGATCACCATTACCTGGAAGCAGTATTAAGTTTATACAGGCAGTCTTTCTGAACAGAATCATTATTATGGGTGGGGGGAAAAAAAAAGGCAATAGAGATTGATATTTTTGCACAAGTGACTGATGCAAGGGGATGTCTCAGGCCCAAAAGAGCCATTAAGTCATATTTTGAAAGTTAAATTATTGTTATGATGTTTAATTGAGGGAAAATGGAATTCTGCCTTTCTCATTTTCAGTTTAGAAACATCTTCAATCAATGCAGCAGCTTAAAATCTCACACTACAATTTCAGAAAATTGATTTGGCTTTGGGCAAGTAGGCTGGGGAAAGATGGTTGGCAAACACTTCATATCACAAAATTTACTATAAAATAAAGTTGATGACAGATTTTCAGCACAGGATTCTATGATATGGACTACAAAAGTAGTTAGTATATTAACCTAACAGACTAGCTGATGCAACTATTTATGCATGACCCATCTTTTGGGCAATATTAGAGAAAAAAAAAGTAAATCCTGCTGGAACTTCTGAGACGTGCATCTGAATAGCCAATTTTCAAATCTGCTTATTTGTACTTTGATTCTCTCTGTCAAATCCCTAATTTTGACCCTAAGAAGGGCACAGAACTGATTTCTAAAGTACTACTAATTAGCTTTATTCAAAAAAGGTAAGCTCTCTTGAGATGACAAATACCAACCCTAGTTTGTTTGCCTGCAACCCATCTGTAAGTAATTTCATCATGAAATATCAGAACATGACAGAAATAGTGCCACCTATAAAATTGTCCTGAAGGATAACCATCACTCAGGCACTAGTGATTATTTTAACAGACCCTGCAGGGCTGGGCTGGGAATTCCAAGATTCTACACAACCTTGGCATTTCCCTTCAGTGTCCTTTGAGACTTGGTCCATGTCAAGGGACGAGAGATAAGACATACTAAAAGGAACACTTAAGGAGCATCACATATAAGAAATTCTCTCCTTTCTTAATTTAATTCTCTTTTACTGTACATCTGTGGTTAGATATAACAAAGGCAAAGAGCTTTTACCAAATACCTCCAACTGCAACACTAAAACCTTCATATTTCAAAACAAACCAAAGCTTCCTCCTCAACCCTCAATGACAAACGAGGGGAGAAATTTAGCTATACAAAGATTAACTCTGAATCAGTTAGAGGTTATTATAATTTTTTCCTGTCTTAATTATTACAGAAGTGTGGGGTTGAAATGTTAGGATCATGAACTTTTATTAATTTTCTTGGAAATAATTTTCACCTTGAAGTTCAAAACCAATTGTGTGTATCCCTGGTAGCACACTGAGAATTCACACAGGAACTAGAAGGAATCAGAAAGTGAGAATTCAAAGGCAAGAAAAAGGCACCAGGAAGGAAATCAGAGGTCAAACCTAACTTTTTTTTCTCCCTAGGTCACCCATCCACATTTAACATCAGTCACTGCTTGTCCATCAGGGCTCCTGTAACCATGCTGCCAGTCCCAGAAACAATACATCTCAGGCTGTAACCAGCAACAGAGCCCTTTCCGAAAGCTGCTCCCCACCTTCTCTCCATCCACCCCAGAGAGCAAGAACGTGGGCTTGGAAAAACAACCTGTAGGACAGCAGGGGAGGACTGCTGCTCTGCCAGGATTAGCTGCCAAATTTTAAACACCATGAATGAAGTTTATTCACTCACTACCTGATCCTAGAGTCTTAACATCAGAGATCAATTCTGCACCAGCTAATGAGAGACAGGAACATGCCAACATCAGAAGACAAGAGTATTTTCCTAAAACACGCATGATTTCAAAGCAATCCTTTCTAGCCTTTCAGTTAGGCAGCATATGCTCACCTGTTGCAAAGCAGAGCATGTGTTTTGCTCTAACCCATTTTGTTCATGCTTCCAATAATTCACTTCATTCACTGTTAGCAGTCATCCCTCAGTATCTGCAAGGACATTTCATTGACAGGTTTCTAGATGGACAGTAAAAAAAGCAAACCAATAGAAAAAAACACATGAACCCATGAAGTCCCAGTCAAACAGCACGTTCTTAATCGCTTTAAAAATTACTACAGGCTTATAAAGGTATTCTGGATCCTTAAGAAGTAAGCTGAAGGAGAAGCACTGAAAATGCTTGCAATTACTCTAAAAAATAAACGTATTTTCAACGTAAATGTAAGTTGCCTTATCTCTGAATAGATGATTTTTAAAAAATATTATATTCTTCTGGCAGCTGTCTCCACTTCAAAAGGTAAATGAAACCAACTCTTCCTTCCAGAGGCACAGTTTTTACTGGTAATTCCATATAACACAAACAGCAAAAATCTGTGAATTCACTTACAGATTCTCTTTCAGACTAAGAAATGTGATTCTGTGCTGAGCAATGGAGCCCTGCAGTTGGGCATGGATATGCCACATTATCATACTGATACAAAGATTAAATTCCTCTATCACACAGTTCATGAACCATTCCATAAAGTAGAGTAGCCATAACCACCCTGCCTCTGGAGGCAGAGAAAGTGCTAGAGGATATTCTCCAGCTGGCCAGTGTTTACAATTTGTTATACCCCAGCAACAGATTTAGGATTACTTTCTTCTAAGGCTTGTTCAACTTCTTTCTTGTTTTTCTGAGCATCTCTTGTTTGTTGTTCCAAGCATTTTTTCTGGCAACAATGCTATAAAAAAGTCAAGTTCCCTGCCCCACAACTTTCCCTTGACAGATACTCAGGATTCCTACTACTTTTACCAGTCATTCCTAACTGAACTAGTCCTATCCTAGGTCAGAATTCTGCTGTCTTAAGAATGTGTGCTGTCTTAAGAATACAAACAGATTGCATCAGTCTGTGTGTTCTATTCTAAAGACTTCAGAGACCATTTTATCTGGAATATGTTTATAATAACAAGATTTCAACATTCAGCAGTACTTGGATAGTACAACTGCTAAAAAAAAAAATCTAATTCAGCTTCCTAAGCAGTGCTACCTAACCTGACAAATACCTTTATCTACAAGGTTATTTGCTAGTAATATCCTAACCAGCCAGTATTCTTTATTGCTTACACAGGAAGCAAATATTTTCCCAGCTTCACCAATCTGAATTCTAAGACACCAACTGCAACTTAAGGATGGAAAAAGAATTTGATTTGCAAAAATTCTCATTGCAATTACATTTAACTAGATGTATGCTATTGTCTGTTGCTTCCTACTAAGACAAAAGCACAATGACAGAGAGAATCACAGCATCGTTATTAAGATCAAGTCCAATTGCAAATCCAACACCATTTTCATCACTAAACCATGTCCTCAAAGGCCACATCCACGTTTTTTGAACACTTCCAGAGACAGTGACACCACCACTTTCACTGGGCAGTCTCTTCCAACGCTTTACAACCCTGTGTGGGAAAATACTTTTCCTAGTATCTAATCTAAACCTCCCCAGCCCAACTTGTGGTCATTGGAGAAATCCTTCCCAGAGACAGAAGCATTAAGTATTTTCACACTTGATAAATTTTCCTGTCTCACAAGGATATTTCAGGGTATGCAGGGAGAAGGAAAACTACCTTTATTAACAACAATTTGGGGGAAGGAACTAAAGAAAAAATGAAGTCACCATCACATGTACCCATCCCTAGACACAAGTACTGAAATGGCACTCCAGCAGCCATACAGTTCAGGCAATGATGTCACATCAGCATTAACAGGAGGTACATGAACACACAACTCCTGAAGATACCACACAACTGCTTCACTTTCCAATTAGGTCTTCCCCTAAAATTAGCTGTGAAGAAGTGATGTTTAGATGCCACAGCCAGGTCTTTTTTTTTTGTTGTTTGTTTTGTTCTGCAAGAAGCAGAAACAAATTCTTTCTCTAGTTTTGTGTATTACAAAGTTCTGTTTACTGGCATATTTCAGAAACTCTCACTGCTACATTAGTAATTTACAGGTCCCTATTGCCCTGCTGAATTTCTATAGTAAGAGAAGCCTTACTCTTTGAGCACACTACTTATGTCGAATAGACAAGCAAGCATTTTCCTCCTGTGGTTGATTTCCAGTGCTATTTATCTACCTAGGTAGTGATACTGATTTCACTTGCTGAACTAGAAAAGGCTGTACCAACAGAGAAGTGCATCTACAGCACAAATATGTAAACCCACAAACCTTTACCTCTGTAGGCTGTGCATTAAAACAGATTATCATCACAGAAAGACAGAATTTATTACAAAGTGAAACCATTCCAAATAATACACTAAAAACCTGCTATTTCAATAATGGTATTTCAAGTTTAGTTAAGAGATCATCACGTAATATAAAGTGTGCAGAACTTCACAACAAAGAGTAAGCAGCAGAGCAGGATACAGGAATCTGCCCAAACTACCAGCATTCACACGGAGAAGTTCCAGGAAAAAATGCCATCACTTTGCTGTACCAGTTGGCCACGGCAAAATTGCTGTGTCAGGACACCAGTAATAAGGGAGTCCACATCACATCCACAACACAGGGTTGAGAGGATAAAGCAGAAGGGAAACATGGCAGAGGAAGGAGGAAGAGAAGTCCTCAGCAAAAGCTGAGGGAACACTTTCAGGTGACATACATGGTGCCTCCTGTGGCACAATCGAGGTAAAGGTTCAAATCAAAACGAGGCCACCCAACCTAGTGGCATTTAACATGCCAAAACCCCCACACCTCTGTTTTTAAAAGTACAGAGCCAGCTCTGAGCAACCCACTGCCTGGGCGCCAGTGGGGTGGGGAAGTCATTGAGGCAAAGAAGTCTGAGATGGGTTAAAACTTGACTGATAGCTCACCCATCAGTTATCTTTTTTAAGACTCCTGTCCAAGTCTGGTCAAAGTTTCATGCAAGTCAAACGATCCAAGTGGCAATTTCCTTCTAAAACTTTTTTCCGTCATTTCTGATCAGCTCCAACTGAGAGCCAAATCTTAAGTTTCCAGCTCCTCTTCAAACCACAACCTGCTCCTTCCTTAGGGTGTCTGAGAAACACTTCCGTGACTCCTGAAGGGGCTCCAGGTCTGACTCACTGTGGATCCACCTGAGTTTACACAGATAGTGGAGAGGGATTCACCATAACTGGGTTTTGCTCAAATTCTATTTCACTGCATCTATCTCTTTTACAATGTGTCTGCAGCAAGGCTCAAACGAGGAGCTAAGGTGCAGTTACTGGACTACCCCCAAGCTGCACGAACTAGAAAGGAAATCAAGTGGTTCCTCCTGTAAGTAAGTATTGAAGTAATATTTCTGAAACATAAAACCACTCTGATGGCTACAAATCCAAAAGAGACCAAAGAGTAAACAGAGGGGAAGAAATTTTGTTGTGTGGGGAAGAACTTCTGCTCCAGTTAAAAAGAATACATACTGCAGTGATCTGAAGCTGCCTATAAATATTCAAGAACATCAAAGCTGGTCCTGTTAAATTAAAAATGCTGTCACACAGATAGGAACTAGCCTCTAGCACTGCCAGCTTCAACATGTGAGCCTCTGATCTGAGAGGCAGAGGCTCAGCTCTTCAAGAAATTTTATTCAACATAAGAAGAGGAAAAAAAGTGAACCAGCAGTTGAATTTAATAAGGATATTAAATACCTTATGAGTGAGCTAAGTAGAGCTTAACTCTTTCAGGACACTTCAGCCCTTTCATTGAAAAGGGCAGTAGCTTCTTCCCATACAACTTCCAAGGCTAGGATGTCTCTGGGCTCCAGGAACTTTGCTATTCAAGCCCCTGAAACAAACACTTAACAGAGATTCTGTTTGTACTGCATACCTCACACATACATGTGTGCATACATTTTGACTGACTATTCCACATCAGGGATCTATGTTTAATACTAAAGCCATCCAGAAAGATTTCAGATCATCTTCACCTTCTCACAGCTGCCTGAAAATATCAGGAGTGATAGACAACAGGAGGAGGAGACCACTTCATTTGACTTTTGTTATTTGAGGAGATTCAGCTCTGGTGTGAAAAATTTATCCCAATCTGCAACTACAACCCTGTTGTTCCACTGTAGAAAAAATTCTGTCAATTCCCAGTATCCACAGCCAAAAAGAATATCCCTGAGAGTTACAAATGGGGACAGGGGGAGCTCTGGCAGAGTAGCTTTCTCAAATAAAATAGTGGAAAACCGAAATAAGATCATACCGTGGAAGTTCTTTTGAATCAACTAGTCCATAACGTCTTTTCTTCAGATACAGTTTTGGGATGCAAAAGATAGTATCTTTTAAGGAGGCAAAACACTGCTGGCTACCAGACTGGGGATACCTTGTCTCTGAGCAAAAAGAGGTCTCCAGACCTTGGCTCCTCTTAAATACTGAACTCAGCAGCATCTCTTGGCGCTGTTTCAAGAGTTCATTTCTTGCTCCCAGCCCTGCTACACATCATCCAGGATATCTGCCAGCTTGGCATCCAGACCCTAAAGTGCTCATCTACTCTTTATTCTCACAGCAGGCAAGACAGCATCTGCTCTAAAAGGCTTCTAAATAAATACAAATCAAGTATGAGAAAGTATGCTGGACCCTATTAAAATACAATACTGCAATGGTAACCAATACCTTTCCCTATTTTATCATACACACCCTTTAGAGACTGCCTTAGGAGAAAACCCAATGTGCCTAAAGAAAAGGACAGCAAATGCTATGCTACTTATCCTAACCTCCCCATCCTTATCTCCAAAGCCAGCAAAGGACAAGTAAAATCTCATGCAGCAGGAACAGAAAGCACTAGTGCAAACAACTGGCATGCTGCATATATCATATTGATGTTTTATCTATAAGATAAGGGTATTATTATTGTTGCTGTTGTTATTAGTGTAAAATCAATCAACGCTCAATTGTGAGTGCCTCTGTTTAGCCAGGCCCAAATAAGAAATATATAAATCTACAAGGGCAGTCTCTGTGAGGAAAATAAAATAAAATTTAAAAAACCCCTCAGCCTTTAAAAGAGGTTTTTCTCTATGAACCATAGAATTGTGAAATTGACCCATCAGTGTAAAAAAACCAAACAGAATACCTTCTATATTTCCAATTCAGCCCCTCCAAATGTACACTCCTTAATGTGTCATTGAAGCGGACAGTTTAAAAGCTCAAAACTTGCAGTTCCAAAGGTGAACTCAACAGCAAGTTTGGTTCAAGCCTCTTCTGCTTGGGGGAGGAGGGGCAGAGTGGAATGGATAAAGAGAGAAGTAGAGAAGAAGGATTTTTCACAGCCACACATGAAACACTTTTTTTATTGTGTATATTTTTTTAAAGCAAGCAAGCATCAAAAGCCTCAAAGTAGGAAAACAGATCTTGGCACAAATTAGGCTCTTTTCTGAATTAAAAGCAATTTTTCAAACACTACAATCAGAAGTATTTGAAAGTTGCTTACCAAGCAAATGCAATAAATTCACAGTAGGAGGCACATACTTGCAACATGCATGCCTGTACAGCTAATTAAACAGTTGTACTCAAACCATGACTGCAGACTCTAAAATATGCCCCTTAGTTCTTCTCAAGCCACTCACCTCCGCACTGATTCTTCCATTTGTTTTACTACTGAAAATTATGCAAAACAATAAAGCAGCTTAAGCTCAAGGAAACCAACAGAAAGCCTAAGCTGGCCATCAGCTTTAGAAAACAACTAAAATCCTCACATTAATGCACAGAGTAACATGTGTCTGGGAAGCCTAGAGAGTTTGCATATATTAAGCTGCATATTTAAGGTTGTACTTGTGTCTGGAACATAACAGGCACCTAATCAACCTTTGTAAACTGGCTCTTCATCTTCAAGCCAAGTGCAACAACAAAAGTCTCTAAGTAGCATGAAAAGGAAATTTTAAAAAATGAATGAAAGCAGTCTGCCACTGTGAAGAGGACACCCTAAAAATCACCAGAGGCCTGTTTTCCTGAGCACTACTACTCAAACCTAATGTAAGCGTAGCTTAACCAATGGGATAAGTGCAGTAAAGTGCAATTTTTGAGAGTCTCTGTTGGGTATCCGCAAGATCACACTTCCCTGGTCACCTCTGGTTTCTGTCAAGCAGTTGAGAAAAATGCAGAAAATATAATTACTCTTTTTCTTAACACCAATCTTCCATTGCTGTTTTAACATCAAACCACATCTTTGTTCAAAAACAATCTATTTTTCCTTTGCTGGTCTCTGTTAGTGTGAAGGGTCCTCCTTTTAAACCAGGAAATGAGAAATAAGGCCAAGCATTCAACTTGCATTCATTCTGTTTTCATGTGTAGGCACACGCTCTGGTTTGAACACATTTGAATACTGAAGGGCAGATGCCCAAAACAAGAGATAGTATGCACAAGTCAATACTTAATACTTCCTAAACTGAGCACTTCTAATGTAGTAAGTGTATTAATGCAAATACATGTACCACCTACATAACTGGGTAGAACATACAGCACATTACTGCATCCAGATCTTAACCTTAACCAGTCCGATGCTGGCCTCCTGAAAGCATTCATACTTTGAAAAACTGTTTCTGAAAGTTATTTTGGTTCAGAAGGGCCTCACTTTGCAATTCCAAAACAAGAACTAGAAGACTGTAATAAAAAAACGGAGCCTTTTTAAATACACACTCCACCACAAGATGGTATAAACTGGAAGAAAATTACTATGTATGCTAATCAATGGTTTTATACAACTACTCAAGACTTTCCTATAAGATCTGCTTGCAGTAGAGCTGCCTGAGGTTCTTTCCCTCCAAGTTTGCCACACTGAATTATGTCCTCTACACACTTCAACCGGTGTCATTTCAGAAGACTTGCACTAGGCAAAGCACTTAAGAAGCAGCTGTCCTGTCCGGTAAGGGCACCAGTGAGGTGCTCAGGGGGAGTGAGTGTCAGTTCCACCCATGCAGCATGGCTGGCCACAACTGCTGGTAACACTGTGAAGTAGGCTGTAATTATATATAAACCACTGTAGTCACATAGATCCAGTCTAAACATAAATAAATATATATAAATTTTAAAAATTCTCCAAATGGATCCATGTTTAATGATTTTTGAGCACCATTCCTCTCTGGGATTTCTTCCTACTTCCACCTCCCAAGACAAGCAAGAGCAGCACATGGAAAAGAAGTGGTCAGCATCCTGCCAAGCAAAGGGAAGGTTTTCAGCACTACAGACCTTCAGTGTCTATGAGGAAGTTTAACTAAACATATGGACATATGCAGAAAAGTCACCTGAACTCCCATGAACTATTTTCCCACCTTTACTTGGAAGTACGGAAATTGCACTGGTTGGTCTGAGTATTGAGCCGGTGCTGTGAGCTTTCCGCTTTTATTTACTTACCTAACCTACTTTATTCTTCTTCCTCTAAATGGGTCACATTAGCACTTTTTGTTCTTTCCACTGTAACTTCTCCATACTTTAGTATCTTTTACTGCATTTTCTTACACTGTGCATCCCACCTTTTCTTCAAGGGACTGTCTTAGTCTTGCAAGAAGGTTCTGGTAGAAGGATTCTGGTATTGTTGCAACTCAGTGCAAATACCACAGACACTGAAGCTTCCTCCAAAACCAGTAACTCATCACTGAATTTGGTACCTCATCTTTGGATCAGCCCCTTCCCCTGTAGTAATGCCCAGAAATATTTATTTCTTACCACCTTAGACTCGTTTAGAAACAGTTTCCACAGATGCCCCTAACTCTCCGTTAATACATTATAATGTAATGTAACATAATGTAACAATCTACAGCTTGAAACTCCAAAGTGTTTAACTAGGTAAATACTACTTACCAGCCCTTAAATCTCCACGATAATTTTGGGTTTAGATTAACTATTTTCATAACATACATGCAAGCGTTTCTTTTTCCAGAAGACATGAAAGAAGACATGAAATGTCAAAACGAAGGAGAGAGAAGGATGTTCTTGTAGAAGGCTTAAGCTGCCAAGTGCCCCTTCTTACCACGATCACTCGCCCAGTTAAATTCTCGTACATTGTTGCTGTGAACCCTAATGGGATGACACAGGCACAGGATTCTCAAAGCACAGCACTACAGCTGCAAGCTGACAGCACACAACAGCCGACAGCCACCACAGAAGGAGTTTAAGGAGTCTTTTCACCACCAGTCTAAGAGACATCTTGGATATTGCAATGTTGAAGAATTAATAAAAAATAAGCATCCTTATTTACAGCATCGCAGCTAGAAACCAATGAGAACAGGCACCTCCAGCTGGCTGAACTAAGCCAGCAATGATGTGACTGGGCTGGAGCTCAGGGTGTGAGGACAGCACTCAATGTCAAGACAAAAGAGTACAAGAGGATAAAGACCTAAACAAAGCACCTTAATGGGCAGTCTTCAACTGCCCCGGGTACCACCCCCCCAACATCACAGTACACAATGGGATAAAGCATGATTGAAACTTAAAAAAAAAAAAAAAAAAAAAGGACAGAGAGAGGGATAAAACTGTGAAACAGACTAATGTGTCCTGACATCAAGCCCAAGACAATAACTCTGCTGCGAGCAAGCTGCCTGTGCATTACACTCTACAAAGGCTGTCCAGGTACAACTATGCAAGTCTTCGCCTAAGTGATCTCTTATTTTGAAAGCAAATTATGCTTCCTTTAAGGACACGATGACAAAGCAAACCTGAAGCCCAGATAAGTGTATTGTCCCTGATGTCCTCAGGATCATTACTGCAAGCCACAGATTTACAGTTAAGGTATGGAAAAACTAACACAAACTCAATCACAGGTGTCTTCATATTCTAAGAGGATAACAGCAAAGAAAACATTCAATAGGACAGTGACTCAAAGCCACAAATAATTCCACTTCCTCAATTTGAATGGCCTTCAGGCACTCAGCAAGAAGAAACTTAACTTGCCTGATCACAAAACAACATCTAAAAAAAAAAAAAACCCGAAAATATGTATTTTTGTTTTCCACTCTCAAAGGACACAAACATTACCTTGACTCAGCCTCCTCTGATCATGGCTAGACATCTATTTATCTGCACAGTTAAGTAGCTCCTTTCAACACTGTTAAAAACTCTGCCAATGCTTCCGAGTGCAGTTTGCAACCTTTAGTAACTTTTGCGTTTTTAGAAAACAGAGGAAGGATGCAAAGCCATTGAAGTAAATAAGGGGTGGGAGGGAGACAGAAGGAACATACAGGCACTGTCTTGCACTCCAGTTTGAAGACTCCCCACCTTCTACAAGAGAAAGATGGGCAATAATTTGCTACTAGGAAGTGTCATGCAAGAACTTGGGAAGTGTCCCACTTCTGTTTTCTTCCTGGAGCTTAAAGCACTGTGTTATGCTTGTTCTCCCCAGACTGTTACCTTTTAAGCACAAAAAATATATGCAAGTGGAGATTATTACATCATCTACACACTGCTCCAGTTCAATGGCTACATAAAGTTCATCATTTCCCTGCTGAGGCTTCCAAGGCGAAACAAACCAACCAAAACACAAACTTTTGTTTCACAAGAAAAACCACACATAATATTCTCAAATCTCTCCTCCATGCTGCTTCTCTCCAAAATCATGTATATCAGTAATCCATCCATATTACTGTATTCACCAGTACATTTAAGGCAGGAGTAGGGGGAAAAAAAAAAAAAAAAAAAAAAACAAGAAAAAAGAACAAAGAGAAATTNCAGGAGGAGGGGGAAAAAAAAAAAAAAAAAAAAGACAGAGAAAACTGACAATGATGAATGTGCATAATTTAAAGTTTTTGACATGTCAGTTTTTAATGCAATCTAAGACAAGCATTAAATTCAATCCTCTTTCCCTAACACCTGACCTGAGCAGTCCCATTAGAACCACAACTTTACAAGAAACACAGCATTAGATGCTCCACACCTTAGCTATTAAGCTGAACAAGCAACTGGAACAGAATCTTGACAGCTGCAAGTAAAATTAAGATACATAATCTCACTCTGAGAAATAAAGCCACTGCTAGTCAAATCAGTGATTTTTACTGTCCAAGCACTGTCAGTCTGTGGCCATGTAACATTGAGTTTGAGACAAGACTACATCTGAACTTTTGCCCTGAATGGTATGAGAAGTTTCAACCATAAGGAGTTCTCCAGTCATAATTTGTTTTAAAGCAATATATCATTTTAGAGGTTTCAACAAAGTCTGGTTTTCACAGTCACTCTCTAACCAACTTCCAATTTGCAACTTCCAACCTCTCAACCATATTCATGGCCAGTATGCTGCCCCAAGAAACATGGAATATTCCAGTATGCCAGATACCACCAAAATGGTTAGACTTTCGAGCAGTTTAAGGAGCAGCTGACACAGCAACATGAGGATGAGTTTGCTGAATACAAACTGCGGCCACATGAAAGAAGACATATGAACATTTCATCTCTCTGAAGAGTTATTCTGGGTAGACACTTGACCCTAATAAGATTCATTCACAATAACAAGAGAAACAATATAATAGCACACCACTACTGGATAGGAATCTGACCAATAACCAGTTTAGGAGTGGATGTATGACCTATCAAAAGCTGAAAGTGCATTGTTTCTTAAGGTTGGGGTTTTTTTGTTCAGACTTTCAAGACCAATGAGTAATTGATGCTATTAACATAAACAAAAGTAAGTCTTTGTGTAGTCCCAAAACCACAATTCCTTTGATCCATTCTTTAATGTGTGCCTGATTTTCAAGAATTTCTAATATTTCATTTTAAAGAAAAATGCATCTTACTCTTGAAAGACTCTGTGCACTGATAAAGGGGCTGGGGCCAACAAGAGCTTGCTTCACTGACTGATCTACAACTAGCTGCTGCTGAGCAGGTTCCAAGTGGCAATAACTTCATGAGCCTTTTCTAAACCTCACAGTGAACTTTAAACGATGATCTAGAACAGCAGATTCACAATGTTCTAGAAAAATACAGCCTAGCTGAAAAAAGGGAAGCAAGACAATGCTGTGAAAATCTTTATAAATTCTGTCTCTGAAAAACTCACTTTCAGGACGAGATAAAGGAAGCAGGACACTGACAAGAGATGTTATATGCAATCTAAAACCTCAACAGAGAAAACACAACTGATGGCATTCAGTCTAGCTGCCCTGGAACAAAGTCTGCCTGGTTCTCTCTGAAAAAAAGAACAGCACACGTGACTTGTGAAACAAATTTAAAAAACAAACAAAGCTGTCCATGATGTATGTTATCTAGCATGTGTCCAGATGAATAAGCAAATCAATTTTTGAGTGATAAATGACTGTAAAAGATTTGCCACATCATGTGGCTTTCACTTTAGTCTTTCCTATTTGGGGTGCTGTCTATTCAGGCACAGAGGAAACTGACAGCTGATGTTAGAAACAATAAGGTCTGCAAAAGTCGTTTAATACACTTGTTTCAAGTTGTGCAAATCTGAGCCTTAACAGAACAGGAGTTTTTTTTCTCCACTTTTACTTACAGCCACCAAGAAAGTATGACCTTGCTAAATGGCCTATATTCTGTTCTTAATACTAACACCTGACACAAAAGGAATCTTTAAAGTCTCCTGCTGGCCCCAAAGACAGTGTTTAGTCTTAAAACAAAAATGCACCAAAAGGTTAAAAAACGTCCATGTCTGTTCCAGCCCCTACTAGCACCACCTTTTCTAAATGTCGTAATTATAACTTAATTGGTCCATCCCTCTTTTCTCTGAAAAGTTACCTTACCTCAGTAATTTATCCTCACAATTCTTCTGCCTTCAAGAGAACTTTTATAAGAAATCCATCCAGCTGAAACTGTTTTGAAATATCAAGCACTCATAAGCAATATTTTTTACTTTAAAAAAAAAAAAAGATATTTTGATAGTAATGTCGTTGTGTTTGTAGAGCTTTAATAGTTGTTTTTAGAACTTAGTTGCTACCAGTTAGGTTTTTTTAACCTTTGTATATATATTTTTGTGTGCAAGTATGTGTACATATGCATACATGTATGGAACGCAAGCAAACAAACCTCACAGCTGTTAGAGAGAAATAAGGATTGCTACTGGCAATTGCTTAACATTCAAACTTACTAAAATACCATTCAAGTAATT
Source organism: Dasyornis broadbenti (assembly GCA_013397935.1). Taxonomy (NCBI): domain Eukaryota; kingdom Metazoa; phylum Chordata; class Aves; order Passeriformes; family Dasyornithidae; genus Dasyornis; species Dasyornis broadbenti. The sequence goes on along the minus strand of VZRN01005992.1, from coordinate 91,616 downwards.
TTTCTCTACTTAGCCAAAGGGGAAAAAAAAATAAAGGCAGCGATTACAAGCGGCTACAAAGGAATTAGATAAGCACTTCAAGAGTTTCAATAAGACTAAAGGATAGTTGCGTTTAGTCGAAGACAAAAATAATTTCTCCTGTGAGAAAGTCAAGCGCAGCTTTGTAGGAAATGTGACGCGGTGGAAGCCCGGCTCCGAGGGAGCCCCAAGCGCAGCAGTACCGGCTCCACAGACGTGCAGCTCCGTGCGCGGCCGGGCGCGGAGCGGGCAACAACTGGCACAGCCCGCGCGCGCAGCACCCCATTACTGCCGTAGCATTTCCAATCCAGGCCCCCCCGCGGCCCGGCCGCCCCCAAACCGGAGCAGCCCCGCACAGCTCCGGCCGCGCACCGCCGGCAGCTCCGGGACCGGCAGGGGCCGCCC
>VZRN01005992.1:52157-81950 GCA_013397935.1 Dasyornis broadbenti | reverse complement strand
AAAAAAAAAAAGTGGAAATCAGAATTAAACTTGAAGTCTTTTAGTTAAAACTCTCTGAGAGGGAGTCACAGGGCAAGATGAGCTTTATGAACCTTTTCTTTGGCACTCTTTTACCCAGTGACTCAACCACATATTTGATAAAGGACTTTATGTATCCTAATGGTAGTAACATAGTATTTGTGAGCCTAAATATATTCTCAGCAACTGCACCACAGCTAGTCTTAATTCTACTAAAACTATTCTACAGGGCTAGAATGCAGGTCGTCATGCCCTTCTTTTGCTAGCTATTACTGCCAACACTAGACATGCTAATGGATGCCGTTATTATATTCAGTAACAATGGACACCACCAGTGCCAAGGGCAGCTGCCACTTTTGTGCCTAGTTACTCATCACTGTGAAGCAGCTCAGACAGCACTACTGGCATATATGTCCCTGCACTTCTGTAGTTTATTCACGACCACAAGTGTTTGTTGCAAAAGTTAATGTGCTTTACATGAGCTCTGGTTCCATAAAAAATTAAATAGGAACATCAAATCACCTGCAGACAGAAAGTTAGGGTTTTTCTTCAGTCAAAATGCTAAGACATCTGGATATCTTTATGATCAATCATCTCCCCAGTAAAGCTATAAATATCACAAATCAACACGAGGCAGTCCTGTTCACCCTGTTCAACACTTTTCTTGCAAATAAGGGCAACTTGAAATGGAAGTCTGAAATCTGAAGCAGTTATTAATACTGAACCTCCACTTTGGTAGAAAACAGTAATACTTTAAATTGCGAATTAGAATTACAGAAGAAACATGAGTCCAAATCCAGAAGAGACACACAAAAGAGAAGCAGATAGTTTTCAATGGCCAGTAACTAAGGGGCTTAGCAGCACCAGAACAAACAACTTTTTCGCACTCAGATTAAGGGGCTTATCGAAAAATTGCCATATTTTTCACAAAGGTGTCAAAGTAGAAAGATGAACTTTCAGCCTTAGCTCAATGTCATGCTGCAGTGCGTAAGAAAAGAACAAACACAAGCTTACAAATGCAGTTTGTTCTCTGTATCATGAAAGCCTGGCAGAACTCCAATGCTGGAGTAATGCCAAACCAGCACACCAGTGTCTTTGATCTTCTAAAGCTCATGTTTTTCCTTTAGTGTTTAACATCGCAACTAATTTAAAATCAATGTACAAATGGCTTTCAGAAATAATGGTGAGCAGCCAAAGTCTCAACATTTCATTACTATTCAGGTCGTTGGCAACTGTCACAAGTAGGAACTTGGAAAGCTTCAAGCACTGAGCTGTCGACAGTTCAAACACCCTCGATGCCCTGCGTGGCTGTGCATTGCTGTTGGTAGGTTGCTGAACACCTGTATTCCCATGGGCAGAGTATTTCGAGGCTTTCTACATACAAAACTTTTATTTGTCTGAACCCAAGATCTATCAGATCTGACACCAAGCCATCATGGCAGGGTGATTTCCTTCCTCAGACACCACAGAAATGCTCACTTCACTCCCCAAATAGAACCGCTACTTTCTCAGGAACAGGCTGGGGGCAGCGGTGTGACACCCCTGAGGGATTTCTGCACGGTCTCCTGCAACGTCCACTCGTCAGTCACTAACCTCACTGCTTTTTTGGGTCTTCTTAGCCCATTTTTAGCCCATTCTCATGGTATCTGCTAACAGCTCCATTCTTGGCACTCGTGCTCCCCAGGATTCTGCTTGTGACTGCTTGTGACAGACTCCGGAAAAGAGAGCAGAGAGTGGCTTCAGCTGCATCGCCACGCCAGGCCCAGCTCACTGTCTCCTCAAGGCACTGCGCAACTTCAACCACCGCCCCAACGCCGCCATCACGGGGGGTGCACAACCCCGGCGGCCCCTCACGGCCCCGTTCCCCCACACCCGCAACTTCCCCTGCCCTCCGCAAGCCCCGCCCCTCGCACGCCTCGCCGCGCGCCGGCGCCTCACGGACCGCAGCCCGCCTGTCTGATGCAATTCGCTTCCCCCCTTGCTTTCGGCCTCGGGCCAATCACGGGCTCGCCCGGCCATGGCGTCACGCCTCCCAGCCAATGAGCGAGAGCCACGATGGTAGAAATCCGGGCGGGGCCGCGCGGGGCGCAGACGGCTGCGGTGGTGACGCCGGGTGGTGTACGCTGTTCTTGCGTCCCGCCATGGCAGCGCTGCCTGGTGCCGTGGCCCCGCGGCTGCTCCTCATCCCCAGCAAAGCGGCCGAGGCTCCTAGCCCCGCGGCTGCCCGGCATCTTTCCGTTGTCCTGCCGGCAGGAGCCGACCCCGGTCTCTCGGGGATGGAGGCCGCGCAGCCAGTCCGTAAGCGGCAGCGGCTCACGCATCTGAGCCCGGAGGAGAAGGCGCTGCGCAGGTGAGTGGGGGGCACTCGGCGGGTGGGCCGGGTGGGAGGGCCGCGGCTTCCCCGCCGCGCTGACTGCTGCCCTGCCCCGCAGGAAGCTGAAGAACCGCGTGGCGGCCCAGAGTGCCCGCGACAGGAAGAAAGCGCGGATGACGGAGCTGGAGCAGCAGGTGGTGGAGCTGGAGGAGGAGGTAAGGGGCTGGGGGATGTAAGGAGCTGGAGGAGGAAAGGGTCTGGAGGAGGCAGTAAGGAGCGGCCTCCCTGCCTCATGGTTCTCTGCAGAACCAGAAGCTGTTGCGGGAAAACCAGCTGTTGCGGGAAAGGACGTGTAACCTCGTGCGGGAGAACCAGGAGCTCCGCTGCCGGCTGGGTTTAGATTCTCTGAAAACGGAGGAGGAGGGTGACGAATTCCAGGTGAGCTGCGCTGCTGGCGTGTCCGCCCCCGCGTTGGGCAGAGCTGCCCCGCTCCCGGGGTAACCTCGGTACTGTGAGCAGGGATATGCCGGAAATACCTTTGTCCTCCAAACGGAGGCTTGCCTGAAACCCAACAGGCACAGAGTCGAAATGGGTGCCACTGGTAACGTGGGAGATAGAAAGCTGCCTAGTTCCAAGCTGTTTTAAGATAGTTTAATCTGCTTTTGTACGTTTTGTTATAGAAGGGAAGTAGAAACTGCTATAGGCATGTAGGCGTGTCACAGTAGAACAGGGATTGTGGTGGAGAGGGTCAAGCTCATTTAAAAGTGGCAGACAAAATGAATGTGCAAGTGTCAGGAAGCTTCAGCTAACTTTGGAAGTGGTCTTACCTTCAGGTTCCTACAGAGCAAGCAAAAAGGCAATTTCATGTTAGAATCCTTTGCAGAAAAATTGTGACCTTCAGGATTATGTACTGTATTGCCTGCCAGAGCATTTGCAGTGACTGAGTTTTTTCCTCGGTACAGGCTGTGAAAGAATCCCAGGTGGATGAGATTAGATTGGTGACCGGGTCCGCTGAGTCCGCAGCACTCAGACTACGTGTTCCTCTGCAGCAGGTGCAGGCCCAGCAGTCACCATTTCTGATCGTTTCCATGTGGATTCTGATGGCAGTGACTCTTCAGACTCTGAGGTGAGCATCCAGTCCTATACAAATTGTCCATGAAATTCAGAACCACTGTAGATTTAAGATTAGTGTTGTAACTTTTTGATGTTAAAGCATTTGATGATTTCCATTTATAGTTGGTTTATTTTCCAAGTCTTGGGTTGCTATATGTATGGCTCAGAACAGCTGTCCAGTGAGTACAGGAGTTCAGCAACACCCAAATGAAAAAACCCCAGCCCCTACAGCTTTGATCATAGGCAGGTCTGTCTAAGGCAGGTTCTGGTCTGTGCTTTGTGTAGCTAGTAGGCAGTGCGGTGTTGGTACCTGATGTGTACAAGATCTCAAGGATCTCTAATAGTGGCTGTGAATCTTAAATGCATGTATAATTCTTTGGGGGTTGCTAGTACCCATACCAAAAAAGCTGTGGACAAAGAATGACTGCACCCTGGAACAGATTGCCCACAAGGGTGTGGAGTCTCCTTTACTGGAGATAGTCAAGAACCATCTGGGTGCAATCCTGTGCCATGTGCTCTAGGATGACTGCTTGAGTAGGGAGTGTACAGATGTGACCTACTGTGGTCCCTTCCAACCTGGCAGATTCTGTGAATTTCTGCAACAACTGCCTTAACCGTGTGTTTGATAGTGGTAAAACGACTGTGATTGCATTAGTGTGTTTTAACTTCCGTGTGGGGGTTAATGGATGCCATATTTGGTGTTTGGCTGTAACAGTAACAAACTGTCTTCCTAAAATAGTATTTCATTTTGCAGTCTGATCTCCTGTTGGGCTTTCTGGACAGTCTGGACCCAGAGATGTTTCTCAAATATGCTGATTCAGAGTCAACGTGCCTGGAAAAGCTGGAGGAAGAGATCTCTGGAGAAACAAATTCCATACCAACCGCCCTGTCTCCCTCTTTGGGGTCCCCATCAGCTAAGCTGGAAGCCATTAATGAACTCATAAGGTTTGATCATGTGTATACAAAACCCCTAGTAGTGGAGATTCCTGTTGAAGTGGGCAACCAAACCAATATGCTAGTGAAAATTGAGAAAGAATCTCTCTCTTCATCTGATGACAAGGCTATCCCTGAGGTCCCAGTGTCTGTGAAGAAGGAGCCTGTAGACAGCTTCATGCCTGAACTGGGCATTTCTCATCTGCTTTCTTCTTACCATAGCCTTGAAGCCTCAAGCTACCTGTTGGATGGCTATAGTGACTCTGGGTATGAAGGATCCCTGTCGCCCTTCAGTGATACATCGTCTCCGCTTGGCACTGACCACGCGTGGGAGGATAGCTTTGCCAAGGAACTCTTTCCCCAGCTCATCAGTGTCTAACCTGGTAGTGTTAACTCCACTTGGAGAACTGTCCTGACAAGATTCCAGCATATGCCCCTTTGGGGTGTGTGTGTGGGGACTATCAAGTGCATTCAGAAAAGTGTTGCTCATTGTTACCCATGCTAGTAGATGGCGTGATGGTATGAAAAAGCCTAGGGTGTCCTGTCATGTCCTGCCCTGGCTTCCCCCCCACAATCAGTGTTGGCTTAGGAGGTTTGTTTCTCAATAACTTCGTAATTCTATATGAACCTGAAAATGTTTTGTTTTCCACTTAAAATTTTAACACCAAAACCTTCAGTGGGATATTCATGTATAGACAACTGGGGTAAACCTTAATAGTCTCTAAGTCTTAAAAGCTTTACTAAGTGCTTATTTTCCATTTGCTATGTAGAGTTGCTTTCTCCATTTAATATTTAACTGTATTGGTGCAATTAAAACGCAGTGCAGCTCATGGATCCCTTTTTGCTTTAGAACTCAGTGGGGAGGGGCAAGTATCTGGGTCTTGCAGAATTTAAGTTTAGGTCCCTAGGTGTCTCATCCTGCCACCATGCATTGATGAGCAATGCTCATAGGGTGTCTGCAGCTGGATGCTTCAGCAGTTTCCTGTTGGGGGCACTGGATATAGTAGAGACGTTTGTGTGAGGGCCAGAGCTACCAGAGCAAAACCTTCAGCCTCTCTAAGGCAGGCAGGTGGCAGGAGCTTGAATTCTGAATATTTGAAAGTCATGGCAGTGGTGTCACCCTGGTGGCCAGCAATGCTATCCAAAATGCGCAGTCTGAGCGGAGGTGGGTACAAGACAGACATGGTGTGAAAAAAGTTGCAGATTCCGTTTTACCACAGGAAATCCTGAGGCATCAAATGAATTTGTCAGGAGCTCATTTCAAATACCACAGCAGGACTCCTCATTGTCCACATCCATTCGCTCCAGTATCACAATATTAAAAACACGTGGAAAGACAGAAGAAACCGAAATTTTATACTGAAAATAAGAGAGCTGTTGCAGGTGTTGGCACAGCTATTTTTGGTTTTGGTACTATTTCATGTTTTGCATTCAAAGTTGACAAAAATAACTTGGGGCAGGGAGGAAAGAAAGATATTTTGGTCACTAACATTCAAGGTGACCAGACTGCTTTGGATTACAAGCTTGAGTAATCTAGCTTGTAATAAAGCATTCTCTCTGAATAGCGGGTAGAATTAAAAACTACAGCTGTGCACTATAACAGGTTTAGATTGAAAATCCACATAGTCAGAGAATAAGTTGCTTTACTTTCAAGGTGGAAAAATAGGGATGACTGCAAGAGTATTAAATAAATTGTTATGAGTCCAAAAACCAAACAGAAGTGAGGATTTGATCTGTAGCTTTGCATTACTTTCTGTTAGCGTTATTGGAACTTTGTATGACATCAAATTCACTTCTTAAGCAGTGCAATACATGAGTAAACATAGCAATTGATGGAACCGGCTCTGTTTGGTACTGCAGTACATGTAGGCCATGTGTATGTGTCTGAAAATTTGATGTTTGGGACTGAGTCTCTGTAGGCAGAACCTGTTTGTGTCTTCTCCCCAAGCAGCTCATGCTGTCCGTGGTCACTGTGCAGCCCTGTGCTCTTTGGGTGTTGTAGCACCCTCCGTGACCATGTCCAGGGTGGAGTGTGAGGGCAGTGCTGGGGTGAAGCAGACAGTTCCCAGCAGGGCCTGTTCCCCATGGCTCCTGTGTGGGGCTGTGGGGCCTGCACCTGCAGTCCCCACCTGCCTTCTGTGGGGCCTCAAACACTCCTGGCTCCATGAGCAAGTGATTTTCAACGGCTAAAAAATCCAAGGAAAATTGTGTTATAGTCTCCTTTCCATCACACCTGAACATGGGTTGTGTTTGGCATTCCAACCTTGTTAAGCACAGTAGACAGAAATGTTCAAGGACACTGTTTTCTGGTTTGCTTCCCCTGTTTCAACTTAACAGCTCTATCCTGCTTTATCCTGGCTTAGCAGGAGTACTGGGTCCCAAGACAAGCTCTTAGTAGTTACTGAGATTTCTTCCACTAAGAACACAGAACTAGTTCTTGTTTGGCATCTAGAAGCCTAATTGCATTCAGAATTCCTATAAGCACTACTATTTTCTACTAGAAACAAGTCTACTAAGTGCTACCAAGGCAGGTTGAGAGGTTTTTTTAATACATGCATTTATACAAGTACAGTGAAGTCTGTACTTGTATAAATGCAGATTAAAGATTAAGAATCTAAACTCTCAACTGTGGATCTGTAAATCTGAGCTCTTCCAGCAGATGAGAGATGCCAAGTTAAACTAAAGTCAGGCAAAGCTGGGGCATCAGGGGACAGGTAACATATGCAGAGGGTAGCAGCTTTCATCCTTGCAGCATTGTTTCCTCCAGGTGACTGCTTTCCAAGTGTTCAGACTTCTGTAGTCCTACTTGCCTCACAAGCATGGATCCTGACCCTGTGGTTCCCATAAATGATCCATGACAGAAGCTATACATCTGCTCTAGCTAACTGATGAAAGATAACAGGCCCTGTTGCAAGCCCATACCAAAATAAATTCTGTCCCTTTCCAGAGAGTTGGCTCTGTAACCGCCAAACTCCTCCCGGCTGTGAGGTCATATCTCCCATGAGACTCTGCTAGCCAGGAGAGCCTTATACCATCTTACATGGGCTGGCTTTTATACTGTTCTTTTCCTCTGCACTGAAGCAGTATGTAACTCTTGTCTAAATTCTAAGTGAGTCAATGTTTGACCCTGCCAAGAAAACACAGGGTTGTTTTTGTTTTGTTTTAGTGTAAATCTCAAGTGCTATTTTTTTTGTCATCCTAAAAGCAAAGGCAATACTGGTCTAGCACACCCATCTTTTTTCCTTCAGCTGTTTAAAAAACTCTTGAACCATCACTTGAAGAAGATGGAAAACAAAAAGAGCAAAGTGTTATATTCCAACAAAATTATTAAAATCTGAATTTGTTTTAAAATGCTCCTCAAACTTTTCTTAACTTTAAGAATACCTGGCTTGCTTAGTTCTGAATAGTTTTATTCTGAAGTGAAATGAAAAATCTGAAAACACATACTATAGCAATACCTCTTGGTACCCCTACTACTTTGTCAGAGGCCTTTGGGTTGTGACAGACTTAAAACAACTGTTCCCTTTCTGGCAGCATCAGGTTTATTCTACCCTGTTGTTGCCTTCCCTTCACCTGCTGAATACTGTGGAGGGAAAAAGGGACATGCCCTTGAGATGACATAGTTAAATTCAAATCTGCTTAAGCCAGGAGAGTATTTTACTACAATTGAAGGACTGGACATAGGCTCCCAAGGTTTTCACTTTTATCAGGAATGAAACAGTCATCTAAAAAATATTTTAGAAAATTTATTGAAAACTGACATACAAAGGGTGATTTGGTCCCAAGAGAAGATAGACCAGAATTGGATCTTCCATATTTCAAAATAAGGTTTTTCCTAATACTGCATCGCGTTTGCCATCCCGTTTGTGAACAGCATTAATAAAAGTCTTTTAATGAAGACAACAACAAATGAAACTCACAAATACAGAAGTTTGTAAACACCCACAGCTTGATCTCTCATCCAATCACCCTCTCCAAGTGATTGCTGCAGCAAGGATCTTGCTCAGTCCTGACACTTGGTGACCACTCTTCTATCAATTTAAGCAACTCAACCCCACTGTCTCCTATCACAAGGGCAGAAGTGCATTGTGAAAATGAAAGCAAATGTTTTCTGTCAAAGCAAAATTCTAAGACAATTTTTTCTCCATCTCATGTTCTTTGTCAATAGTCCACCGCTATATTCTTATTTTAGATGGCAGGTAACAGGTCAGTGATGCCCTATTGGCATTGAATTAAGACAAAAGACAACTCTGAAAGTCAACCTTTGGTATAAACCTAGCAGGAAAAAAGTATGCTTAAAAACCATCTACAACTATTTCTTAATTCTTAAAATCTGATACAAATTTTGGTGTTTTTAAGATGAAAAACAACTGCATCATTTGATGTATTTAGGCCTCACAATTTTTTACATCTTCTGCTGCAATTTTAGTGTTGCTGAGATGGTTTCATCACATTTTTGAAATTTTCATCCTTTCATTTCAGTTTATTTAGGATTTAGAGCTTTCACCTAAAATACTTCCAACCTTGAACTTTCACTATATGCCTGCAAGCTGAAAACCAGTTACTTACTTGGAGGCACCACATTTTCTACTGCAGTGACTACAGCCTTCTTCAAACTGCATTGCTTTACATTCTGCTCAAGCAGTGGAGCATGTCAAAGGCTGTAGGTTTTAAGCATGTTTAGCAGCTTAATAATACATAAGAAATTTTACACAGTTCATGCAAGAGATTTATAGCAGACCCTGAAGTGAAATTAGACATTATAGCAAGATAGGCTGCACGTGTTCTTCAACTTAATAAACCTTCCAAAATGGTATAGGTGTATCCTGGTTTTCAGAGTAATACCTAATCAAATGGAGTGTTTTTAGTGAAGCTGTGAAATGTTTTATCAAGAGACAGAAAATTTCAGGCAACTTTCAACAAAAGCAGCAAGATAAATAGGGTTTAACAAATAGGGGTATCTTTTGAACAACCAAAAGGAAATAAAGGATGACTGCAAAAAGAGAAACTTGACTTTAAACTTTCAGCTATGGGTTATTCAACAGTTAAGAATATAATCACAAGGATTATCTATTAGCTGTGCAAAGGAAGAGTAGATTTTCTTATGTGAGCAGCTGCATTACTGTGTACTTGCTCCTTTATGTCAGCAAGGTGTCAAAACCAGATTGGGACATAGGACTCTGAACACAGCCTATTACTTGGACAGGAATTTCTTATGAAAAGCCTCAACTGAGGCATCTCTGAGAAAGCTCAATGACTTATGAACAAAAGATAAAACCCTGAAACAAGTGAGAAAACCTTAAGCATAAGAAACTACTGTGCATTGAGAAATGGTACAAGGAATAGCTCATTGTGGATTCCTTCTCTTGGCACCCTGTGCAGGGTAAAAAATTCTTTTGGCATATATCTGTATAAACAACACGACGCTATATTATTGGCACATACTATGGCTTAAAATTTAAGTCTAAAGTCTCTCTGGAAGAAGACAGGCATCTCCTTTACTTCACCACCAATGCTAGCAGTCTCAAAAGCTGGGACTTGGTTACAGACAATAATCAAGCATTTGACCTTCTTTATGGCAGCAAGCAGCTCCCTGTTATCTGATTTACTTATCATGTTTATCCAAATTACAGGATGCCATTCATTTCAGCAAAAGTAACACTGTCTTCAGGTCTTCCACTGACTTTCCAACTCAACGCATGCAAAGAATCTCAGCAGGATGTAAAATGTGAATCTCTTTGCTGAGAGCCACTTTTCTCCAGACTTTGCATTGTTTGGGGAGGAACATCAAAAACCCACAAATAAAATTTAGAAGCCAATGAACCAAAGATGACTGAAATTAGCAAGTATCCTGCAAGTTATGAGCACTGGCTTTACTTTCTACAAAGCAAAAGACTTATGCTCAGCTGTAACATTCCTTCCCTACCACCCAATGGATTGTGTAATTTCTACATTTGAGTTTACATCGAGTCCAAACAGATAAGATGGTGTGAAAAGCTGTGTTACCAGAGGGATTGCTTTTCTGTCTAGAAAATTAGATTTGAAGGTATTTCTTCCTTAACATACCCATTTGTAATTCAAATTAAACTAAATGGCCAAGCATAGTATGTGCACCAGTCTCAATGGCTCAGTAAAAGAAAGGTGTGGCTTAAGCCACAGTTACATTCAGTATTTAGATTTTATACTTTACCAAGGGCAATCAAGAGGATATTTCACCATTAAGCAAGATAGAAAGCTACTTCCCTGTTCCAAAGGCCTCTGAATTACCTTTTCAGTAAAAGTAAGAATATTTAACAGATTGGAATACAGAAATCTTAGGGTGTTTCCTGGCCGAACCATGTCCTTATGATTGTTAGTAAGAAAACAAAAAACAAATAATATAACTTCAGATCCACACATCAAACCAGAAGAAAATAATCAAAAACCACCAACAATAAACATCAGAAGCTCACCACTTCCAGTCTAAAATCTGGTATCTACAACTCCATTTCTTCTTCTGCACATCCAGATATTCCCAAACTAGCATATGGATCTGGAGACATGGCAGTCTGTTGTGATCCAGGGAACGTTTCAGTCTGTGGGTCAAAAGGAGCTCTTGGTGTTGGCTGCTTAGCTTGACACCCTTCTGTACTCTGCTGCTTGAAGTTCTTAACAGAAACAGACTTCAGTTTATCTGTCAGAAATTCAGGAAGAGGTTTCCAAAGCACCAGCTCCATAGAAGGACGGCTCCTAGAGGGGATGGAGTTTCAGTAAAATTTAAGTTCTCAAAGCACAGGTATTAAATGCAGAAGACCAGCATCTTCATCCTTTGAGGTAGACTGGAACTATATTCCAGAAAATTTATACCTTTTCTCCCCCCTATTAAATTTCCTCTTCTTTAACTAGTTCCATTATTTCTAGTTTTAACCCTGTATTTTCTCTTTTTTTGCACCAAACTTGACCACTGTTGGTCACACTCCAGGATCTTCTCATTTTGAAAATTCATATACATAAAAACGAAACTTGTAATGGTTCACTCAACAAATTTCACTCTGTAGAAATGAGGAATACAAAACAGACACTTGATGACCACCACAGTTACACTGATTTCTTTTTTACATTAGGACTATTTTTCCTATTTTTAACCAGATGAATGGTCTGTTATATAATGTTGGCTGCATCATGCAGTAATTAAGGACATCTCCATAAACATGAAACGAGGTCTCTCTTTTCATTTGCATGTGTTAGCTACATAGCACCATGATTTCCTCCAGAACTTACATAGATTCTATTATTTTCTTTGTCAGGACTTCACCAAAATCCCTCTTCATCCCTTTTTTAAGGGTATCTGACAGGATAAGAGTGGGCAGATTGCTAACATTTCCATCAGCATGAACTTCCTCATCTTCATCAATTATCCTAGGAATGGAGGGGGAAGAGGGAGATAAACACTATTGAACATACTGTTATCAGGCACATCCACTGCAGACTACAGTCACATCTACGTGCACTGCTCTGTGCAGATCTCTGACCTAGGCTGGGTACCAGAAGCAGCGGGGCCATGTTAGCATGAGTCTCTCTTGGGCCAAAATACCCTGAGAAGGGCTCTTACCACAGAAGCCACTTGAGCAGCAATGCCACTTCTGGTACCTGAGCTAGCTTTGTTATCCCTGTGTTATCCCAGCAATGTCAGTGCAGACATACACTGAGAGAAAATAAACAAATTCCTTTCAGGGGAAACTATGTGATTCAGTCACATTACACAAGTGAGTCTCAGCTATGCAGTAGCTTCATCTGCTCAATTCCCCATAACTGAACTTTGAGAATTATTGCAAAGGTACTGAAAACAGTGCTTCACTTTCCACAACAGTGTGCCAGTTTCTGAGATTAAATCAGCACCAATTGTTGAAGCATTTAGAACAAATGGAAGCATCTCCTTTGGTTTTGGTAAACCTTTTATAGAAAACTTAGCAGAGTAGCTGGGAAGAATAGGGAACAATCCTCCAAGAGGACCAAAGCAGACATAGACAGATAATAGAGACATATATCACTACTCTGATTTATCTATGAAAAAAATAACAGTCTAACAGTACCTTGCTTCTCCTCATGCATCATCTATGGAGTAATCTTCTACAAAAAAATACTATTTTAAAATTTCTATAACTTTTGGTTTTTCTAATCATCTGCAGTGGTCATTTTGGATATTTCAGAATACCAGCTCAACTGCAATCAACTGATACATACACATGCCATTCCCAGAAATCTTTCAAGAGCCAGATTGCATGGTGAATTTATTAAATGACTACAGCATACTGTCTATAGCCACCCCATTACCCCACATCACACCATCAGCAAGATGAGTATCAGCCTTACTGCGTATGTGCAGGAAGACCTCTCTGGTTCGTGCTACCCTCTACACTGACAAATTCACATCTATTTTAAGTATTAATCACAGAAGAAGTTGCAGATGGTTGAAAAAAGCTAAGCTCAAGTCTGAGCAGATCACTGTTAGAATTTGAGCTCTAGATGCTCACAGAAGAGCATTAAACCCCATTATGGTATATTGATACTGCATAATGACTGTGAGCAGGGTGTTATTTACTCAGCATCTGCTGCTCCAGCACCGTCAATTTCAGATCACAGGATCAGCCTAAAGACTCATAGGTCACAGGGCCATAGGTAGCCTAAAATGAAATCAGTTGAGCAGAAGGTTCACCTCAGACTTCCAGCAGTGTTATCACACCGCTAAGTGCAAGATTTACCCCTGAATGCCCACCAAAAAAGGGAAAGCTCAGCAAAGCCAGGCTACTCAATCCCTGCATTTACCTGTCCTCAATTTCCTGAAGTTTCCTGCGAGCAACCTCGCATTGCTGTTCCCCCATTGTCTGATCCATTTCTTCACAGGGCATTTCTAACATGGCAGTTTCAGGACCGCTGCCACCATACTGACTTGCTACCTCCCCAGCTGCCTGCTGACCTGCACAAAGAATCCATTCTTCAGTGTTGGGATTCAAAGGGCAATTTTTGGCTCCTGTCAGCCTCTTCTTCCGCACAGGACAGCTAGGAAACAAAGTAAGTTTACAATTGTCAAAAAAGAAATGTGGTATTCTACAGGAACAAATGTTATAGAAAGCATATTTCAGTGGCTTTGACACACTATGGTAATGCAACCTCAACAAAGCAAATAAATCCACGTTGCTCTTAGCAAAATGTGAGTACCTATTCAGGAAAATCAGTGCTACACAATTATTAAGTAACAGAAATGGAGTCAGGCTCATATGCAATTCAAGGCAAGAGTTCCAAATGGAAACAATGATAGTTTTTCTTCCTGTTTGTATTGCAGGTGAGATGTGCTCAAATCTTTTACCAAACAAAAATCAAATCAGGATTTTTCAGGCTATAAAAGACAAATTAATTTACCCTTCTGCCTCTTCTTCTAGCTTATGCTTCTTTCCACATCGCACAGAGACACTACAAAAGAGAAACAGTTACTTAGCTTCAAATCATATCTTGTGGTGATACTGATATTTTCAAACAATATTTTTCTCCCTTTCAAAACTTCACTGGAAAGATAAGATCAACACAGTATGTCACCAGCTGTGAAGGGAGTAAAAGTTTGGGACAATAAATGACCACTTTGTTCCAAAGGAAGGCAAAGGTGGCTGTAATTAGCCAGTTCTCTGAACAGTATTCCATGCTAATTTCTTCTCCTTTGCATTATTTATTTTTCCACAAGGGGCAAGACCAATTTTTGCTAAAATTCAAATGCGTCAAGAAGCAACACATGATCCAGCCTGAGTCTCTTAATACACTGTATCACAGGACATACTCAAATGGGATCAAATCACAACGTTTTATAGAATAATTTAAGATTTTTGTGTTCACATATAGGAAAAATAAAAAACTACAAAAAATAAATAAAAGAAAAAAATACGAGTTTGAAAGTGCGCAAAGATGCTGCTACACTCGACCACCTTTCTTGCCTTTTAAAAGGCTCTTTCATCCCCCGCCAGCTTCAAGGTCCTTAGACGAGCACAATACAATTCTAACCTCCTACCAGTGCAACACTGCTACAAGGAAACAAATTCCAGCCACCTCGCAAAGCACCCAGCGCAGTTTCCTACAGCCGGCGCTCTGGCTTTGGCCCTGCGGGAACGGGTTTGGTACTTACTTGCTGCGGCTCCTGGTGAAGGAGCTCACCGGGGCCACCGTCAGCCCCTCGTTGTGGCTCCCAAGCGCGGCCAGGGAGGCCAGGTCGAAGCTGCTCTGCAGACAGAGGCCGGAGGATCCGCCGACCCCGTCGTTTCCGATCCCTGCCATGACCATCCCGGGTGGCTGGAGACGGCCGTGGCCGCCGGCTAAGGGCTGCGGGCAGTGGCGGTCCGGGGCAGCGGCCGGAGCCGTGGGGAGCTCCACGGCCGGGCCCGCCGGGATGCCCTGGCAGGATCTGCCGAGCGCTGCCATTTCCTGCTGCGGGGGAGAAAGCGCACATCAACGCCGCAGTCCGCGCTGCGGGATGCGCCGGCCCAGCCCGAGGCGCTGCCGCAAGAGCCCCTCACGAAACCACCTCCGCCCGTAGCGCTCACCCGGGCCGAGCCGGGCGCTCGGCTGCAGCCGCCGGAGCAGCCCGGGCGCTTTCTAGGCCTTTCGCCGCGATCGGATAAGGACCCGCGAGCACTGTGGGAGTTGTAGTCCCGGGCACTGTGGGACCTGTGGGAGTTGTAGTCCCAGCTGCTATGAGACGCAGTCTGGCAGCGGGGTCCCCACTATGACCACGGGGGCCGGCTTGTTCCCGCCGTGGCCGGAGGGGCCGAGGCAGCCCCACTCCTGTCCGTGGCCCAGCCTAATGCCCTCAGAGGGGCGGGCACCGCCCGATAGCCAAATCCCAGTCAGCTGAGGAGCTTAGGCAGTCGCGGGGAGGTGGCGAGGGGAGCTGAGCTCCGGTCGGCAATAGGGAGGGATGGCGCCCAGGCACACGGTAACCACCCGTCCTTATGTTTAGTTGCGGGAGGCTGCGGGTGCGGGTTGTTCGGGGAGTTAGGGAAGGACGGTGAATGTACACAGTGTTACAGGTGGGAAAGCTCCGTGAGGCCGTTCTGAGGCTTTATATAAGCTGGACATGCCTGTCACAAAAAAGTTCTGAACCGTTGAGGAGAGTCCCAGGGGGCGGGAAGGAAAAAAAAAAAAAAGCAAGCTGTGTCATAATACATTAGTAACTTAAGTTCTTTGGCACCTTTCTTTCCTGTAATGTAGTTTAGTAAATTTTGCAAAGGAAAGCTAATTCAGCCCATGCTCAGAATGGAGCACCAGCCCCTGCTCAGAGGGTCTAGCTCGCCCTGCAAGGTAAGCAGAACCGCCCTGGCCTCTGAAGGTGGATCCTGCAGGGAGTTTGTAGTTTTAGCAATGATGTACAAATGTGAAATGTGCGGGTATTTCATGTTAGCTGTTAAATAGAAATACACTAAGTGATTAGACTCATAAAGTTTTGTGCTTTCCTTGGACACCTAGCTGTGTTAGAAAGTGGAAGCTGTACAAGCAGTTTTCGGACTCTCATGTTTTACATTAAATACAAATTGAATTATGTTTGTGTTGAGTTTCTGAGATGAGGTGAATGCACTTCTAAACTGTCAGGAGTTCAGTAGCTGACTGAACACATGAGGCTGCTATCTGTGCTCTCTCCAAGAAATCAGGGCCCAAACTCTACTGTGAAACAGCATGCCAGTGTCACAAGCCAGCTGATTTGGGCAGGAAGAACAAAAGGTCTGTCATAAGAAAACCTAAATTATGTGATGTATGTTAATGATTTTGGGTTATTTTCCGTCTCTTTTAGATTCCAGGTTGTACCCATAAGACACACAAAATAGGTTTACAGTATTTGGTTAATACAGGGACTGAGTGTGCAGTGCCAGTATTTACCACATCCGTTGTTATTTTTTGGTACCCTACTCACTGCAGCCCTTACTTAATTACTGTTGATTCATTGCTTTGGTTGAAATTCAGAGAAATTCTTTTTATTCTTGGAAACCATAAGGAAATGTTAATTGGATTTTACTTTAATAAGATCAATTTCAACTTGCAAATTTCAGTCCCGAAGGAAGGAAGTTTTGATGAATTATCTTTAGGAAGGACACAGCTCTTTCAGAATACAGTATAGTATCTGGAATAACTCAGCATTTCTGGGAACTGGACCAAGAATGAGAATGATGAAGAATTAGTCTACATACCTTACAAGTCAGGAATTCAGAGAGTACAAGCTTATATAAAAAAATATGTACAGTCTTTATATGTGAAGGAAGGGGAAATTTGATCACTGAAGTGCCTTTATTATAGGAGACGTTGTGTCCCCTTGAAGTTAGTCAATAAGATAGTGTGAGATGAAATTAGGACCTAATTTGACATGAAAGGTTTGCTAGACATTTGAACTGGATGTTATTTTTAGTACAAGCATGTTCAGTAAAAAGTAGACTCAGAGAGCACCACATGAGAACATCAAACACTGTATAAATCTCTGGAGATCTCTGGCCCAGAGGCCTCATCTAAAGTATGTTTTATGACCAGTTAGATTCTTAAGATTTGAAAGTATCACAATAGTAGTTTGTATTGACCTTAAAACCTGTGAATCTGTGACTCTGTTTATTTAGTTTGTAAATACTGATTTGAGAATGTAAGTAGGTCATAGCTATTGAAAAATTAAAAAAAAAAAAAAAAGCAAACATTCCAATATGCCAATAAACTTTAAATTGAATATTATTGTCAGTGAACAAATTATTGTGATTTAGGTCCTAAGGCTTTGCACATGCCAGCTTACAGACATTGAGTAATCATTTTAGGGACTTGCAGAGGGAAATAAAATATTGTTACTTCTTACATCTTGTTTAAAATGAGACACATAAAAACTGGGATTTGGTTAATTCTTATACTGAGTCATTGTGTCTCTAACACCAAGCATAAACAGTCCTAGCATTCTTTCATTAAAAACAGACACCGTGAGCAGTGTGGCTTATGGAAAAAGCATTTACTCAGTTTCCAATAAAAACTGTAATGGTTATGTTGCCCACACTTTATCTGGAGACTTGTGATTGTGGGATCTGTAAAGGCTGTTAATGATCACAGCCAAAGCCAGCCTGAAATGCTTCTCCTGGTGCAGGTGTTCATGCAGTTTTTTAAATACTTCCACTGTTCCAAACTAAATACTTTATGTATTTCACCATAATTTTCTTTTAGATATTACATGTGTAGATATTACATATTTTCATGCCCATTACTTTCTTTTGTTCCCTAGCTCCCCAGCTGGACATTGTTCCTGGCTGTTTGTGCTGTTGGAATTGGAGGGACCTTTCAGTATGGGTATAATGTCTCTATTATCAATGCACCCACGCAGGTAAAAGCTCATCTTTTGTTCACTAGGTTGTTTCCTCTCTTAATGTAACCAAGAGGCCAAATGTGCTTTTGCTGTGATTTCAGTGGGAACTAAAGCAGTCTTCTTTTCATATGAAGGAATCTTGTTAATTTCCCACATGGTTTCATGTGAATTTGCTTGTGAGTACCTCCCATCAGAGGTATTCTGTGTCAGACAAAAATGCCAAATAGGCCACATAAATTATTAAAGTTTGTTTTAAAATGATTAATTGAATAAGTATTACATTTTTCAGTTACTAAAATAGCCCAGAACATTATGGATAGAATAGAAAAGAACATTTTCAGTTGGAAGTGACCTACCATGGCCATCTAGTCCAACTGCCTGACCACTTCAGGGCTGACCAAAAGTTTAAGCATGTTACTAACGGCATTATCCAAATGCCCTTGGAGCATTGACCAGTTGTCTGGGAAGCCTGTTCCTCTGTTTGACCACCCTTTCTGTAGGATATCATCACTCTTTCTCCTAATGGCAAGCTTAAACCTCCCCTGACACAGCTCTGAGCCATTACCATTCTTTCTATCACTGGATAACAGGGAGAAAGGATAGTTACCAGTTACAGTTGTCCATCACAAGACAGGTTGCTGAAAAAGATCTTAGGGAATTAAAAAGTTGCATCTCTAGTGGCTGAGTAACTTGTAGGTATTTTCACTTGTTACTTGTGCATTCATTGCTATGGCCTCCAGGATTCTGCATATTTAGTGGATGACTCAAGGGTCTGAGCAAATGGTCTTGTGAAAGTGATTGGGTATCATTTTTTGCCACCAGCTGATTTATTTGCTTGTGAAACTGTGAAGACTGAACTTGCAAGAATGCTGAATGCTTTTTACAAAGCTTAAAAGAAGCTGTTTGTGAGAGAACATGTCATATGCTGGGAACAGAGGGAGAGTCCAGGAAGTTTGTTCTTCTGTAGTCTTCATTTGCAGGTGAAGAACAGGAGCCTCTGATTTCAGATACATGTCAGTTCAAGAGTTTCTAAAGGCAAATTTTAGAAAACCAAGCATGCAGAATAACAGCTTAAAAATTCTGACACATGAATACTGTAAGAAAGGTGGAGTATTATTAGAGTTGAATAAGGGATTTTACCATGACTTTTTGGATTACACTAAGGCAGGGAGATTTACATCAACAGTAAAATTTTTTAGATTGCAAGGCCTCTTGTGCTCTGAGATGTTCCTAAAAACAGCAGGGCCAGCCATCCACCCTGCCCCCCTCCTTGTTCAGAAGGCTCTCAGAGCTCTCTCATGGCAGTGTCAGGGTGGTGTTTCTCCTCTGGTGCAGCACCTGAGGCAGGGCACAAAGCAGAGCTGTTCAGTGGCCTTTGAGGTGTGTGGGGAGTAGGAAACAAAAGGTCAAGGAAGATTCTGCCAGTTGGACGATATCTCATGTTAACTCCCAGAATTGGTTTTCAGGGTTGGAATGCAAGTTATTTGTAGTGCTGTGCTGCAGGGCTGTGTAAAATGCTACACATTCATCACTCTTTTCTACTGCAGCATATACACAAGTTCTTAAACGAAACCTGGACTAGTCGTTATCACAAGGAACTAAATCCAGATTTGCTGACTTTTCTTTGGTCTGTCATTGCTTCTGTCTTTTCCCTTGGAGGCCTGTGTGGAGCCCTGATTGGAGGCAGCATGGCAATACGGCTGGGCAGGTCAGTTGCAGCAGCAGGCATTTAGAAGCATGTTTGCTTTTCCTACTTTCTCACTGGAATATAAAGTAAATAAATGGAAAAAAGTATAAAGTAAATAAATGGAATAAATGGGAGAAAAGAGTACTGTGAGTGCCTATACATGTTTTTTCACTTTAAAACTGAGTTTTCTAGTAGAATTTTAGTTTTTTTCACTGTGACTTTGAAGGATGAATCCTGAATTACGACCTTTGACTTTAGTTTTTCCATTACATTTACTGAAATCTGAGTAGGAGAATGCACAGAGTGTGGTGGAAACGAGTTTCCCCTGACACATTTGCAGCCCTTGTGCCATTAAGGACAGGCTGCTTCATCTCTTGCACTTCATGTGTCTGAATGAACAAACTCCACTCCCAACTTGTCAGGCATTTCTGTCATCTTTATGAATAATTCTTACGTTTAGACTTTCTAAAAACATGAGCAGTTGTATCAGATATCTGGGTTTCCAGGAAATAGCATGTTTCTTCAGTATAAAGTCCATTTCCCCCCCCACATTATCAGAAAGGAAAACTGTTTAAAAAACCACGTTATCGCAGATTTCCTTAATGCCGGTTTGGGGTGGGTTGTTCTTTGTTTGTTTCATTGTTTTTGTTGTTGTTATTATTATTATTATTCCTTCTCTTTAGGAAAGGAGCTCTTTTGATGAATAATATTATAGCAATACTAGCCTCCATTTTAATGGGGATCAGTTTTCCTACAGGATTGTTTGAGTTACTGATTGCTGGAAGGTTTTTGATTGGCATAAATTCAGGTGAATGATTTCTTATTCCTATTATCAGTAAACAATGGTGAATGATAAATTATTGTTACTTCTGATCCTTTGGGTTTTATGATACATGTTTATGACAAAAATGTTCTGTAGTTTAGCTTGGAATCTGAAGGCAGCTAAATTAATAGGAAATTAATTAAATCCCATTTCCTGTGTGTTGTGGTTTAGTAACTCTACAAAGCGATTTCTATTGATAGGAAAATGTTTTTCTATTTACTTGCAGGTATTGGGTTCTGTGTGCAGCCTCTTTATATTGGAGAGGTTGCCCCAAAACATCTAAGAGGTGGCTTGGCCATGGGGACTTCCATCTTTCTGACTGGGGGAATTCTGTCAGGACAAATAATTGGTTTGAGGCAAGAAATGCATTTTTTTTCCCCCCTGTTTTGTGTTATCCTGGTGTAAAGAATTCCAGTTTCCAACAGCTCATTGCAGAGCATTCCTTGTGCCATTGTAGCATTAGAATTCATACAAGGTCCCCCTGGAAGAAGAAAATCCTGCTTTGGTCACCTTATTCCTTCAACTGCCAACCATCAGTGCTATCTCCTCAGGGAAGTAGTCTCAGTTTAGATGGGTCACCAGAACAGCATCAGTAAAGCAAGGGCATTTGTGCTGACTTCATGTTTTCTGCCAGTTTCTTGCTGGAGACAGTAGATGTTGGCAAGACAGGCCTTGAGAGCAAAGGACTCCCATTTCTGTATCATAGCTGTTTTTGTCCCCTGTGTGATCAGAGGAAGTTGCAAGGGTCTTCATCCAGTGGAACTTAGAAGTTCCAAGAGCAGAGAATGCACTAAATAGTAACCAATAGCTAATTATTATATTTCTTTGCCTTCTTTTTCCACATTTCTCACAGGGAATTATTAGGTGGAGAAAAGTATTGGCCTCTGTTGCTATCCAGCAGCTGTGTTCCAGCATTAGCCCAACTTTTATTCCTTCCATGGTTTCCTGAAAGTCCCAGATATCTTCTTATTGACAGAGGTGATGAGCTGCGTTGTGCCAAAGGTAATATACAGGATCTATACTTTCTGTTCTTCATAAGGGTGCAGGGAGTATATTGGATTCCAGATTCTCCTTTTATCTTTATCCACACAGCACAGTTATATCATCTAGTGCTTTTTGGCCCATGTTTTTCTTCCAATGAGCTTACATGGAAAAGGGATTGTGGAACTCAAGGTCAGATATTCCTCCAAAAAAAAGCAAAGAAATCCCACAGAATTCTCCAAATCCACCACAGCAAAAAATGTTGAAAAACCAGCAAGGAAAAAACAAATCACAAAGCAAAGTTTTCATATCCTAGCAAAAGTCAGGTTATTATGGAAAGAGATGATTTTCAGGAGTTGTGGTTAATAGGTAAACATATATTTTTTTTCTTCTATTTTTAGCTTTGAAGCGATTTCATGGTTCTTCACAGTATCAAAGGGAGATGGAAGACATCCAGCATGAATGTTTTGCCTTAGAAGGGGAGAAACCCAAGAAGCCTTGGCAATTATTCACTGACCGTGGTGTGAGATGGCAGCTCATCACTATCATTGTGATGACAATGGGCCAACAGCTTAGTGGGATTAATGCTGTAAGATTTCATATGAACAAAGAGCTTAAATAATTCTTTAATTTTCACCTGTTTTTTTAACCACTTATTAACACAAAGGATCCACATAGAGAAGCTCAGAGAAATGGGATAAGTGGGAAAGAATGTCCTTGCATTATTTTGGTGTTTCCCTTTTTTTTTCATTTTTTTCTCATTTCTGGTATGCAAACTTTTTTAAAGAATGACTTAATACTTGTCTTTACATTCTTCTGAAAAAGTAAATAAAGGTGGATCAGCTTATCCCAGTGTGTCTGGTTTAAGAATATAAAGCACATTCAGTAAGTTGAATAATCCTATTTACTTTATGATAGCAATATGTTTACTTAGACATGAATTTAACAGATTGCTTATTATGTTGAATTAGTAACTCACAATATAAAATACACTGATCTGTATGTTTAGTATGAATGTGACTTTGTTTCCAGACAATGTTTTAAATGCCAGAAAAAATTCATTATTTGTTTTATGTTCTTTTTTCTGTTGTAGATTTATTTCTATGCAACTTACGTTTTTGAACAAGCTGGGATCTTGGCAGAAAAAATCCCTTATGTGACCCTCGGCACTGGAGTTTGTGAATGTCTCACAGCCCTCTCCTGTGTAAGGAGCAATTTGTTCTACCTCTCAGGACAAAGAGTAATGATTCTTCTTGAAGAATATTGGTAAAAATGAGATCAGTATATTAACAGAAGATTTTATCTTGTCCACAGGGTTTACTGATAGACTGTGTGGGAAGAAGATACCTTATCATTGGGGGTTATCTCCTCATGACACTCTGGTGCACTGTTCTGACCTTCTCTCTGACTTACCAGGTGCAAAGGACTCATTCCTATTACATGATAAGACTAAGGAGTGAAAAGGGCATGTAGTGACATGATAAAGGGGAATGGGTTTAAATTGAAAGAGAGTAGGGTAAGATTAGATATCAGGAAGAAATTCTTCTCAGTGACGCTGAGGAGGCCCTGGCACAGGTTGCCCAGAGAAGCTGTGGCTGCCCCATCCGTGGAGATGCTCAAGACCAGGTTTGATGGGGCTTGGAGCAACCTGGGATAGTGGAAGGTGTCCCTGCCCATGGCCAGGGGTGGAATGAGATCACCTTAAAAGTCCCTTCCAACCCGGACCACACTACAACTATGTAATTCCGTAATACAATTTAGTAAAAATTATTGAATGAACACTATTTAATTTCTCTGAAGCAGTACTGTTAAATAAATTAGCTGTAAAACAGTCATGAAAGACTGCTGGTCTTAGTTGCAATAAAATACAAAAGAAAACATAACTGTTAAGCCAGACTTTAAAACCAGATTATCAAAATCTGAACTAAACCTGCTCATTGTCTTCTATTTCAGGAGCGGTACTCCTGGGTGCCTTACCTGAGCATGACGTGTGTATTTGCCTTCATCTTGAGCTTTGGGTTGGGTCCAGGTATTGCACAGGAACGTGTGTGTGCAACTGGTAGAAGGTCTGGGAGGGCCGGGGGTGTTACAGTGGCAGGAAGCCTTTGCAGCACAGCTGCTGCTGCTCTGGCTGAGGAACCCAAGTGAGGCCATCCTGTAGCCCACAGCTGAGGCTTACCATGCACACTTCTGGGGCAGCTACGCGTGAGGAAGGGTTTAGTTCTGGCCTTCAGAGCAGAGAGTTGTACACTTGTTGGAGGGGCCTGCTCCCTGATCAGTGCTGCTGTGTTTTTGTGGGACACTGTGCAAGGGCAGTAGCCTCAGAATTGTGCTGTTAGGAATTATAATAGGAAATATAATTGAAATTATAATAATTTCAATATGCTAATGGCATATTGAAAAGCAAGTCAATCTTTTTAGCGTTGTAAATGCATCAGATGGACGTTTAGCACAATTCTCTGTTCCGTTTCTGAACCCTCCCCAGGTGGCATAACAAACACCCTGACAGCTGAGTTATTTGTACAGTCCTCACGTCCTGCTGCTTCCATGATCGCAGGGACTGTGAGTTGGATTAGTTTCTTCACAATTGGAATGCTCTTTCCCTTCATAGTGGTAAGTATGCACAGCACAATTTCCTAATGGTCTCACTACCCATTTCATCTGCTCCCAGGTTCCATCCCATTGTTTATACTGTATTATATACACTTGTATATGTATTATTGACACTTGACCAGGATGCACACTGCCCCTCAAATGAGTTTAACTAGGTTCAATCCCTCTTAAAATATCTTTCAGATATCACAAAGTCCAATGTAACATGATAAATGAAAAGTAAAAGGAACGTACCAGGGGGCAATGTTCATGTTCAGATGAAAAAAAAGAAGAGTAGGTATCAAAACCAGAAAAATTTAATCAGATACTGAGATTTAAATAAAACATTTCTTAAAAGTGCCTTGTGCTTTTATGGCAAAGTTGAGGTGGTACCTGTGGCCAGTGGGTCACACCTCTGAGAACTTCCTGAACTGACAGAGAGTTCTGTGAGCAGATTATCAGGAAAGGCAAGACAGGCTTTCATCTCCAGCTTTGTATTTTTAGTTTTAGCACATATTCTTGACAGCAAAACCTACAGGAATAGCATGCATTAGGGTATCTGGATCTGCCTGTCCTTTCTTCGTAGTTCAGCTCTGCTTCTCAGTAAAACAGGTTTTTTTAATGTATAGCATTGGAAAATATTAACATTCAGAAAAACTTAAAATTATATAATCTTAAAATATGTGACAGCTAAGTAGCAATTGTTGACTTCTCCCTAGATTGTGAATTTTTTAATGTTCAAGTGGTTTATCTCATTTTTAAAATAAAAGTCTACCCAGTAATTGCACAGCACTTGACAGTCTTTTATCTAAAAAACAAAATTTAAAAAAGTTACAGGTAAAGAATAGGTTGAATGACTCTTCTAAAAAAAAATACGTGAGCAGCAGTATTAAGTATGAATGGAAACAAAAAGCTTATTTTCTCAAACCTACTATTACACTTGAAATATGTTGCAATCACATTTATTTTCAGAATGGACTGAAGCAGTATTGTTTTGTGGTGTTCTTACTGGAGTGCTCCTTTGTTGCTGCTTTCATCTTCCTCATAATTCCTGAGACGAAAAACAAATCTTTTCTGGAAATCAAGAAGGAATTTCACAAGCTTAATTTTGGAAGAAATGCCAGAAAAAAGGAAACGGAGCTTTACGAAAGAAGACAACTTCGAGATGAATTTTTAAAGGTTTCTCCATAATTTCACAAATGTAACAGAACTTCTGTGAGAATTATGAACATAGTCTTCTAATTAGGAGTGTAATGCATGATCAAGTGGCTTATTAAATCCTCCTGTGTATTTAGAGGAAGTGCAACTAAAGGCAAGTTAATATTGCTGAAATGCTTAAAACATATATTGCTGAAATACTATTAACAACATATTATATTATCCATAGAAGACCTGATATGTAGCTATAACCTGGTGCTGTAGGGATGCAGAAATGCCAGGGAGGATGTTCAGTGAACCCCTCTGGCAGATTTCTGCAGATAATTCAGTGACTCTTTTTGCGTTTCAAAGCCCTGTCTTCAGTTTGGGTCATCGGGCTCATCCTAATGCTTTGCGGAGTGTAACATTCTGAGTTCTTGTTAAAACCCACACAAGAACTGACCTACTGAGAAATGATATTTGAAATATTTCAGTTTATGTAGAAATGTGGGTATTTAAGTTTCTGTTTTTCAAATAAGTAACTTAAAAGCCTTAAAGACATTCCTCATCCAGTCCTACTACTATACTGTAAGACTACTATACTATAAGACAACAATCCTCTCTGAATTACTGTTATTTGTAATAAAGACTTGTATCCTGATAAAAGAGTTCCTGGGGTTTCAATTGGGGTTTATTTTTTTCCCTAACCCAGCATCTTAACATTTTAAACTATGCAACAGGGTAAAACTACTTCTAGTTTTGAAGGTTAGTTCCACCAGACTGAGATCTGCATCCCAAAAGACACGAAGTAGCAGAGAGGACAGATGGCAGGAATTAAATACTTTTTACCTTTAAAGAATTTTCAAGCTGGTCTGAGAGAACATACACAAGGAGACTACAGAGAGCCTGTAGGACACACTGAATGAGCCTTCTGCCCCATCTCCACCATTTTGTCCTGGACTCTTTCTCAACTTAAAATAAATTCTTCATATTTTATGAAGTAAGAAGTCTCACATCTGGCGTTTGTGTGCCTGACGCTTGTTTCCATACCTGTGGCTGCAAGGACAGTGGCCCACCTTACCCAGTACACCTTTTCCACGTTGTAAGCATTTCCAAATGCCATCCATTACTGAAGTGCTGCAGCAAGCACTGGATTTCTTTTACATTTATTTTCCTCCTCTCAGAATTAAAACTTTTAACGGAAGTATAGGAAACAAACACCATTGATCTGATTTTGATAACTAAATCATCTGTTTAATTGAAAATAACACTGACTCTTAATAGCAAAGGACGCAACATCAGGAAGGGATCTTCTTGGCCTTTAGTTTATCCTCTAAGTTTGCAAAATACTTCATTTTTGCAAGAAGCTTCTTAGCTTCTTGAAGATCATCTGAAATGAAATAAAACACTACTAGTTTAGAGAGGGAGAGCTGAATTTGCATTTTCAAAATGAATCTCAAAATTTCAGTGACAGCACCTGTTTTAGTACGAAGAGTTGTGAGCTGCAAGGACTTAGACACCACTATTAAAACCATACTGCTTTTTATCTCGGATGGTTTGGGAACACCTCAACTCAAACATTCCACAAAACATGTAACAATGAACAATTTGGAAAAGAGATGTGAATGAATACCCTTTAATGACTTCTGTAAAGTGGCTGCAGTAGTGATGTACCCACTAGGCAAGACAAATGTTTTTGGTAGTTTAAAATGTATATAGACCAACTGACATAACTGAAAAATGCAAATGAGGGAGTCTGGTCCGGATAGTTCAGTTCCAAAACTGATACTGAAACAACTTCTCAGTTAAACAACTGGAGGAGAATGGCGGTTTATGACCTACAGACAGAGGCAACACAGTCCTCCTCCTGGCACAGAGTAACAGAATGTAACTCCTCACAGGCAGGCCCAGACAGCACTACTTTGATGTTTACAGTTAGACACACCCGACCCTGACAAAAGGGCAGCATTGTGGACCTGCCACAGAAATACAAAGGTTTCTTCCGGATCAGGCTTGTGCCTATCCATTAGTTGTAGAATGAAGTTATGTTGATTATTGCACAGGAAGTCCCCAAAACCTTAGGCTGAACAGGCATCAGGACTTTACTTGCCACACAGCTTCCGTGGCTTTCACTGCAAATAACAGCACCCACTGCTCTGCTGCAGCTCCAGGACTGCAGAACAACCTCCCAGATTCCAGTGTGAAACTTCAGAATACATCTAAGATGAAGTCTGTCTTTCCCAGTATTCTGGGAAATGCAAACAATTTCTTAGCATCTACATTCCCACTCAAAGTGATTATTTAGATGCAAGATGAATGGAACTTTTGTACTGGACTTTGTTTTTAATGTGAGGTCCTGAATTTCCCAAATCAGCGGGAAGGTCAATTTAGAAGTACTTATTCTAAATACCAAACAAAGAACCCCTGTTAATGCAGTATTTCTGTTCCGTAGCTCAGAAAATATTTGCCAGTAAGAGAATGTGGAGCTTTAAGCATTTAACAGGTATGCATGGCAGCTAAATACTTCACAAAAACAGGTACCTCTTTCAAAAGCTGCAGTCACCTCTCTTGTCAGTTCTTCTTGTTTATCTGCAAAATAAATTATTTTATTTACTTTTATACCCATTCTTACTGCCTGTGGTGGGAAAGTACATTACTCATCTCAGCCTTTGAGAGCCAAGCAAGTTTTTCATGATACTGCTGGCTAAGTTTAATTACCATTTCAAATGGTATTTCTTTGTTTAAATAGGTTTACTGACAGCAATTTCAATGCACATCAGTGGTCACTAATTTCCCAGCAATCCAACTTATTGTTGGTGTATCAGTTTACCCTGCTACGGTTAATTTTCTCCTGTGCTACTCAGTTTTTATTCTAGTTATTCTAATTGCTTTTGGCACAAGGCTGTTACTGCAAAGAGTTAAATATATCAGTAGACCAAATGTTTTTGGTATCACCAACAACATAAAATTGCTTGTGTAAGGACAATACAATATAATGGCTAAGGACTAAATATAACGGCTCCTAAGATGAAGAAGGTGAAAGAAGTACAATGTCTGTATAAATTACATTGTTTATTGTGGTCAGACAAGCATTTTATTCAACTTCACTCTGACAGGCTTTTTCTTTGGAACAATTGACTAGCCCTCACCTGATGAATGCTGAGTAAATTCCTTTTATTGTCTATGTATACTTACTTTGACATCAGAATAGGTTCTGTTATACAAATGTTCCCAAGACAGATGTGATGTTTAGGTACATAAATGGATAAAGACAACATTGGAAACGGGGGGGAAGAGGTTGGAAGCTCTTGCAGTGAGTCAATTCCAGACTAACAAAAATTGAAAACACTATAAGAAATATACCAAAACAGTTAAAAGTTTTCAGACTCTTCTATTACACAGGATTCCGTATATTAGTGCTGTACAAATTCCTCAAACCATAACCTACCTTTAATTAAAGTTTCAATTTCCTCAAGGATATCCTCATTTTTGGGCTCTGCTAATTTCTCATTAATTTCCATGATTTCCATAAGGAACGCTGAGTCTGCATCACAGTCTGTCTCTTTTGCTGGCTCCACTCCACTCAGCTCCAGCTGGCAGAGGAAATGGGAATTTGAAAATAAATAATCTTACATCTATTTCAATGTTTTAATTATTTTCTTTAATATTAAATCTTTTAGTGGGGCACACTCAGATTCGTATCCAATAAATCTACAGTGCATAAACAGTCAGTGTGAAAATAATTCCATACATAGGTTGACCATAAAAATCAGCAGTTACCCAAAGCCAAACAAACATACAGAAGGCTGCCATGGGCCAGAAATTCTGAATGAGCAGCTATGGCCAAACAATATGTGATGTGAAAAGCAAATTAGTGTAAGATGAGTAGCAAATGAGATGATAAGCTGATTAGTTTTTGGACAAACTCATCTCTGGTGAGCCTCTTCAGAGGAATGCAAATTAGCACATTAAGGATTGAATTGAAGGTCTTATCCGTAAAAACACCACCAGCCCCCATGGTTAATTACAGGAACACTATAATAGCTAATGGAGACCTTACTAGATAGAGGCCTCGGCTCAGAGGGTTCAGCAGGGTCTGGTAGGCCTTGTTGATCAGGGAAGAGTGTTGCTCAGAGTAGTACTGCTCTTTCTGAAAATGGATGGCAAATAATTGGAAGCTAATAACAAGTGGCAAAATACATTTTGTTACATGCGGCAAACCAGCATCCCCACACCAGTCCG
This sequence comes from Dasyornis broadbenti, assembly GCA_013397935.1. Lineage (NCBI taxonomy): Eukaryota > Metazoa > Chordata > Aves > Passeriformes > Dasyornithidae > Dasyornis > Dasyornis broadbenti. Next base: position 52,768 of record VZRN01005992.1, on the reverse strand, counting down.
CATGTGAAACTGGGAAGGCCCTGTGGACCTGGGAACTGTGTCACTGCGCTTAACTAAGACCTGACGAACCGCAGCGGCCCCTTATCGTCCACCACCGCAAATCCATGGCAGAGTCTCTTCTGAGCACCGAAAGACAAACACAGGCGAATCCCCTCACTCCCCGAGCGGACCACGCAGCCAAAGGCTAAGGGCGGGTTCCTCCGGCGGTCACCGAGCCCCGCGGGTCCCTCCCAGCCCGGCTCCCCCGCCCGGCCCGGCGCTCACCGGCGGCCTCTGGCCGAAGCGGTCGGGGTGGACGGCGCGCTGCAGGCTCCGGAACCGCCGCTGCAGCTGCCGCGCGTCGATACGGAAGGAGCGGTCACTGCAGGACACAAGGCGGGTGAGACCGGCGGCCAGCCGGGCCCGCGGCCGCCCCATCCACACTCACCAGTCCATCAGGCGGAAGAGGTCAGGCCGCGGCGCCGGCGGCTGCAGAGCCCGGCAGCCGGGGCAGAAGTGCGGCGACCCATCGCTGCCAGGGAGCGCAGTGCCACAGCTCCAGCACGGCAGTCCCGGGGCGCGGCCCGGCGCAGCTCCGCGCAGCGCCCGGCTCGCCCACCCGAGCCGCGCCC
>VZRN01005992.1:36866-51869 GCA_013397935.1 Dasyornis broadbenti | reverse complement strand
CTGGCGGGCAGGGCCGGGCCGGCACTGCCGCCCTGGCGGCTCGGCCGCGCCGCTCCGCACTGGTGCGAGGCGGCCGCTGTCGGCCCGGCCCCGCCATCTGAGCGTCCGGTTTAGGAGGTTTAGGTTGGATATGAAGGAAAATTCTTCTGTGGAAAGGGCTGCCCGGGACAGATGTGGAGTTACCATCCCTAGAGGGGTTTCACAGCTGTTTGGATGTGGAACCCGGGGACAGGGTCAGTGGCATTGGCAGCGCTGGGGAAGCGGATGGACTCGATGGCCTCCCTCTGTGTTTTCCAATCCACGTGGTTCCATGATTCTGTTCTCTCTGCGGGCGGAGCCTGTGGGCTTCGCCTGTGTTAGTAAACACCTGTAACAATCGGGACGTGGGAGGTAACTTGGGAAATGTTGTGTTTTTATGGCTCGTAATGCAATGTAGCAAACCGGTAAGGAGATTCAGATTAGTCTGAATTATACATTGAACTGTACGGCAACCAGCTAAAAACCCAGTATGCAGGTGGTAGGGTTGGAAGCCTCATGGACGTTCCAGGAGCCCCGGTGAGCTCGGATGTGTTGGAGGAAGCTAGCTGTAGGAATGGGCTGGCTGGGGGAGCATTTGTTAAGTGGAGAGGAAGGCGCGACACGCTGTGAAGTTTCGAGCTGTAACGGAACGGGGAGACGCTGTTTCTTGCCCCTGGCTGTGGCAACAGCTGCCAGGGCTGTGATGGGTGTCCGAGTCTGGCAGAGTTTTGTACATTCATTGTGCACAGGTGTGATAAATCTGTTGGACACTTTCAAGAACATGTACGTAATTTTACAGTTCTTAGTCTTTTCAGTTTTTCTCTTTGTATTGGGGGAGCAGCCGTTGTCCCTTGCTCCACGCGGGGATGCTCTGTCAGAGCACAGCCCATGTCTATGACCCAAAGTGAGCGCTGAAGTCCTCGGAAGCAATCTGGGAATAAGAGTTAGTGCTGCTTTAGAACCAGTAGAGGCCGCTCCAGTCCTGCTTTAGAACCAGTAGAGGCCGCTCCACATTGTCTTTTAAAAGGAAAACAGTCCTGGTTTACAAAATTCCTGGGGATTTACGTCTAGCCCAGACATGAACGCTTTGGTTGGAAGTTTTACTTCTTTGAGCCTGAGAATGGACTTGGACATTAATGGTACAGGGTGTGAGGGTTTGCCAGTTTTCCTTTGCTGTAGTAATTGGGGTTTTTTTAACACTCTCTTTGAAGCCAACATGTCTCGAGAGACTGGAAGTGAAGCACAGCAGTCTCAAAGTGCCCAGCAGACACAGAGTGGGACCAGTTCCTCTTCCAGTGGGTCACAGAGTCAGAGTCAATCTTCCTCAAGTTCTGGGACTCTCAGTTCTCTGGACACTGTTCCCACTCAGGAGCTTCCGTCGATCCCTGAGGACCAGGAACCTGAAGAGCTGGTTCCTCAGCCTTGGGGTCGACTCTTTGCACTTGGAAAAGGTTTCAGCAATTGCGGTACGTGCATACTGTAATAAACCTCTTGGTTTGTTTGTAGGATCTAAGAAAAGTTCTGAGCAGCTTGATGAAGAGCAGTGTCTTTTCATTTTCAAATTAAGTACAAGCAAATTTAGGTAGGCAACTTTTGCAATAATGTTTTATTCCATACTACATCCCAGTGTTTACACTGAGTACTGGGATACACAGCTTCCATAGACTTACAGAAATTCTGAGCTGTTCATGTTCCTTGTGGCCTGCTTAATTTTTTAAAAATATGTTATAATGTGTTTTGTTTAGTTATATGTCTCTATATTGCTGAAGGTGAACTGAAAACTACCACTGCTAAAGAGGGAAAAATTATTAAAGGATTTGACAAGGTGTGGGGCTTTGCATGAGTTAAGACAAACTTGATTCTATGGGAAGAATCTTGCCTGTGTTACCCTTTTCACTACCATTCGGAATCATTCTGTAGTGCCATAGTTATTAACTTCCTATGACATTGTGTTCTCTCTCTGCTGTACCTTCCCCTTCTCTGCAGACTGCGTGAATGAGGAATACTGGTTTGGGAGAGACAAAAGCTGTGATTACAGTTTTTCTAAGCTAGGACTATCTGAAACTGGCTTCTACCAAAACTACAGCAAAAAGCACTTCCGGATATTCAGGGTAAGTGCTAAAAATGTTAATTCTCTATTTTGGCATAATTGAAAAAGAGACTTTAGGGCAGAGATCCTAAAGAAATCAAAGTATCTTCAGTGTTGACTCCTTTAACAAGACTCGTGGCAATGCCCCATTCACCTGGTTTATGAAATAATCTCGTAGTCTCATTTCTTGTGTCAACAATAGTATATTTCTAGTCTATCATGTCTTTACTGTGAAGTCATTTGTTCTTTACTGTCATCTTTCCCATTTTTTTTTTTCTCTTTGAGGAAATGGGTCCAAAAAATTCCTTTGTTGCCTACATTGAAGACCATAGTGCAAATGGGACATTTGTTAATAGAGAGCTTGTTGGAAAAGGGAAGAGGCTTCCACTGACTCACAACTCTGAAATTGCACTGTCTTTACAGACAAACAAGGGTAAAATGTGCTTTAACTTAAGTAGACTTTTCATGTATTGACCCAGAGGTTGTTTCTGCATTGATTTGAATATGTTTCTTGGGAGCTGAGCTGCTTCATGAGCGCAGCTTATTTATAGGTGTTTCAGTACTTGCATAAAAATTATCCATGTCCCTGTTAACTCTAGGAAAATATCTGAAAAAGAAACCTTAAAAAAACTGAATCAGATAGCACCTTACTAGAGTATAAACTTTTATAGTTGTTTTCCTGTTTTTGAAAAACTTTTGAGCTTCAATAGCTGTGCATGATAGTGGGAACAGGATAAACAGACTATTCAAGAAAAGTTGAAATAAAAAACCCCAGCTACCCAACCAGATGCTGCATCATAAATAGAAAATCCTCTTAAAAATTAGCAGGGCTGGGCTTTTGTTTCTTTGTCTTTGTTTTTCCACTAAGATGCTTTCTTCTTGATTATTATTTCTCTTTGATCTCTGCTGGGATATTGAAATTTTTGCTCATTTTTGTCCGTAGTTAATTAGTTAAAGACTGTTGTGAATTTAATACCGAAATGTAATTTTTCAGCAGTAAGATCACCTTGCTAACCTATAGCTGGTGTAATTTATAGCATGTATTTAGTTTTGCCTCTAGCAGGCAGTATTTTCTCGGTTATGTTGTTGACTATAAAAGCTCACGAAACATAGTTGTTTGTTATAATAAAAATTTTAAACTTAATAATAGGAAAATGATCTCCACTTGTCTTCCCAGTGTTCGTGTTTTCTGATCTTACGGTGGATGATCAGATGGTGTTTCCTAAAGAATTCAGAGAGAAATATATCATGTCAAGGACTTTGGGAAGGTAAGCATCCTTCTTCCCTCTATAGTAAGGGTTAACTTTGTTATCACTGTCAGTATATTGTGTTGGAATTATTACCAGTGTTAACTGAGCTGCTGTTTTAAAAGGAAAAAGGGAAAAAATGAATGATAACATGGAGTTAACATGTTCTTTACAACAATTTAAACAGGAATTTTGGCGTTGTCTCTCTAATTGGTTTGGGGATAGTAACCTACCTCCAATATTTGTTTTGGTTTGGTTGGGTTTTTTTCTGTAGAAGAGAATGAAGTCTGTAAATTCTTAATGAGTTTTTGAAGTTTGTATATTAATTTACTCAGTTATTGGAAATAGAAGGAAGAGTTTTTTATGTCAAAATACAGCTTCCAGCAATATCACTATTGAGGTCTTCAGACAAAAAGGGAAAGAACTGTCCAGGAAAAAGGAGACAGGGCTTTTTTAAATGGAGGCTATTTTTTTCTCTTTTGAAAACAGTTGGTCAGTGAAGAATGTGGAGGTGAATAAGTAAGTAGAAACAAATCTGAGTGGAAAAATGCAAGAATTTCTTTCTGTAATATAATTGGTATTTAGTAAAGATACAAATATTGTAATTTCTATTCCTCAGATTTCTGCAGTCTGCTGTTTAAGAGAACCCTTCCCGAGTTCTCTTAAATGCCTTTGCACGAAGGAAATGCTGACAGAGCTTGTCTTTCATATCTGCCAGTACTTTTGGTACAAATAGAGTAGTTGCTCTGTGTATTTACTCCTGTGGTTTTGAATGAATGGCCCTTGACAACACTTGCTATTTAAATAGACTTTCTAACCCTTGAATGTTTCCTGAGAAGTACTGTAGACTTTCTAACTGTTGAATACTTCCTCAGAAGAGGGAATGTGCCATTTTCAGCAAGTTAGAAAGCAGCAGCTCCAAATTATGCTTTCATCTGCCTGCACTTGTTACAGAGATTTTTGACAAGTATTTGTTAGCTCTGACATAGCTGTGCTCTCGTTTAGTGGTGCCTGTGGAGAAGTCAAACTGGCATTTGAGAAGAGCACTTGTAACAAAGTCGCAGTGAAAATCATCAATAAACGGAAGTTTGTGGCAAGTGGCTTGACAGAGGCAGTAAGTATTTTTGTTTGTCTTCTTGGCCATCTTGCAGTGGTTCTGGAATATTTGGTAACTTCTCTGACCCCTCAGTTAACTTAAATTAAAGAGGATTTTTTTACTTAATGTCTTCTGTATTTTGTTTCAAAATGCCTTTTTGATCTCGTGTGATGTACAGAATTCTGTAGGAAGTGCTTGCCTTCATTCTTTGACCACATTCCATTAGATTCATCATTTAGGACTGTTAATGGGATTGTGTACAAGGGTGGAGTCTTGTAGGGTTTGGTTTATGTCCTAAAACGCATCAGATAGACACATTATAACCAGCAGTGTCGTGACCAAAAATGTACCAACTAAGCGCATTTTGTTGAATGCTCCCTCATAATACTTTATAAGAAAATTGTATGAAGCCTTTTGGGAAGGGTTTTTCGTGTGTCTAATGGCAGAAGCCAGAATTTGGAGAAGATCAAAGTCAACTGGCTTAAGATGCTGTTATGAATTATAATTACGAATATATGCAGTTGTACAAAACAGAGACACGAGTGTATCTGGAATGTTGTGTATGGGTTGTGTGTTCAAAGATAATTGATTTGGATTGGGAGAAGAGCAAAAAAAAAAAAAAACCCTGCTGAGTTGATTTCATTAGTTGAACTTAAGGCACAGATTAAAAGAATCTGTTTATGTTATCTTGCAAAATAGGAGACAGTAGCATGTAATTTTAGGTTGGCCCATCTGCAAAGCATCTTGGAGGGAGAAAAGCTGTTTAAAGGACAATATAGGTATATAAGCAAAAAGATTTCTCTTTTTTCCTTAATTTGGAAATTAGTTGGGCATTTCTAACCTGGAGTGAAATTAAATGTCTGGAGTAATATCTTGCTCCAGATAGTGACAACACACTGTTTATTTAATTCACTGAAGGCACCTGAACATTTTATGGAAAAAAAATTGTATGTTGTGATCACTTACAGTAGCAAAAGGCATGAAATGATGGCTTTTCCGGTACTGTCTCTTATTTCTTATATATCTTATTCCAGAACAGCACTGTCTCACCCAATATTTGATTCTTTTAATAGAACCCAGCTTTTAATATCAATACAGAAATTGAAATTTTGAAGAAAATAGATCATGTGAGTGTTACTGTACATTTTTATTATTTTTTGCTCCCTACTGTATGTACTTGTTTGGTTTACTGAACTTAGTGTAGTAACTAAAGAGCAATTTTATCCATTTAGAAGTGTGTTAAAGGAGGCATATAATTTTGCATATAAATTATTGAATGGATCTTTTTTTTTTTCTTTTAAGTATATTATATCCTAGCAGATTTGAGATTTTAAAACTTTGGATAATTGAGATTTAAATTTGAGAAGAAACATCACAGGAGAAGTTTTAACCTGAGCCACCATTGCAGAAGCTTTTCCTTGATGCAAGTTTTTGTAAATGCTGCGAAATAACTAAATATAAAGACTGGTTCTCACTGGCAGTTTCTTGAATTTGTATGCCCTCTTTCCTCTGCATGTAAAATAAGTAAAATGTTGAGGGTATGGTAACTCACAACTGGAAGAAAGTCTGGAGCATTCCCTAGTCACTTGTTTTAAGTGTTAGTTTAAGTGACATGGTTTGAAATACTGAAATAAGAACTTTAGGATTAATTTTTACAAATTATTCTGCTTTTTGTGTGTCTTCATTTGTGTTCCCTTTTCTGTTAGCCTTGCTTAATCAAGATCAAAAACTTCTTTGAAGCAGAGGATTACTACATTGTTTTGGAACTGTAAGTAATTTGTTTGAAATTAAATGCATAAAATGAAATGTTTTTCACAGCCACAAAGAATGTATGTAGTTCTGAACTGTGGAGGTTTTGCTTATTTTATTTTGTTTTTCTTTTGCTGGCCTCCACTGTTCTCTGAAACCTTTTTAAGATTAGGAGCTAGGTTAACCAGAAGAGCCATGCTTTGTATTCACTTGGTGCTTGGATATTGTTCACTCTTCTGCTGTTGTGGATTGCTGCTATTTTTTCTGATGTTTTGAGCTTGTAAGAGGGGGCTGATCAAAAATCGTGTAACAGCTCCCAGTGAAGACTCAGGAGATTGACCCTAGCTCGGCTGTGCACGTGCTGTGTTTAGGGTGTTGCTCGCTCATTTTCAGAAATGTATTCTTTTCTCTGTAGCCAGAATAGCCAAATGCTTTGGTCTTAGTCTTGCCTAATGAGGTGAACCTTTCGGATATGTTGGCTTGTTAACCTGCGTTTGTTTTAGGATGGAAGGAGGAGAATTGTATGACAGAGTGTCAAGGCCGATCAAGATGAAAGAAGATACCTGCAAGTTGTATTTTTATCAGATGCTGCTGGCTGTAAAGGTACATAGTCATGAATTTTACCAACAAAAAGTGTCAGTAAGTTGAGTTTTTCTGTCACTTCTCATTGCTGAAACCCGTGCAGGCAATCAGCACAGCATTCTTAACAAGTTGGTTTGAGAGACACAGAAAACCAGAATTCCTACAAAGGTGATACAGAACTTGGGTCTGCAGCTGTGCTTGCATTGAGATTTGACATTTGAAGCATAATGGTTTCTAAGGTGGTTTTTTGTTTCTTTCTTTGTGATGGTGTTTTGGTGTGGGTTTCTTTTGTTTGATTGTTCTGTTCTGTTTTTGTTTTGCTTTGTTTTTTTAAGGGAGAGTCATAAATTGGGGAGCTTTAAATGTATGTCTGTCTCTTACACAGCCATTTGAGTTTTCCTGCCATTGCCATGAGAAAAAAAATGGAAAGCTTACATTTTAAAACAAGTTAATAGTCTGGTTTTCCTTAATTGTCCATCTGTATGTATTTAGTATCTTCATGACAATGGAATTATACACCGAGATCTAAAGCCAGAAAATGTGCTACTTTCATCTTCTGAAGAGATATGTCTTATAAAGGTAAGAAAACATAAATTTCTTGTTAATGGAGAAAATTGAGAGTGTTCTTTCACAGTCTTCTTGATGTTTCATTAAACATAGCCAAAAAGATATTGTGGAATTACTCATACAAACCATGAAGTGACTTAAAACATAGAGGGGTTTTTTTGAGGGTTATAATTTTGCTTTTGTGGATGTTTCAACCCATACACTGCATATGTAACTTCAAATGTCAATGCTTTTCTTCTCCCCAATAAAATCTAAATTTTCAAATTACAGACAGCATTCCCACAAATGTCCAGGCTGTATGGTGACAGGGAGTTTTTTTGTTGTTTTGGGTTTTTTGTGGGGGGTGGAATTAGGGTTGTGGATTTTCTTTTGTGTTGATTTTTTTGTCCCTAGAAAAAGCATTGAATAGATTTGCATGCTAAAACACTTACTTTCAAGTAAATTCTTCTAATAGGCTACAATACCTTTATTCTGTGGTTGTCCATTTACATCCAAATCTGAGAGTACTTTTTGCTAGTGTAAAGTGTGATCCTTGGTCATATTTATCTCTCTTCCTCCTCTCCCATTCTCACTTAATAAGGTTTGGGGTGACTTTTGTTCATAGTCATGTACTGGAACTGGCTTGGAAGGAAGAAACTTAATGCTACCTCCTGATGTATGTCTACAATATGATGTGTTCTAGTACAGTCCATCCTAATATTTAATGTGGTGTTACCATTTTTAAATACAAGATTACAGATTTTGGACAATCCAAGATTCTTGGAGAAGCTTCTCTTATGAAAACATTATGTGGTACTCCCATGTATCTTGCTCCTGAGGTTCTAAATTCACTTGGGACTGCTGGATACAGCCGAGCTGTGGACTGCTGGAGTTTAGGAGTTATTCTTTTTGTATGGTAAGATATTGTGTAGATGTACCTTCACTGGGCAGTCTTTGACATACATGGCTTCAGACTTGGCATCTTCAGTATCTATATGAGGAACCAAAAGTGCATTTAAAACTCTACACGCGTAAAAACACTACGATAGCACATGCTTTAAAATGTGTGATTTCAGTGTTTCATTTGCTGTGAAAAAAATCTGTGTTATTTAGCTTGTTTTCTTTTATACAGCTTGTGTGGATATCCACCATTCAATGAGCAAAATACTCAACTCTCTCTGAAAGATCAAATCACTCGTGGACAATACACATTCATCGCAAAAGAATGGAAGCATGTGTCAGACATGGGTATGACTCCAGCACAATGGGTAGCAAAATATCTACCTCTTGTAGTTTTTGTTTTTCTTTATCTTCCTTTCAGCTGCATGGCACATTGCGTGTTCATATGTTTAGTTTTTAAAATGGTATATTAATTTTTTTTAAGTTCACAGTTAAAGCATTAGAAGGAGCAGATACATTTTTATTGAAGATTTCTTAGTATTTAGCATAATTAACCACACAACTATAGAGTTTGTGGGCACATACATCTATTTTTCCTCTTTTCACTTTTTCTTCTGACTCTATCAAGCTGGTCTACAGACTTTGCCTAAAGATTCTTCAACTGTTGAACCAAAAATGCCAGGAATTTAAGGAGTGCAAGCTAGAATTCCAAAAAACAAATGTTCCAAGAGAGTCCTTTCATGGTGCTAGTCTGTGAGCAGAAAGTGTCAGTCACATTTGTGGAATCATCTATTATAGCTGGCCTACTGTAAGTGAAGTAGTCTGTGAAATGGAGTTTTTGCACAGCAAACTAAAATGATAATTACCGTCTGTGTGCTTTTAGTTTTTCAGGACATTTTATGTGCACAAAATAATTGTAGTATTTACCTTGGCTACTTCTTTGTATGTGCAGAGGAGTTTCTAATAACTGATGTGGTCATCCTTTGTCTGATAAACTTACCCTAAACTTACCCGAACTCTTTCCTGAATAGTTTGAAGTTTATTCAATAATAAGTCAGATATTCATGAGAATGTACAATCTTAACATAATGTCCATAGTCTTATTGGTATATATTCAGAAAAATCTGATTAAATGAAAAGTAAATCTTGCCAAAATTTCTTTATGGGAGATTTGGAGTAATAAAATATGACATAAATGCTGTATTTTCACAGTGTCTCCTAAGCAGCTTCCTAAGATGAAAGTTTGAGATTATGTTGGGCGTGCATGTGTATGTTCTGTCTCTTCTTTCCCACCTTCCCAGATGGATAATCTGCTTTCCAAGACACTGTAAACCAGGATAAATTAAGCTGTGTTTGCTTTTCCACGGTAATATTGAAGCTTTTAGGAAAGTGCTGAGCCTCCTGTGCATGCTCAGAACATAAACTGTGTACATGCTAAATACATCTACGGATAATTATGGTATATTGAAAAGTGTTGAGTTGTGTGAATGTGAAGGAAAGACCGTTTCAGTCTGCAGCCCTCCCTACGCATAGAAAAAAGAAAAGTGATCTGCCCAGCCTACATTTTTGTGCATTATTCTGAAGGGGTGTAAGGCACATTGTCACACAGCTTTGGTGTAGGCATATATCAGGTAATGGATGTATTGATCATATGCCAACCCAATCATTTTATTATCTTAGCTCTGGATCTTGTGAAGAAGCTGTTAGTAGTGGACCCAAGCAAACGTCTTACCACAGAGGAAGCCTTAGAGCATCCTTGGCTTCAGGTGGGAATTGAGTTTTAACTGAAAGCTGGGTTGTTTGGGGGATAACCTGTTGATTTGTTGTGCTTTCAAAGATTTAGTCCCTGTAGAGAGACTGCAAAAGTAGCATGGAGTAGTCTACTGAATACCTTCTTTCAATACAGTAAGCAGCTTCTGCATCCTTTCTGAGACACCTCTTCCCAGAACTCTTTCACGTGTGAGGATCAAGATGTGTTTTTCAGAGACCAAGTCTGACTGTGGTTCTGGTAGGATGGACCTCTTCCTTTGAGCATTGTAACAGAGTCCCACTTCCTCAGATGTTTGTATGGGCAGGCAGTGCAGTTTGTTTCTGGCAAGCGTCCAACACTACTCTGTTTTTACTATGCTGAGCTGGAGTAAGTCTCCCTGGTTTGGGAACCCTCTGAGTAGGAAGTGATGGTTTCCCTGCCTCCTGTTACAGTCTAGTTAGGTTTGAGAGCGATAGTCTTTAGGTGGTCTTTTCTTAATTTCTTAATAAAAATGTCACCCAGCCTACGTCTGAGCCATGCAGTCGGTTCTGTTTATTCATGCCAAGCACAATGCTATTCGTGTTCCCCCACTGGGAACAGGATAATTTCAGATGCTTTGGAAAAAACATAAGAAACAGGGAGGAAGCAAGGGAGTATCCCTCAGTGCTCAACAGCTGACAGTGTTCTGAGACAAAAACCAAGTGTGGATGACTCTTTAAGTGATAAACTTGTGTTAATTGTGCTGCTGGGCATCAGGAAGCATTTCTTGGCATTCATGGCTTTTACTTACTGTAGTTATGTGTGTAACACCTACAGTGAGTTAATCAGGTATAGATTCTTACAGTTAAATTATAATTCTGAGCAGAACAAAATTATTCAGAAACCATGCAACACTGATTTTAAGAATCACTGGTATGCATAAGGGAGAAGGGGAAATAGATGACTGATTTAGACAAGATAAGAATTTGAGATATTTCAGTATATAAATTCAAGTTGTTATTAACTTGATTATCTATTCCATGTAGGGACATCTCTTACTGTTAAGTTTAATTTTGAAGACAGGACAAAAGGTTCCAGAAAACATCATAGCCACAAATCCAGATGTCATCCTAGCACCCAGCTGCTGTTCTTTGAATTGTTTCCCTTCAGGGGCAGTTACTAAGAGTATCAGGTGTTCATAGGTGATGTATACTGCCTGCTTGGAAGGCCAGCATCCAGCATGCTCAGTTCTAGATATCACACACTTGAATACCACCACCAAAAGAGCTCCCGAGTCCTGTTCCTGTGAGTAGTCAGGAGTTACTGGCTCCTCCCTCCCTCTTGTGTTGTCTGGAAGTATCGACTTTACAAGTCAGCAGGAAAAACCGCATTCTCTCTGTGACCAGCTAATGCCTTTTAGCCCTCTGATGATTTTGGGTACACTAGGGAATTTTTCAGATATTAAAAGTAAGCATGTTCTGTAGTTTTATTTAAACTAGCAGTGCCTTCAAATCAGTGTTTTGAAAACATGTGCTGTTTACTCCATTCTTTGCTTAAATCTACAAGTTTAAAACTGAGTAAACCTAAGTACTGCTCAGTGGAAATGTCTTACCTGTATATACCAGGTACTTAATAAAACATTTCTCAAAGGCATATAAACAATTAAGTGTTGTTTCTGCCTCTGAAATCTTTACTGAAATCTTTTGAATGCCACAAGGTTAGTTTGGTTGCATGCTGAAGAAAAAACTCCAGTGTTTCTTACATAAATGGAAAAATATTTATCTTACCTTACCAATCAATACAAATGTAGCCATAATCCAATCAGGTGACCTTGGAAAAGAAAAACAAGTCAAACTTCTGTATAAAATAAAATGGATGTTCAGGTCAAAGCCTTTTTGTAGCATTTAAGAGTATTTTAATTAAAAAAGGAGATACTGCAATACTCCATTGCTTAGGAGAAGGACCCCCTCCACTGCCTTCATCCAAAAAACTTGGTTAAAACAGCTGAAATCCTTAGGAGACCAATGATCTTTATTTCTAATTGTCTCTAGCAATGGCAATTCCCAATAGGAAGTGCATTCCCATTCACTTCTCTTTGAGTTTCCCAATCTTTGCTTGTCCCTTAAATATTCTATATACTACTTAGCAATGGCGTATTTTTTCAGGATGAGGATATGAAGACTACATTTCAACAGCTACTTGCTCAGACATGTGCCAGTATGAATCCACCGGAAACATCAAAAATGGTAGGTGCAGTAGATATTTGAAGATTAATATTTGATGCCCAGAGAAACTAGATTTTGAAATAATCTGTAATAAGAAAATAAGTGAATTTTGAGACTTTACAGAAATGGACTCTTGGGCTGTATGTGGCAGCCTGCTGGTTATTTTTGCTTCCTGAAGAGCAGCAATGGACTTCCATGCTTTGTCAACCCTTTGTTTAAATGCACAGAAACAGTCTCCTAGGCTTTAAAGGATTATTCATGTATTTAGAATAAAATTGTTGAATGTATGTTTTTTTGATGGATTCAAGTCACTAATGTTTAGTATTCAAGTAAAATTGTGCAAGGTTAGGACGGCATTGTGCCATTCATCACCAGATGCTAATTAGGAAAATAGTGAACAGTAGCTGTTTCAAGGTGGGAGCAATGTCTTATATGAGAACCATCAAATATAATTAGATGGATCTTGGTAGAGCAACATGGGTTAGTCATGCTGCTTTTTTGATCATACTGTCCAACACCCATAGTTCTGGAACAAGAACACTCAGGCTCTGTCTTACCTGGTTTCCTGTATCTTTCTTCCAGCGAGCCACAATGAGAAAGCGTCTCCATGAAAATGAGGAAGAATATGGCTCTTCTAAGCGTGCTGTTCCTTCTACTTCGTTTCAGAAAATGAGGTGAAAAGGAAGAGAAAATGACTTTGTTAATGACAGCTTTTTTATGGAAAGCAGATTTTTTTATGAAGAAAAATCTTAATAATGGAATAACTTGAAGATGCAATTTCTAAATAAAAATAATTTTGTAAGATGGAAGTGACTGCTGTGCATGCATGAGAATCTGCACAATTAGTCATATTATAGTCCATACAGCTGCCTGACTCAAGGAAAGTATCAGAAAAACTCCTCAACTAAGTTATTAACAATTTTTTAGGCTCGCTTCATGCCTGCCTACATTCTCTGTTTCTTCTTTTCCAATTCCTAGGTTAGGCATGGAAATAATGCTTAGTGCCAACAGATGAAAAAGGAATACTAAGCTTGCTGAGGTTTTGCCCTTGACATAGCATTACCTGACACAATGCTGCCCACAGACTTCTAAGGACACTTAGACTATTCAGTTCAGATGTAAAACTACTGACGGAGCTTGAAGCACTCAGGGCTACAGGTAAAGCTCCACAGCAAATGCTGGACTGGCAGACTCACAGTATTGTGCTCTGGGAAGGGGCTGATTGGCTTCCAAAGCAAGAGATACAATCTGCATGGTGTTTGTAATGTGTGTGTACTATGTTTATTTCCCAGAGGAGGGACAAGTAAGATGAAACACGATAATAAGTGATGAAATGAAGATTTATATATTCCTGTCAGGGAAGAACTAGGAATTGAACTGAGAGAGAAAAACTTGCTTGCCTGTTAGGTGAAAATTTTGAACTATGTGCCTTTTACAAAAGGATATTAATTTCATTATTGACTGAAAGAACAGTTTAGTAACTGTTCTCCAACATGCATCTTCTGGTTAAAGGCATCTACTATAAGTTGGTTTGTAAAGAATAAAACCTAATGCATTATGGAATAAACCCATGTCAGGCAGGAATTAAGATATTCATAAGTCACATTTCCTGTATGTGCCCATTGCAGTGATCTTGTGTGTTTTGATATATTTGATATTTACCAATGTTAATGATAAAATTCCAATTCTTGTACATTGATAGCTTTCTTAATGGATTGGACAGATGAACATCCATGGGCATCTGAATGGAAACAATACCATTGGTTCCAGTCCACTCCAGATACACTGGGGTGATAGAACAAAGGTGTGTCTGTCCTTGAGGATGTGCACTTGTGGTACAAATCTGTGACTGGCACATCCTCAGGGAGTTCTGGTGTTAACTGTAGCTCATTTGAAGTAGAAGGGAACACTCAGCTGCTTGGTAAAAGAATCAAAGAATGTGGTTTGTTTGGGCCAGGTTTGTGTCCTGGTGTACTGCAAAAGCGTCAGCTCATTTGGGCTCTAGTTGCCAGTTATTTTAAAAAGACCTGCATCATTGCCGATGGGAAGGTAATTCCCTAGCAACTACTTACACTGTAAATTAACTGCAATTGGTGTTTACATAGAAGGAGAAAACTTCTATAATTTATTCCTGCATCTTTTTGTTAGATAATCGGTAACTGCTTTGTTTGGGTCCTTTCCCTGCTTTCCAATGATGTCCTAAATTTGATCTCCCTCATTTGATGGCAAACCTTTGGGCTGCTGGCCGCGTGTTCATCACTTGATTGCAGAAAGCTTTCTGATGTTTCAGACTCATTTTTTTAAGAAAGATTAAGTTTCTCTACAGTGAAGTGGCATCCAATTTTCACTTAGACAAGAAATTATTTCTTTACAATGTATTACTCGCTGCACAAGAGTCTCCATCATAATCCATTTAGCTTGTTCATTGCAAGAGGCAGGATGGGTCACAGCAGTTGGAAGACTTCGCTTAACCAAAGTGCTGAGGCTCGCTGTGCCTGGCCAGAGCGGTGTCATTAGCGACCAGCGTCACCACCTGCGGTCCGGTGTGGGCCCCGCTTACTGCCGAGCTCAGGGTGCCGCTGCCTTAGGGCGACGGTCCCCACCCGTATGGCGACAGAGCGACGCTGGATCTGTATCCTCCGTAAGGACAGAGCTCGTCCGTATTCACGGAGAGGCGGTGGACCAGACCGCTGCTCTTGCAGGAGCCTGGCAGAGGTGCGGCCGAGCAGCTGCCCCAGGCCCGGGGCCGCCCCGGCTGGGGTAGCCCCGGCAGCAGCCGCAGGACGTCCGGCGCGGGCCCGGCGCCGTCGGGCGGGAGGTGC
>VZRN01005992.1:9098-36353 GCA_013397935.1 Dasyornis broadbenti | reverse complement strand
CGGGGGTCCCGCGCGGTGCAGAGCGGCGGAGGGCTCGGGCCTGTCCCGGAGCGGGTGCTGTGTGCCCCGAACGTGCTCGGCCGCCGCTAGCTGGAGCGGGACCCTCGCGAGTAGAGAGCTCGGATGTCGGCATGGGCATTGTGCTCGCTCTGGCGCCCCCGTAAACAAACCCGAATTTCGTTCGAATCTGCAAAGTTTGAAGGTAAGCGTGTCAGGTGTACTTGGCAGGACTGCAGAGCTCCTTATCCTGCTTCAGTGGTACAGAAAGTTGTCATGAACTTGATAGAAGAGCTTTGTTACTGGCAGAACTTTGAACCTGGAGACTGGATTCAGTCAGTGCGTCTTGGATGACAGCAGATATAACGAATGTGGTTCCGCCCGTGCATTGGAACACAGATTGGCGATCAACGATGAGCGGCATTATCCCGGTCAGCTCCTGTAGTTTGATGTTGCAGTCATAGGGATGCCCCTGGTTGTCGCCAGAGAACAGAGCTGAAATCCAGAGAGCTGGGTGCCTATGCCTTCTTGACCTTCCTCATCTTTTCTTGGAGCTGTTCATCATTTTAGTGTCTTTCCCTTTTCTTGGATGTTTTCACAATCTTTGATATCATCTCTCCTGTGCTTTCTTCTGGTGTGAAACAAGAGCTCTTCAGGTACTAATGGAACCCTTTATAGGCTCTTTGAAATGGATATGTGGCAAACAGATAATTTCCTAAATGGATGAGTGGATGTGCCTTGAATGTTGTCCTAACAGGTGTTCCTCGAGTGAGGTTACTGTTCATGCCAGGCTTTTGCTGAATTTATTGGTTCATCACTCCCTCGTTGCTGTCTTTGTCTCCCAGTGGCTCCTTGACAGATCAGAGGGAAAGGTCTGTTTCTTTATATATATATATATATATATATATATAGACATATATATATAAATTTTATTTATTATATAGTATAGAATTATTATTAACAATAACTAGTTTATTGAGCTAAAAAGTACTGTTTAAATTTCACTGTGAATTGCATAGTTGTTATTATGATTTTTAGCAACGTTTAGCATAGCTTAAGTTGGGTGGATCTAACTGCTGTCACAAGTGCGGATCTCTCCAAGCTCAGTACTGGAATCTCACAATTGCTTCTCATTTTTAAAAAATACTTTAGAAAAAACATTTTCTATAGAAAATTTTGTGTAAGTTCCAGTTAAGAAAAAAAATATGTTTCCATCCAGTTCATAAGTTCATATCATCCTGCAGTGGCTTAAACATCCAGTTTTGGTGGTCTTTCGTTTCTTCCCACACTATTTCTGTTAAAATTCTGCTCTATTTAGGGGAAGGTTGCATGTGTTTTGGCAAGGCTTCATATCTGTTCAGGAGTGTGGTACAGCCTGGCTGAAGTGCTGGCTGCTGGGAGAACAGACTTCATGTGCTTTATTTATTCTTGGACTCTTCTTGAAGCCAGTTTCTGTTACAGAAAAACAGTAATATCCCAGAATATGGAGAGAAAACATAAAACCATTTTACAGATTAAAATACAAGAAGTTATATAGAAGGTTTCATAGAAAGGGAAGCTCAGTTACAGATTTAAACTGATTATGGAAACTTGTATTTAGCATAAGTTACTGTCACTCTTTCTTTTCAGAATCCATTAGGAATGGCAGTTTTTCTGCTTGTTGCTTTTTGTTTTTTTTCCTCTTTCTGATAATTCAGTAAGTATCTTGAGCTATTTAGATAATTTAAAATATAAAAATTCTATATACCGCACTTACATTATCTTTTTTGAAAATTATAAAGCTCCTGTCTAATACAACCTCTGTAGTAGGAGCTGATTTCAGCTGTCTTATGCTGGTTTGGAGAAGTAATATTGAGAAGCTCATGCCATCTTTTAATTTATTAGAAATACATGAGCTTCTAACTCAGACTTTCTCACTAGATCCTCTTCTGCACTTCATTAGAACCTTTTTTGTTTTGTTGCACTAAGAAACTTCTTCAGCATTGGTTTAGTACATGCAAGCACCTTCTATAATAAAATGTTAGACAGCCCAAATATGTGCATTGCCCTCACCTTCCACTGTATTAACAGGAGTAGAGCAGTGGTGACTGGAAAGTGGGGATGACTTTGTAATGAGTACTTTTTGTGCGTTGGTACCATAACCATAATCATTTTTTATTTGTGGTTTGAGTGCCAGAGTGACTCAGTTTTACTCTTCTACGGTTTTTTCTTTTACCTCATGATGTTTTACTGCCTTACGTAGTTCTCATGATAGTAGGAATTAAATAGTAACATATTCCACAAATTACCATCATAGTTTCCTTTTTTTTCATGAGATTATTTAGCATCACAGGGTATTAGAGGCAGAAACCACTTCAGTTGGACCGAGAGGATGTCTCCTCATGGATTCTCCTTGTTGTTACACACTCACAGTATGATTCTGGAAGGACCATTAACAGCTTTGTGTGTTCATTTGTTTGTGCATAATAAACTGCCAGAAAAGACAGCTGTTGGACTTGCCTCACTGGTGCTCCTCGAGGTTGTGCTGGGTGCGCTGTGCCCTCGCACAGGCCCCACTGCTCTTGGTGGTCCTGGGCAAGCAGCTCCAGTGGGCTGAGCAGCACAGTCCCTGTGGTCAGGCAGAGGGGGTGGGTGAGATGCCACTGCTGCCCATGGCCCTGAGCTCTCCAGGGCTCAGGGCTGTGCCTTTGCACCAGACCAGGCCTCCCGCTGGAGGCAGTTATGGCCACAGCTGGTGAGGAATCTATTTCTTGAAAGATTTATCTTCTGAATAACTTAAGTTCATGGCTAGTTGTGGTACTGCTTGTGGAACTGCTGTCATTCACTCTGAATTCACTGCTGTGGTACTGCAGTGGAAGCTGCAATCATTCATTCTGAATGTGATAAAAGTGTGAGAACTACAGAACATTTGGTATTTTTCATTGTCCCTGATGCAGGTCAGTCACCAGGAAATACACTGAGAGGGAGACAGCCACCTTTAAAGACACATGAAGAAACTGCTGCCCCTGGCAGCAGGGTACTCACCAGCCCTGGTTCCTGCAGTACCTCCATGCCTTCTGGTGACTAATTACCATTCTCAGGGTTTCCTCATCTTTGTGTTTGAACACGTGCCCATGTAATAGCCGCTGAATCTTCATATTCAGTTCTTGCCCTCAGGTCACAGCAAACTGTCCATGTGAAGTTTATTGTCAGATGCTCACAGATGTGTGAGTTATTGCACTGCTTGAACAAAGCAACATATTCAGCTCTAATATTAGCTAGAATGCTATAGAAAAAGAAGCTACACAGATGAAAGAAAAACGTTTTTGGTTCAGTTTGCTATAGACTATAGTTCAGTCTACTACAGGACGAGAAACAGTACATTTACTGATCTCCAAATGAGATTTGGATATTAGGAAAAATGTTTTAATGATGAAAATCCTGAAGCAGTATAAGGAGATTGCCTGAGTAAAGCATGGAATCTCCTTCAGTAGAGAAGTTTAGAAAAAGTTTGGACAAACTCGCAAACACTGTCAGAAAAGAATGGATATAATGAGAATAATGAGAAATCAGTAGTTTCTAAGTTGATGTTTTTCTATTGTTGTTATTTGACTTAAGGAAGAAAAAAATGAAAACTCTATAGACCAATTGATGCTTGTGACAGGATGTCAGTTTTTCAGCTTGCTTCCCTTTCCACCTTTAAAAATATGCCCCAGCTGGCTCTGGTAATGTATTTAAGTGCTGTGGTTGTTGTGTTGTGGTAACAATATGTGATATTCTTAAACTTTTTCAGTCTGCAGGACTAAAACTAGATGACACCAATCTTAATTATAGTAGTCTAAACCTTTAATGAATATTTCCAAGTACTTTGTATGTTACCATATATATTGTGTTGCCTGTTGCCAAATACTATTACTGCACGATTCCCAACTGCCTTGTGATCAGAGTTGGGCTAAGATGTTATTGCTGAGTTCTTGAGTATGTTTGGGAGAGAGTAGGGTTTGCATGATGGAAACAGTTACTGACTACAAAGGACTGGTTGAGGAAAATGTCCAATGCAGAAAGTTAAATAAGGCGAAAGGGTGTACCAGAATCAATGGAACTAGGACTTTCTAAGTTCACTTTAAATAATGTTTTTATAATTATAAGGCTTTAATCTTTTTTTTTCCTTTGTTATTTTGTATTACCTGAAGTTGTCAATCTGGGAGGATGGCTCTGCCAAGGATGACTGTTCTGTTTTTAAAATAAATTTTATGTCCCACTTATTTCTGTGAGAGCATGTGGTTCTGAAGTCTCATCCTTCCCTTTCCAATTATGAACAATTTGCAGCTGCATGTAGCTGGAGGTTTGTAAGCAGAGGTTGCAGTGCAGGTTCTTTGGTTTGAAGAGATTTTACACATTTTTCCTTTGTCTGTGTATGCATGTGCTTCTGTGTGACCTGCATATCAAACTTCAGATGTATGCATCATCTTCATATTCACAGCTGCCACCTCTGTTTTTACCTGGCAACTCTGCTTAGTGCTGTAGAATCAAATAGCGTGGCTGAGGAGAATAAAATATCTGAGTGTGGGGAATGCAGCATATGTAAACAGACTGCAACTACTCTTGTATCTAGAAGACATCATTCATAGGGAATTATATGTTTTGCAAGACTCTGTTGCTTCTGTATCCTCAAAAAGAGATTCAGTAGATAAACAATTTACTTTTTAAAGAATTTGATTCTGAATTCATAATTTGTTTGGCGATGATACTGATGGCTTGAATTTCTGCTGTACAGTTTCTAATAGTTTGATTTTTTTCCCATTTTTTTTAAGTAGCGTTTCCTAACCCTAACATAATTTCTTCCTTTACGCCTCCCAGGTTTCTTTCTGTGGCTCAAAATCTTTCAGAAGGAAAAGTCCTGACAGTCCCATGTTGAGCAAAGCTGAATTTGTTGAGAAGGTTCGCCAGAGCAACCAGGCTTGCCATGACGGCGATTTCCACACTGCAATCGTGCTGTACAATGAGGCCCTGGGGGTTGACCCTCAGAACTGCATTCTCTACAGCAACCGTTCTGCAGCCTACATGAAAATCCACCAGTATGACAAGGCCTTGGATGATGCCATCAAAGCACGGCTTCTGAATCCCAAATGGCCAAAGGTAAGGAGGTGTATTTGTCTTCTGGGGAAGGAGTAACTCCTGTGGGATAATTCTTCCCATATGTAACACCCAGTGTAAACAAGTGCATCTATTTCTGTACTAAAGTCTGGTTTTGCTAAAAGCTCTAGATAATAATATATTTTCTGTTTAAAAGTTGTTCGACTTGAATTACCTGTTGGGTATTAAACAGTTTTCTGTGTAAGCATACTGTTCCCCAATGGGAGTATGCTACTATTTTACTGTGTTAACACAGCAGGGTTTCTGGGTTGTGAAGACCAGACATCTGTTTTAATGTTTAATGTAGTCAGCATTCATCAGCATCCAGGAACATGTGGTTCCAAAACTTTGAGAGGTAGCATTGAGATTCTTATTAGTATATTAGAGCGATAAGGCCTTTGAAAATAGTGTTCAAAGAGTGTTTGTGTGTTGCATATTTTGGATAAACATTTGAAGAAATATGTGTCTTGGCATTCTCAGTAAGACCTGACTGTCTAAGGAAATATTTGTAAAGAGTAAATGGTGTTGGTTGCCTCTTCCTTCTGGGCTTGTTTCCCACCAGCTGCCATTGATTGCTCCAGTAGCTGCCTCGCCTTGGCGAGTCCAGGGCCAGCCCTTTACATGCTAATTGATTTTAACAGCATCTGCTCCAGATTCCATTTCTCCTGTCAATCCCTCACACATCCTTATGAGCCGCTTTAGCTAAAGGTGCAGTTTAAGAGCAGACTCATAACCCAGGTTCCTCTCCTCAGAAATCAGGGCAGGTAGCAAGCGTGATGCTCTCCACCAGCTGGGCTTCAAACTACTGAAATTATTAAATTTTCCTTTATTTCAAAGCAGATCACTCTAAGTCTTGTATATTGATTTGCAGTTATTAGCCTCTAGAATAGCTTTTTCATATGCTTCCTTAAGACTTGATTAGTCCACATTAGAAGAAACTCCTGCTTTGTCAGGGAGATGATTTATAAACTTCTAAGTTTCGTTTTTGTTTGGTAGGGTTTTTTTGGTGGGTTTTTCTTTGGTCATGAACTGGTTTGTATTACTGAATGTTGTAAAAGATTTTGTGTGAAGGATTCTGTTTATAAGTAGAAAATTTCATTACTGTCATTAAACTCTAGCTATCCAGCTTGATTAGCTGCAGGGAGTTAAGGAGTGTAAAAGCCTGGGTGCCTGTGCTCAGTTTTGTATCCTGGTTCTAAGAAGTCTGGTAGAGATCTGCTTTAGATGAAAAGTTGTGAAAAGGTTTCATAAAAGAATACTTTCAAAATGCCAGTCACTGAAATATAACTACCTTTGAAATGATCAGTGGAAAAGACTTGTGGATCAAAATAGAAGGTAAGATGAAAAAGATTTATGAACTTAAAAAGGCTGTCTGTGTTAAATGAAGGCAATACTAACAGTCAGTTAAATACAGAAAAAATAGACTATATATTAGTTGACTAAGGTGAAATATTGAAAAAACCCCAAAACATTCTTAGTAATAAAAAAATGAGACTTTTTTTTTTTCAGGTAGACCATATCAATGAGTTTAAAAACATGGAGTAACTGTGTTTCAATTCTAGTTCTGCTGTTAAATGTCCACCTGATCTTGAGCAAACTATTTCTTTGCTTATTCTTGTTTTACAAAAAGTCAGGAGTCACTTCTACAGAACACTTTGAGCCTCATTGGTGGAAGAAGTACTGGAAGACTTAAATGATGTTGCTGCGACGACAGCATCTGTTCTTGTTTTATTCGTTCAATGCGTAAAGGACATCTTTCTCTGTGATACAAAATGTTTATATACTTCAAAAGTTACTATCGGAAGAGTCAAGGTAGCTTTTGCAAGCATCCTGTCCTGTATAAAGCTCAGCTGCAATCCCTCGTTGTATCTTCTGTCTTCCCTTTTATCTCTTCATAGTGGTATCTTTAGTTTGTCAGTGCATCACACACTTTCCTCTTTTCTCCCAAACACCCATAATCCCATCTGAAACCTTGTCTCTGTTTTTTAACTCTAATGATTCAGTGTTTTTTTCAGATCATCCCTCAGCATTTTGCTTCAGAGGCTGTGTCTTGGCAATCTTTTGTTGTCATGGTTCTTTTAAGACTTTGTACGTAGAAACAGATTTTTGATTTCACTTGTGCTGAAGGTACAGTAATAAGCATAAATATGAAATGAATTTCCTTTCAAGGCCTTTCATTAGCTGGACTGAAGGTCAAAAAGGTGTTGAACAGAAATGATTTGTAGAGGTTGGAGTTTAACTGTGCTGCCTGCCTTCATTGGCACACCTGTGATAGAAGTCTCATAAAGGTGGCTTGGCTTTTAGAAAGGAGCCATCATGCTGCTACAGTTACTGAGATAATGAAAACCCACAGCTGAATGAATTATTTTTTTATCCTCTGCGTGATCGTTCCACTGGAGTTGTGATGTTCACACTCTTCTACATAGTACTTCCCATTCACTTTGAATTGTTGCTTCACAAATCATCTGCAATGACTTAGATTTTGGAAGAGAATGAAAAATTTTACCAGACCAGCCTAGTTTATTCTGTGATTCTGACTCTGTTTTCCTCATTTTCAACATTGACAATTTCTAAAAGGTGTATTTGTATTTTCATTATATATTTAATCCTAATTTTACCAAGAACAAGGAAAGGTGTACTTTGGGGAGCTAATTAACTAGTTTGGTATATTTTGAACACTTTCAAAGACATTTCAAGAATATCTGATACCAGAAAGTGGGCAGTGGTGTTAGAAGCTTAGAGGAGGTGCAGATGGTCGGGTGTCAGTGAGGCTCAGTTTGCAGAGTGTCCCTACACAGTACAGAGATGTTTATTTCCTTATGTGTAACTTGTCAGTGTGAGATGACAGGAGGGCTCTGTCTGAAGTTGAAGACTGAAGTTGTGTATTTCAGTATCCAAGTTTCTTTACCGATTTTTAAAATAAGTATTGGTTTTCATTGAAATGACAGAACTGGAAAGATTGAAGCTTCTGCATACAAAGTCTAAGTGAGTTTATTAATTAGCCAGAAGAGGGAGCTTATTATGGACAAGTAGTATTTGTTTGAAAGGCCTGAGTTTTAAATATAGAGCCTGACTTCCTTTCACTTAGGAAGTTGAAAAATAAATTTGAATGCAGGTTTTTTGAGATTTGAACTACTAAATGTAAATTTCTGTATTTCTTTTCCTCCTTTGGGAGGAAACTACATTTCTTGAGTGTGTAGTTTGTTAATTCTTACTTTTTTTCTCTCACTCCTCTTAGCGCTTGTTAACATTAGTTCAATACAATCTGTGGCTGAAAGTCATGCTCTTAACATCCCCGCCCCAAAATCTTTCTTAAAAGCATTAATTAATGTGGGGTAATAAGCAAGTACATTTATACAAACGCATATGCTTATTTATGGAGCTCAAGACATGAACAATGAGGAAGTGATTGCAGAGAGAAACATCAGATCTCTTACAAACCAGAATAACTTACTGTGTGTGGCTGAACCATGTTTATTACAACAGCACATAAACCTGTTTGTAGGGCTTGTCTGAGAGGGCGGGCTTGTGAGTTCTGCTATTTGAAAATTATTTTGTGTACATAGCAAAGAAGACAGAATATTTCAGGAATTGAATTGCATTTTGGAAATATCCAAGAGGCTATCAGATCAGGCTCATTTTGTTCTTTGATTTCCCACTGAACAGTTTTCTTTGTTTTACTGTTGATCATGCTGTAGAAAATTTTTATTCTATTTCTCTTCACAGCTGTGCAGCCTTAGGCATGGTACATGAAAACGGACGGATAGGTATTATGTGACTCAGACACCTGAACGATCTCTGCTCAGTTCTTGCTGATTTTGAGATGTTTTCAAATCCTCACATTATAGGAAAATATGCTGTGGCATAAATGGTTTAAATTTGGACCTAATTCTGCGCTAAAATGTAGATTTCACTACCAGCTGAGTGCTGGCTCAGTGCTGTGACAGCTAACAAAAGGTACAAACAGCCTACTGCTACTGAACAATTAACTGGGTTTTGGCATTGATTTATTCTCTTAATCTCTCAACACAAAAGTTGTTCATTAACAGAAGATGAAATGACTTTGTCAGACTTGAATACATTTGGCTAATAGGAACACTCACAGCCTAAGATAAATGAAAGCAAGAATCACAAAGATAGATGTTTTCAGCACTCTGAGCGGTACCTTGATTTTATTTGATTTCTTTGTCCTGTGGGAGCAGAAGGATGCTGACTGTACCATTTAGTGACACTGTGCTGTTTGAAGCCCCAGGGGCTGGTGTTTGAGGAGCAGTGTTCCCTGAAAAGCACAGTGGGCTACTGAATGGGATGGGGCCAAGTTGGCAAACGGATTTGAAGATCGGGGTTCAGTAATGCTCTGTGATTATTGCAACTGTTCAAGCCACTAGTCAGGGAAAAATGTTATTTCTTAAAACAGGACCACCTTTTTTAGAGCTGAAACACCTTTCAGAGAAAAGTTGAATAGTCTGGAAAATGTACTTGGTGCAAAAGGAATGAATGCCCTGTGCATACATAATCCGAGAGTAACTAGGAAGAATTACAGCACTTTTTATCAGGCACACGTTTCTCCTAAGATCTTTGTCTCTCTCAATTTAAAATTAACTGTCTCAATTAAAAATGTAGTTTTGTATCTATAGTGGAGAAGAAATATGAAAGAATAGAAAGAAAGGGGAATTGTGACCCATGAAGCCTTTGGGTGTTTGCAGTGCAGGAGGCATTTAGGTATTGTCATCTCACTGTAGGGCAATTTAGCAGAATAGCCTACACTGGTATTTTGTTAAGTGACTCCAGCTGTCAGTCATGTGACCAGGACTTTCACAAGAAAAAGGGACACTTGCACTTCTCCTGACTGCTTGCCCATCTTTAGAAATGTACCTTCAAGTGCTTTAGCAATCCCTAACGACCTCAGAATGAATTGCAAGCAGAGTGCCGACCCTCGATCTCATGTAAAACTTTTGAGCAAAGAATGTGACTTGACCACATAACTTTTTTCATGAATAGACTTCTTGTTTTTAATTTGATGAGCAAGGAACTTTCCAGTCCTGTCCTTCAGCTTAGAATCTGTCTTTAATTTCCAGAAAGTTGCATTCCAGTTTTTCAGACGTAAAACCATTTAATAGACATTTTTGGACTTTGCTAGAACTTACTGTGTTACGTTATTGTGAGATTTGTGCATTTCTTTCTGTCTTTTCATCTTGCAAAATCACAGCATAATTGAAGTTGTCTGGGACCCCTGGAGATGATGTCGTGCTGCCCCCACTGCTGGATGCTCGGTCAGCTGGAGCAGGTTGTCCCTGACATTGTCTAGTCAGGTTTGGAATATCTCCAAGGGTGGACATTCCACATCCTCTCAGGCCAACATATTCCTATGGTAGACTGCCCTCACCAAAAAGTTTTCTGCTCCCACCTCCCCTTTTTTATTTTTTTCCCCAGTTAGATATTTAAATAATGAGCATCATGCAGTATTTTGACACCGTGGTGAAGTTAATGTTTTTCCTAATAGTCAGGTTAACTGGAGATGTACTCTCTGCATTAGAAGTGATGATTATGGCATTGCTGGAAGAAAGCTGCTGTGTGGATAAGTTGTAGAGGTTCTCCTTTCCCTAAATTCTTAAAATTACAGAGCAGTAGCAGTGCAACATGAGAGCAGGGAACAGGGACACAATGGACCACAGTTATATCATCCTAGAAAAAAAAAATATTTTCACATGTAGTGGTTTTCTGACTTAGACAAATACACAGGGAAAATTGCTTCTTCCTAAGAAATCAGTTTACTGCCTTAGAACTGGAAAAACTTACAGAAGTACTTGAGTCTCAGCGTGCAACAAATCAACACACATTTTCCAAGCATTTACTGTAGGTTTTCATTATTTCTTCCTTTGTTTTCTGGAACCCTTTTATATATGGAATAAAGCAACTTAAAATTTTCTGTTATTGAATTAACTGCAATTATTTTACTTAGTCTACATGCTGTAATGTAGTTTTCTCTCCTGGAAGATGCTAGTTTTTTACTCCACAGTTTTCTTGCCACTGGAACTGGTTGTATTACTATGCAGAAATGATACAGTGGTTTTTATTTCTCATGTACCTGAATATCCAAAGCACAAATGCAGAAGTAATTCTGAAATGCAGAAGTGAGGTTTGATCTGCAAGGGTGATAGTTTAGAAGAAGTATCTTGTTACCTGCTCAGTGAGATTCAAGCACATTACCACTAGATAGCACTTTAAGACATTTGGACTGTCTTCATTTATTTGCACAGTACTGGATTTTGTACCCTGTAGCTTTAGACTAAAACCTTAACATGTATTGTTACCTCCTTTTCTCACCTACCCAAAACTTGAGAAGTTAGTTGCCAGATGATTTTTCTACTCAGTTTTCAGTTCTTCAGTGGTTTATTTCTTCTATTTTGTTATTTTTACGAATGACATATGTATTCCTTGTTTTTACTCAGCATACAAGGATTGAGTTTTCTCATTTTGGAGATGAATTACTTTGCTAATGTTATCGTAGTGGTGACTCATTCAGAAGTTGTGGAATTGTGGAGGATTGGAGTGATATGTGGTGAAATGAGTGAAGCACATGAGAGGGCGCTCTGTGCCTGGGGGTTCAGCAGGTACTGGGAACCCATTTCAGCTGTATGCAGATATTCACATTTTTTTAGATAGTTTTAAGTGGAATTTCGTTAGTTTCTTTCCACAGTCTGTGCTGTTCATGCTGCCCTTTGTGTTTGTTCAACATCAGGCAGGAATGGCTGGCAGAATGCTGGCAGATCCAGCTCCTGAGGCTGCAGTGTCACTGATGCGCAGCAGTGGGAGGAGAGCAGCTGCTCTGATCTGTGCTTTCTGGACTGGTTTGCTTTACACTCACGTTATCTAAACACATTTGGGTTTCTTTGCATTTGAATTAGTTGCTCTAATTTTGTTAGCCTAGTGTCTGTAAGCCCCTTATTCCCATTTATTTTTCCTTTTGCTACAATTACGTTATTCACTGTTTTGATTAATCAAATCACCAGCAACCGTGTCTCAGACATTTTTGGGTTTTTTCTGCAGCAAATAGTCCTGTTTTTGTTAGATTTTGCCATCCTGGATTCACCCCAGCTCTCTGAATTTATGCTGTACTTCTGCTTGGCCAAGGACTAGAATTTGAGCAGCACAAGGGAGACTGCCTAAGAGGCTGTGGGTT
The DNA here is from genome assembly GCA_013397935.1 of Dasyornis broadbenti. Taxonomy (NCBI): domain Eukaryota; kingdom Metazoa; phylum Chordata; class Aves; order Passeriformes; family Dasyornithidae; genus Dasyornis; species Dasyornis broadbenti. The sequence continues at coordinate 24,058 of VZRN01005992.1, read as the reverse complement.
GTAAGGAGTGCATCAAGCCCTCCTCTCCTTTGACAGCTGCCCATTGGTGGCTGAGTGACAATAAAGAACAGAAGGGGATTTGAGGGAATTCAAGGATGCTGGATCTGGTTTTTCTGTAACAGACAAGAATACTCTTAGAAACCTGCATTCCTTGTTTGGGTATACAGGCTGATACATCACAGCATTTCTGGACATCACTGGATCCTCATCACAGACCTGTAACCTCAACCAGTCTCTGAGGAAATTAAATTAAATTGAGGGTTTGTGAGAACAAGTAGACAGGAGAAAATACTAAAAATGGAGAAAGCAGGAAATTGCCTTGACTAGCAAGTCAGTAGGAAGCACTCAAGGATACCATTTACCCAGTGTGCTGCACTGTGCCAAGGGCAAGAAAACCCAGCCAATTAGCAGGGGCCTTGCTGAGAGCTCCCTGACAGCTGAAAATACATCCAGGGCTTAACATTCCGTCTTCCCGGCCTTATAGTGCCAACTGGGGTTTGTTCAGGTCACCCCATCTCACTCCCTGTAGCCAAGTCAGATATGCAGTGTCTGTGATCCTGTACAAGTAGGAAATGCAGCACAGGGATAATTGCTGCATTAAGCAAAGGCATTTTCTGAGACAAGAGCATGATCGCAGTTCAAACTAATGCAAATGGGGAAGAGATTTGTGGCAATTATTTTTATTTCTGTAAACCTGTTGTTCTCTGAGTCACTGTTCCATTTATGTCTGAGGGCACTGAGGTCTGAACTGTTGGACAAAGCAGGTGATATTTCCCTTTTGGCACAAGCATCTTCATACATGATTTCTCTTTTGCTCTAAAGGAAAAATTATAAAGCCCCTTGTGTTATATGGAACGACAGAAATAAATGACTGATAGTTTGGCTATTATACTCTAACAAAGAATTTACCCCTGAAGTTTAAAAGAAAGGTTGAAAAATACTGTAATTTCTATCATATAGTGAATAGAAACTCTAGTTTCAATTTTATTTTCTGGATTTAAGTAGTTTTTAACTCTTCCTTTCTTCCCTTCACTCTGGAATGTCAAGTTTCTGTCCTGGAAGTCAAATAACTGAATTTCTCTAGAAGTTATTAGAAGTCTGTCATAGACACAAAATTTTTATGTTCTTCAGTGCAGTTATTTTTGCAATTTCTGATTACTTTACCAGAAGTTGGCAGTGGTATGCAAATTCCTGTATTGCCTTTTTCATTCTAAAACAGTTGAGAAGCCTACTCATAGGAAAAAATAGATCATATGAATATTGATGTATATAAAAAAATGTAATAAAGGCATTTTTCTTAGTGTCCAGTATTTGAGATTATTCTCCCCAGGCAGTGTATCTGATGGCTTTTGTTAGTCTCATCAAAGGCCTTGGTCAAAGATCTGTTCCATGTGCTTGATAGGCCTGTAACTGAAAACTATTCCCTTTGCTTTTCTTGTGTTAGAACTAATTCAGAGCTCACTTTCCCTAGTGGAAAACTTATTTTTTATTTAGACAAGTGTTAAATTAATGGTTTTATGATTCATTTTTAATGAACTTCTTCAAAGATGTGTACCAAGCCCTAGATATTCTGGAGGCTAACAAAGGGAGAATGTACTTTGATGAAACCTCTGTTTCATCAAAGAAGAAGCTCATCTCATATGGGAAGTGGAAAGAAACTTTCTTGAAACACTGCATTAAATAAAAAGGTACATCAGGCATAATTTTCTTACCTTTCTCAGGGTGAAAAAGGAGGTTTAATTTTTGTCATGAGTTGTGTAGTTTGTATTTTACTCCTTGTGGCTATCTGCTTGCAGGCTTTTGTGTTTCACAAATGAAAAAAGCAGTGCAAGACATAGCAGAAAGGGGAATGTGAATTATACAAAATAAATAAATAATAATTTAATAATTAATAATTTACATAATGAAAAGTGACTTTATAAACCCACATCCTCACAAGCACAAGGACCCACATATCACAGAACCATAGAATCATACATAGCCTTCTTCTGCCTCTTTGAGAGCTCTGTTCCCTTCAGCTGATAGAAGGTGTCGGCTCTTCTTCCACGAGAATTGCTGTGTTGAGGCTGAAGGGCCACATCGTGGAGTTTAAGCTCTGGTAGGTGTGACATGTTTAAGGAAACAGGATTTGTGGGGACTGTTTTCCTAGCAAACATGTCAGGCAGCTGTCAGAGATTCAGGGGCTTCCTGTCCTAGAGGTTATATCTGAGCTGTTGTATCTTCATTGTCACTGATGGACTTCTCATGGACTGAATTTCTGAGCCCATTTGTCCTATGGAACAATAACATATAGTAGAATTCAGTTTCATTGTTTTTGTAAATGTGTGAAAAAGCTAGTAAAACATGGTTTTATTTCTGTTACCATGGTAACATTCAGTTCTGTGTTTGCTGGACAGCTCCCCCATGAGTAGGGCAGAGCATTGCTGGGTCCTGCCTCATTTTGTTGGACTTTTGGAATAACTCAGGATGGGAATTCTGGACGTATTTTCTTCTTTTTATTTTCTTTTTGTTTTTTCTTGTATCATAATTTAGTCTACATTGGTCCAAAATACAAAATAATGGTTCTCCTTTGCTTTTCCTTTACCAGATGTGTAGGAACTGGAAAACAATCTAATACCAGATTTTATTCTAAGTGTAACCTTTAGCCCCCCTCAGTTATCATACAGGAATATCTCTAAGGTTCTTGATTAGCTTTTGGTTTTCTTTGCTTAGACATCGTGTTTTGGCCCTGATAGCTCTCCTGCAGTGAGCCACAGTGTTACTGGAGGTTTGTAATCACTAATAGTGATTAATTTTAATGACAGTTGCCCTGAATCCTCTCCCATGCCTTTAGAGATACATGTCAAGCTTCAAGGCCTCTTATTCATTTAAATCTTCGCTGGGAACACGGACTAGTAGTCTCACTCCGGAGAATTCAGACGTGCGATGTGCTCATGTTTATTTTATGGTGATACATCTCATTTAGTTGCCATTGTTACCAGGCTGTGCAAGGAAATTACTTTTTATCATGAGTAGGGTAGATAGGAAATGCATGCAACTGTATTTCAGGGAGTAAATTTTTCATGGTTATAGCCCATGGGTACTAAATAAAAAATGTCAGCTTCTTGGATTTGGTTGCACTTTAAAAGTGTGCCTGGAAATAATGGCTTCTGTGACTGTTTGGGAAAGGACAGCTACAGCACTGAGCCCTCCTAGGCTTAAAGCAGAAAATATGTGCACTTAACTCAGATGGAAATGTTTGGTATTGCAAGGTACAGTTACTGAGGCTTTGGAAAGCTGTAACAGAATAGGGAACGCAGCAGAAAAGGAATGTGAGTAAGAGGAGTGTGTATAGTAAATGTAGCTTTTTAAAGAGCCTAGATTAGTGTTCCAACGAATAAAAAAGAAATCAGTTGCCTGTATGATTTTGCGCCATCCCACATTTGTTCTGCTTGATCTCACACTTAGGTTACCCTGAGTGAGGATACTGATCCTGGAGTCTGCAGAGGGAGCAGCAGTGAGCATCGAGCTCTTAGTTAATGATCCAAACCAGCAACTCACTCCTGGCTCAGACACATCCATTGTCTCTCATGCTCCCACACAATTTCTCCTCCCAAATACTAAATGCTTTTGTTCTTTTTTCTTCTGTGTCCCCACAAAAAGTTGTGTTTGTACTAGACAAAAAAAATCACAGAAATGTAATTTTTATTGTTTGTAATTTAGAGTGCTCAGTACTGTTAAGTACAGTGATAAATCATATCTGGAACTATAAATATTTTTATGTATTTGTAAATACAGTGCACGTTGCTTTGATTTTGGTTGGTGCCTAATAAAAACAAGAAAATTTTAAATTTTTATGAAAATAACCATCTGCATTTCACTAATTAAAAATTTATAGTTGCTTCTCTGAATCCATGTTTCGTAAAATCACCCTGTAGAACAGAAAGAAGCAACTTGAATGTAGCAGATCTACGAATCTCCATTCTGTTAATCTGAGTTGAAGTCAGTTTTGCCAGAAAGGTAAATGTAGTGAGCTCACTGGTCTTTCAAATGCTGAGGCCTCTGAAGGGCTTTTGTATACATTTAACTGATATTTTTGCTTTCTATCATGGTAAAGAAGGTAGTGTTTACAATTTATTTTAGGTACTTCTGCAAATTTCTATATTGCTACAACCCCCCAAAATCCTAACAGTACAACATAAAGAAAGTTTGTTACCTAGTTATTTCCCTTACTTTGGGGTCACCCAAGTCCCTTGGCCTCTGAAGTGAACAGCAGCATTGTTCCAATATTCACACTTTCAATATTGTGTAGCCTTCAGGTTCAGCCTGAGACTGTATTTGAGGAACTGGCTCTGAAGGTGAGGTACTCACAGTTGTGTGGGAACTTAATCCACTGTTTTTTAGTGAAGTGGCACTAATAAAGATGGAGAAACACATACTATTCGTGATCTGGAGGTACAAAAATGTTACTGCTGGGAATACACAGGAAACAGGCACATTACATTTTTGTACTCTTGAAATATTTCCCGACTTCTGAATATCTAAAAAAAATGTGAACACTATCTGGCAGGTTTTTATTTTACCTGAAAACAAATGGAGGATATGAATATTTGTCTAGTAATAGAGAGAAGGCTAAATTTGCAGTCAAAAATTTAAGCAGATGTCCAAAAGAACTGGTTTTTGTAACATAAATGACCCCCAGACATTTGCACCACCAAAAGTTGTTTTGTTTTTTTATTCCCTGCTCACAAAAATTAACCATCTGCTCATTAGAAGTGTTACAAATGGAAGAGCTGTAATAGGGCTGGTATGGCTTGCAGCTTTTTGGCAGCTGCTGAGAGACATAGTAGGGTTTAGCAGTACTTTTCCTAGAATCACAGAATGGGTTGGGTTGGAAGGGAATTTAAAGCCATCTTGTTCCAAACCCCTGCCCTGGTCAGGGACACCTTCCACTATCCCAGGTTGTTCCAAACCCTGTCCAACCTGGCCTTGGACACTTCCAAGGCTGGGGCAGCTGCAGCTTCTCTGGCAACCTGTGTCAGTGCCTCACCGTCCTCGCAGCCAAGAATCATGAGTGGCACAGAGAAGCTGGTATCAGAAAGAACAGAACGTGTGAGCACGATTTACATCCCAGCAATGCCTGTGCCACACACACAGCAAGGTCAAGAGCCACTGAGGAGGCCTCTGCCACATGTCCCAGGCATGTTCAATAGTGGAAACCCTTGGAAGACCACTGTGAAATTTCTGTTGTTCATACAAATGCAAGACTCAATCCTTTGGGAACTTCAAGTCCATATTCTGTGCTTATTGAAACATAGAATTCTTGTGAAATGGCTTGGGTGGGACGGGACCTTTAAAGACCATCAAATCCAAGTGTACACTTCCAAAAGCAAATGTGCAGCTCTAGGAGGTGTACAGTTTTTGGAACAAGGTATGAAACAGTAAGATATGGAGGAGATTTTATAACTGAAAAAATTTAATTTTGGTGGCTGACTGGGACATGTGCTGGGACCTGTTCCTTCAGCGCACAGTTTGTTGGCTGTAATGTTTGAGGAGCGCATGGACAATGTGTTCGGGTGCCTAATACTTCATGGCTAAACCCTCTTTGGGGGCATCTTAGAAATACAGAAAGTGACAGCTTTCAAGATAATGCAAATAAATTTTAAGCTGCTCTAGGTTTACCTGCAGTCTGCTTTCCAAATAGGTTTCAGTTATCTTTGTAGTCAAATGTCTCTTCAAGATGTTTTGAAAAGTAAAAATCAAGTAAATACATTTTCAATTCTAGTTTTTTGATACTGCTATAACTGTGTGAACTGGGGAACTGGCTGGTGCATTTCAAAGGATTAATTGAGATAATTTTTCAGTTAGTTTGTTTGGACATAATTATAAGCTTAGCTGGGAAATAAGAAGATTCCAGTTTTTACATAACTAAATAGTAGTTGATGCTGAATAACTCATGCTACTTGGAGCATTGACTCTGAAAGAACGTTGAAAGATAAATATGCTACATAAAACTGACCTTGATTTTGAAATGAGCAAGGGTAATTGCTAATAGAGAAGATGATGAATTAAGATTATCATCTATTGAGCTGGTACTGGCACCACCCACAGCTGTCACAGTGGTAGCCAAGTGTGCAGGAAAGGAGAGCACCTCTTCAGGCAGGTGGAGAAGGTGGATGCACACAGCTATTAGAGGATAGCTTTGATAGCCCCCTCTATTCTGCTGTAGCCGTTCCAACAGGGTAATCAATCTTGTTAGACTATGTCTCAATCTAGGGTTGATGCACTGCATTCTAATTAAACTCATTAGTGCATCATCTCTATGATCACAGGATAACTTTCCTTTAAAGCTTCTGTAAAGACTGTCAGGAGTGACTTGCCATGAAAACAGATACAGAACTGAAATTCAGTAACATAAATGTCCTTGCATTGATGTTACAAGTGAGGATGGACCAGAAATATTAAGAACTCCCTGAGTGAAAGCAAACCACCCCGTAACAGTCAGACCAGGAGTGCCAGGTTGACTCTTCCTTGTTTCAGTGTCTTTTAAATCTGGTATTTCTAAAGTCTTTTGCTTTATCTGCAGTTGGGATTCTCTTTGTATCACATATTTCCCTACCAAAAGTTAAAAGGAAAATACATAATCCCTGGAGTATCATATATGGCAATTAATTAATTTGAGATTTTTCCAGTGGAAGAGGTAGTATAAACAAAACATCTACATTTCAGTGTGGGAAGCACTACATAGTTATGTGTATATAGCATGTTTTAATTATTAATATAAGGCAAATGACTTAGTTTAAGCACTGGTCATCACTGGAAAAAATACTACAATAATCATTATATTTTAATAGTGGATGAAAATGAACTCAAGTGCGTCAGCTGGGTCTCTATAGTGACCTTTCCAAGAGCGCTCTGAAGCAAGTGGCAGTAGCCACAATCACTGAGTGCAGTTACCTGACGCCAAACCCAGCAGCTGGGCTTGGGAACCTTCAGTCAGGGGAGCAAGCAGTAGGAAAAAATTGCTTTTTCATTTGTGAGCGCAGTGACTTAAAATCATGCAAATGCCCTCATTTTTCTGTTCTGGTACATTAGACTGATATCTGGAAATGCTGTGGTGGCAAGCAAAGGAGATTTCAGTGGAATCACTGTATCTAGAAATGCAAATACTGTCTTGGGAGAAACGGATTTATGGGCTGCCGCTGCCTCGAGCCAATGTGCCTTTAATTCGTGATATACCTAGCTTCTGGCTTTGTCCTGTTTCTCTGGATAACCTCTGAGTGACCCTTGCCTGATGAGTGAGTTGGTTCTTCTGCATGAGACTACTTTGCAAGAGATGAAAACTGAAATTTTCATTTTGAAATCTCAATCTGTTGCAATTTTTCTCCACCTTTTGACAATTAAGCTCTATTTGAGTGGAATCAGACCGGGGAAGCTTCTTTTTCACCTCTGTTAGAGAAATTATTGCAGGGAAGTCTTACAGCTTTATCTCTCATTGTGACTTTGTTACCAGTTGCAGTATCTGTATGTCTGTTTCCTTCTGGCTGACTAGTTTAGGATTGTTAAAAAGGGATGGAGCATGAGAGCCAGTTTTGGTAAATTCCGGGATCTAATCCTGCAGCAGTTCTTGACTCTAGGGCTCTCCACATCACCAAGGAATGTGCAAGTCATGGGCCTTTGATCATGGCATTTGTCTGCCTTTCTTTAAAAGGTTTTGAAAGATTTTGAACATTAACATTTTTCAGATAATAGAATTATTTTTCTTCTGATTTGCCCTACAGTGTAGAACGTATTTTCTAAAGTGTTCCAGAGAGCTTCCTTGCTGCTGAGGCAGTGTTAAGTAATGAGTATCACACAAGATGAGACATTAATCTCATCTCCAGAGAACAATCAATCTGTACAGTGCCGCCTACTATTACCCATAGCAAAGAAAAACAAACACAGGTTTCTTTGGAAAATATGGATTTCCCAGTTTTCAGGTTGTTAAAGAGTTAAAAACCCGCTGTGAATAAAAAGAAAAAGGGTTGTTCTGCTCAGAAGTAACTGACTAGTTGCAGCCGTGTGCAAAGAGAAAATCTTTACAAGCAGGATAGAATATAAGCAATTTAGGAATGATTTGAAAACTGTTTTCGAGTAATGGGTGGGAGTGGGAGAGAAAGCAGCACAACAGATTAAACATTGAACAAGGTTTTGCAAGGGGAAAACTTTTGGAGCTGGAAGTTAGCCCTGTTCCCCACAGGGATGCTGGGGCTCTGTTTTGGTGGTCTGTACAGTAGAGGCTGCACTTTGGCAAGCTGCAGAGTGCATGATGTCATTGGATGCAGAACACATGCACAGAGAGCCAGGAACTGTTGTTCACGCGGCAGCGCTGCCAGATGTGCGTGCTGGAACGCACTTTGAAAAATGGAAAAACCATCTTTGTAAAGATGCTGAGAAATGTCCTGTACTGAGCCTGGTCTCAGCCACAGTGTGTGCTGAGCACAAATATGCTCCATGGGATTTCTCAGTTCTGGAGCCCAAGTTCTGCTCTCGGGAATAGTCCATGTAGAATGCCTTTCCCAGTGTTTTTCTGAGATGAGCTCGGAGAAATTCCTATTTTATCCTATGAGAGCTTCTTCATAGGAATTATTTGCAGCAGAGGAGAATCAAAAGAATCAATTAACTCCAGTTTCCACTTTTACTTCCTATAAAGAATGGCTCCACATTCCAGCAGAGGCTCTGGTGCCAGATATTGCTCCCTTTACTGATGCACAGCTCTCTCTACAGATTAACTGGCCTCCAGGAATTATTTTAATCTCTTACAGTGCTTCATATGCAATCAAACCAAAGGTGGGTTTAAGTTTTTCTGTATTTCAGGGTGAAAATATGTATTTTTTTCGAGATTTTTTTTCCCCTAGATTTTGAAGTCAACTAGAAATATTTGTGGTCAGTACAGAATGTGTTATTTGGTCATTGGTGTACAGAGAGTTAAATATAGCTTTGCTTCTCCCTCCTTTTGCACAGGCTCTAATTAAAGGGAGGAGGGGAGATACTGGAAGGCAGCAACAGGAGAACGCCTACAGAAAGTCAGGAATTCTTTATCCAAATGGGAGAACGTTTCAAGCTTGAGAGATTTTTTCTGTTTAATATGTTTTTTATGTTTACTGAAGATTTTTACTGCTAAAAGAATCATTGCTAACTAATAGTATTATGATGTTGCTGGTGTGTGTACAAGATTCCAAAGAAGTCTCCTGTAGTAGTCACACAGGTAAATTGCCACTTTGGAATCTTTGGAATTGTGCCGTTTTGAGGGATCTGCTTAAGGGTACTCTGATCATTGCCTCAGAGGAATGTGAGATCTGTGAGTTGCTGGAAGGTTCATATTTTGCACTTGTTGAGTAGGAACCATTCTGCTGAGCTCAGAGACTGTACCACTGCAGGGATCTGGTTCCTCCTGTCTGGGTTTCCCACACATTTCTGCCGTGCTGGTCAGGACTAGTGCTGGCAGCGAGACCATGTCTTGCAGCATGCGACGGTGATTCTTCAGCTGGAAAACTCAGGAGGCAAATTGTGTTCTGTAGTGTTTTAATAAGGAAGAGCACAGCCCTGTAAGTGTGCCTGTACTTGGATAGGTGTGGTAACTGCTCCCAGACTTCAGACTCCAAGGCATAAACTTCTGACAAGTGGCATCAGAGAGGAGTTTTCTACCTCATTAAGAAGATGCTATCTTCTTTAGTTCCGGGATGGTTCCAGAGGTTCTGGATGGGTTGGAGCAGCTCCAGAGGGTTCCTTGGAGCGGTGGTTCTGGATTGCTTCCAGAGTGCTTCTGAATCAGTTCTGGAGTGGCTCCAGAATAGTGCTGGAGTGGTTCTTCATTGGTCCCAGAGTGATTCCAGAGCTGTTCTGGAGTGGTTCTGGATCAGTTCCACTTGTTGTAGAAGATGGATGTACGAGAGGTATGTTCCCAGATTTTATCTGTTCTGTTAGAATGATCAAAACACCCAGTAAGATAAATGACTGATTTAATAGGCCAGGCTGTTAGATTTAGGGCCCAACCTGTCTATCTGATATGGGGTTCCTGTAGCATCTTAGTTGAGGCTAACAACAAGAACTCCTAATTTTATTTTTTTTAAAATTTATTTATTTTTATTGTCCCTGGAATTATTTGGAATAAACCATTATAAAACTGCTTCAGTTTTAAGACATTAAAATCATGGTTGTTAGGCCTAAGCCTTTACACAGCTTAATTAGAAGGAGAAGGATAGCAATACACTCTTTGAAGTGTAAACATGAGCTTATTGGCAGCATTTTGCCTAAACTCTGATGCTTATAGAATGGTGGTTGGGTAGCAGTGTGGAAACCTGACAGTTACTGCATTTCTGACAGCCTGCTTCGATGTCATGTTGAACAGTGAAAGTCTGTGCCCAGGCAGAGAGAATATATCAAACTAATTTGTCTCTCTTTTGTCTGTCATTGCTTGTACATGCAGCATATAAAGAAGGCATCATGTGTAGCAGTGAAATTCAAGATCTGTAGAGTCTTTTCCATTTCTCCTAGATCTTAATAATTTGAAAGGTTTTTAGTTAATTCTTCCGCTTTCTTATTTTTGCTTACACCGTTCAGGTAATTCCTTCCCACACTTGCTGTTTTAGTATTTCTGACACACATTCAGAACCTGCTGTCACAGTTACTGTGTATCAGCTTACAGATACTTAGCGCAATCCTTTTTCTATCTAAAATTACTTAATTACATTTCTGCTCTAATTGTGTATTCTGTGCTGCACGGTGAGGCCTGGGCATTGGGGTCTGTGGGGGACACCAGAGTCCTTGTTCTGAGGGCTGCAGACACGTCAGCAGAGACGTTCTGGGGAAGCAGATAATGTTATTCTTTTTTGTTTGCCGTATGCCTGTGCAAAAAGCCTGTGTTTCTAAGGTATCTGCTGATAATCTCACTTTTTAAAATGGCAAAATGTGTGCTGGGGAAAAAGAAAGGTAAAATGAGTACAGGTGACACTTCAAGACTGTGTTTGTGCTTTTGGGTCTGCTGTGGGGTTGCCTTTTGTAATAAAACTTTAGTAAGAAAAGATGCTAATTGCAAAAATAGATGATGGAGTATGCTTCCATTTACATAACCTTCAAAAACGTGTTTGAAGTCAGTCTTCTATCATCAGTAAACACTTTTATGTAGGTGCAGATTGAATATTTTTTTATTTTTGATTCTTGCAAATAAGTCACCTCTCACCTTTCCTGTCAGGCATGGAAACTGCTGCATGTTTGGCTTCTTCTGTTTCTTCATACAGAACAATTTTAGTACCACTCTAAGCCTTATCCTCGTTCAGTGCTGGATGTTTGAGGACATGAAGGTAAATGAAGCAGATGTGTTCTTCTGTATTTTTAGGTTGGAGCCAACTGATGTCCTAGTTATTCTTAAATGCTCTCACAACTTTATGCAGAAAAATGCCATTGAAGTCAGGTTCTGACTGTTGTGTGGTGTAGCTGTGTACTGGCTTCACTGTTGTAGGGCAAAGCTAACTGAGATTGCCTTGGTCACTGGCAGGATCTCAAGTTCTTATTTTTATGAGTTCTCTGGTAGAGATGCTCCCTTCTGGAGAGAATGGGCTCTGTGAGAGTTGGGGGTGTGCTTTAGCCCATGGAATTAGGTGTGTCTGCTCACTGTGGGCAGGTTGGGAGTAGACCTAGGCTGACAGTGGTGTCAGTGATGAGAACAGTGTAAGTTAAACCTCCATCTGGAGATGCTGCTTCTCAGCAAACTGCACTAGATTGTAGTTTTAGGTCCCTTCCAACTGGAACTATTCTATTCTAAGAATCTTAGATGTGACTCCTCACAGAGGCCAATTTGTCTCTGCTCCAATGATTTCAGTGATGCTGTAGAGTTTTACAGCACCTTGAGGTTGTTTGCCACTTTTGAAATGGTTATCTCTGGCATGGCAACAACAAGGTATTCTTCAGATTAACTGTAGGCTACAGAAAGAACTGCTCTTCGAACATTTATCTTTCTGAAGAAGGTTTATCTGATTCTGATTTTGAGGGCTTGTTGGCTGTCTTTAGACACTTTGTCACTGTAGAGGAGTTCAGTTTATTTCTTACCTCTGTTCTCTTACTGCTGCAGCAGTGGAAAGGGCAGCTGTGAGATACAGCGTGCTGTGCTTTGGGAAGAAATGGTGCTGCATATGAAGAAATTGTGTCACATCTCTTATTCATACAGCCCTGACTGAAAATGTGAACAGACACAAGCAAAATTCCTGCTACACATTTTACAAGAAAGTTCAGCAGGTGAACTGCCTATCATTCTAAATCAGTAAGAGAAGACTCCTTAGAGAGTTTTAAGTGCTGTTTCTGACTGTTATGGGATCATTTGTTGAGAATCTCGGGGCTCAGGAGAAGGATAGCTTGTGTGATGTACTTACATTTCCACTGTGTGGAAGTGAAATTTTGAATAGACAAAACAGATCCTTTATAATACAATAGTTTTATTGTGTAGCCCTTTCAGACGAAGCTAAAAAAGAATTTTTAGTAAAACTTTGCATATGCTTCTATGATTTCTTTAAATTTAGGAAGAATGTTCTGTACCCTGAAAAACGGAACAAATTTTATGTGTGGAGTGTGTCACCAAACTCTAACTTGCTCCCTACTAACCTGTGAGCTCCAGAAGAGCTAATTGTTAAAGCAATTTTTTTTTCTTTTTTTCGATAAATACTGTGGATTTCTGATGGGCAGACTCTCTTGAGGAAGAACTACCACCACTTAGCACCACTTAACTTTGCTTCTTGGGGCTCTTGGTAAATGGAACAATTCATCTCCCTGTGCAGGTAGTTGCATCTCTTACATGAAATTATTTAGCACAGTTTGCCTTTCTCTCCCACCTCTATTTTTTTGTGACTAGTTCCTTTGAATTATTCCTTTATGTCCTTCCTATCTGTTCATACTTCACAAGCTATTTTAAAACCTGGGCTCATAAGTGAACACAATATTTTTCTTTTTTTTTTTGTAGTGGTGCCTCTGCTTGTATAATTACCTGTGTCTTCCTTAGTAAGATGCCAAGATTCAGTATTTGGGAATATATGCTGGAAATTTGACTCTAATTAATTTTATATTTTGGTTTCTTCATGTCATTGTCAGGTGTATCTGAAGCCCACCTCTTTGGGAGAAGTGTCCAAGTGAGAATGTGATTTTAAACCATAATTGAAAGGTTTCACATTTAGGTCGCTGTTAGGCTTTGGGAGGTAGGTAGTTCTTCTAGAGCAGCTCTCCTGATGAGAAGTTTCATGTGTTAGTTTCAGGTGTTTTATTTGGCTCTCTCTTACCTGAGACAGCAGATGGTGATGGAAGTTGGCAAGGAAAGACTGGAAGAAGACCCTTCTTCAGAAGCGGACAGATAGCAAAAAGGGTGCTCTTCTGGGAATCTTAGCCTCCCAAGTATTGCTTTGACCCACATCTTGCCTGAATTACACTTGTCTCCATAGCAGCAGTAATTGTGCTTCCTATGGAAAAAAGGAGGGGCAAGTTCATAATTAGAAGCAGGTCCCAAACATGGTTTTCTGCTCAGGATCATGTAAGGGTAGAACTGAAGCTTCTTAAGCCAATAACAGAGTCTCAACAATTTTGAAAGCTAACACCTTCCTTGGTAAGATATAGTTAAAATTTAGGGTATGTTTCCTATCCAGTCAACTACAGAAATACGTTTTGCCATAGGACTATCACATAGATATTTCACAGGCGCATCATGTTTATATAAAACAGTCACAACTGAGGTGCCAGCAGAGACTCTCACTGTGCTGTGAAGAGAAGGACGATGGAACAGAGCACTGTGGGCACTGCTGTCCTTTCTCTCTCTCATCATCACCTCTCTTCCCTCTGTTGTCCCTCCCCATCTCCCTTTGCTTCTCTGGTGCATGGAGTAGAGCTTTCATTTGAAACACCAAAGGATGGCATAGATAATGGTGCATTGTTTGACTCTTTATTTCCTAAAGTGTGTGAAATAGATGGAGTTTTATCACAAGACTTGGTCCTTTAATTAAAAGAGAGTTGCCTAATTCCTGCACTTGTAGGGAGTTCCCTCCTCCCAGACTAGAATTTTCTGAACTCTTCTCCTTTTTGCAGGCCACCATTGCTCAGCAGCTGCTGTAGCTCAATCACTCTTGCACAGTCTGATCTGTAAACCCCCACAAGATGCAGTATCTGCCTTCAGTGCTCTGGCTGGTGGGAGGCAAAGTGACAGACACAGAATCACTGTAATGAATTGAAAGCTGCTTTAATAAAATCAGAAATAAAAGGACTTGATTTTATTATCTTTTGTGAATTTGCCAAGGGACTTGACTATTAGGAGCTTGGTCTGCAGTGATCTGGCTGTGTGGGTGCTGAAGTGCTGGTATCTTAAACACTGCCAGCCCAGGCAGTGCACAGGGAAGTGTAAGTTGTTACTCTTGAGTCTTCCTGTACCTGTTGAATACTGTCCAATTTAGCTGCTACCTAAGTAGAATGACACAATGGAGTGAATTCTCATACTGCTTGTATTGCCTGACTAGCAAACTGCTCATCAGGCCATCTCCAACAGGACCTTTTCCTACTTGCAGTGTGTCTGATTGCTGCTGGGTGATGCTCACCTGGGTTGAGCAGAGGGAATTTCAAGGTGTAACGAAGATATTAACTTAGAAGTTAATGAAAATGAAATATTATGCAAGAAATGTGATAGTACATCAGATCGTTCTAGATTCTTGCCAAAGATTAATTTGAAGAAGACACTTTAAAAGGTTTTTTATTCATTGAGTTGTAAGATTGAGAGCGATCACATGTCTAATAATGCACAGCTTGCTTCTGCTACTCACTGACTGTAGGAAAAGAGGAGCATATACTGGACGGAGGGGCTGTCCCCGTGTCCCCCGGGCTGTCCCCGTGTCCCCCGGGCTGTCCCCGCGCCCGGAGTTTCCCGCCGGGTGACACCGACAGGGGGCGCAAGAGCGGCTCCCGAGCGCAGCGCCCCA